>BPLS01000229.1:462797-479212 GCA_019656275.1 Rhododendron kiyosumense | reverse complement strand
GTATTTCCAGTAGACCGAAAGACCAACTCTTCCTTTCTCCCTTTCTTCTTCTTCAACAAGCTGTCTTTTTTGTTCAACTATATCATCTGTTTTACCATTTTGGCCATTTACAGCTTCCTCTTTCTGCAGAGACTTCAGGACACCACAAGTTCTACCATTCTCCTCGTCGGTGGTTGAATTTTCTGATACTGAGCTTGCCATTGTGGAATCTAGTGCTGCTAAAGCTACCTTATGCGCACTCACAAGCTCCATAAAGTTGGTCCCTGAATTGAGGATGTCATTGTATTTCCCAGCTTGAGTGATCCTTCCATCTTTCATGACCTAATGACAAAGGAAAAACATCCCACAAGGTCTCGAATTAAACCAGCGGAATTCTTCTACTATATTTACAACCTCCAATAAAAGCACCTATGAATTGATCTCACCTTTTTGAAAGGTAAAAAAACCATTTTTATTTTTGTTTCTTGTGTAATTACTTCATCCTTGAATACATTTTTTTTTTTTTTTGCAGCAATATCAATTATATGTCACAGACATTGAAGAAGCAAGACATGAATAGCTCACCAAAATGAGATCTGCAGCAGGTAAGAACTCCACTTGATGAGTAACATAAATAACAGTTTTGGAATCCAAAAGGCCCAATAAACATTCCTGTATAAGCAAAATGCTTCAGTGAAAAGCATAAAGTAACATCCAAGTAACAATTAAACTGACTAGGAAAAAATTCGTGGTGATTGGCTATCAAATTAGGCTTTCTATAAACTGCGTATCAGAGAAAACAGCTGTAGCAGCTATGGGATCAGACAAAGCCACTGAAGAGGAGCCTTGTTTGGTTGGAGTGCCATATCTCAAATTGACCGTTGCACTTGGCTCCCCCTATGGCTATATATACGTGGCTCTCCTGTTTGTAGTGTGGTAGATACAGAGAGAAGAGAGACAAATTGTGGAGTGCATGTGAGGTTTATTAGTGTGTAATACTCCTCCACATAGGGTGAATCCAATGCCCCATGGATGCACCTGGTTTTGAGAAACCAAGTAAAAAGACAAATAAAAAAGAAGCACAAAACAGATTTCAGAGTCACCTTAAAAAGATGGCTTCCCGTGTGAGCATCCACAGAACTAAACGGATCGTCGAATAGGTAAATATCTACATCTTGGTATAAAGCGCGTGCAATCTGTATTCTCTGCTTCTGGCCCCCACTCAAATTGATTCCCCTCTCACCTATGACTGTCTGATCACCAAAGGAGAGAATTTCCAGGTCTTTCTTCAAAGCACATGCTTCAAGGACTTTCTCATACCTTTCTCTGTCCATCTCCTCTCCAAACAGTATATTCTCTTCAATCTTCCCACTCTGTATCCAGGGTGACTGAGCAACATATGCCTTTGCCCCGCAAAGCTTAACAGTCCCTGATATTTTGGGCACTTCTCCCAAGATACAGGAGAGTAAGCTCGACTTTCCTGATCCTACGGTGCCACAAACAGCAACCCTCATACCACGAGACACGCTGATGTTTATATCTTTCAATGTTGGATCAGGTGAAGATACATCCCATGAGAAATTCCCATCAACTACCTCAATGGCAGTGTCAGAGCTACCTATCGGAAGCTTCTCTACAACATTACTTTGCAAGTCGTCAAGACGGAGAAATGAAGCTATTCGATCAAGGGAAACTTTCATTTGAGCTATCATTGAGATTGTATCAGGAAGATTATAGATAGGCTGTTGAAGTATTCTAAAGGTTGCTAGGGCGGATAAAATCTTTCCAGACTCGAGGGGGATTCCTAGAAGCAAACAGGCGCCGAAAGTGGTGCCGGACACGAATGAAGGTGCTCCCCAGAAGACAAAAGAGGTCAAAGCACCCGAGTAACCGAATTTTCTCAACCATCCCACTTCCGTTTTCCTGATTTCTGTAACTTTTGACAAAAACTTCATCTCCCATGCTTGAAGCTTGAGGATCCTCATGTTCCTCAAGATTTCAGACGTTGCCTTCATCCTTGTATCCTTTGATTTCATTATCTTCTCCTGAAACTTCTTTTGCAACTTCCCAAGCGGAACATTTGCCGCCATCACTGCAACAGTAGTGACTAATGCAGCTATGGAAGCAAGCCCAAGATTCTTGTACAAGATCAACAAGGCCAGGCCAACTTGGAGTATGACCAGCCACACATCGTGCATGTACCAACTAAAGTCTGAAACCCTCTGGGCATCAACAGACATCAAATTAATGATTTCCCCGCTCGTTTGACCCTGCTTTGATTGGCATGAAATGCTTAAGCCTTTATTGTAAATCATGGCAACCAACACTGCCCTAGCCCTAATTCCAGCCTGTTGCAACCTAAAGTACCAGTGCCTCTGCGACAAACACTCAATGAGCTTCGCAATGAAGAATGCAGAAACCAAGACATACCCTTGGTTTTCGAAGGCTTGATTTCCGTTGAGGTATTGAACAAAGGAGTCAATGAGGTAGGGACCAACATAAGACGCTAGTGTGTATATTAGCGCTAAAAAAGCCGTTAATAGAACTTCCCATTTTGTTGCTAAGATCAGTGCCTTGACAAGCTTAAATGTGGTAATTCTACTTCCACTACCACTATCAGACTCTAGCTTACTTCTAAAAATTGGAAAGGCCCCTATAACACTATCAACACCGGCAAGTTGAGGAACATCGGCAAGGTCTAATGCTTTCTTGTTACCGGCGCCAATCAAATGACCCACCCAAGAGAAACTAAGGATGCTAAGAAGACTAGCTTTGGTAAAGGGGCAAACTATTTCACCCCCACTAGGCTTCTTTGACTCTGTACCATTACTTGCACTGGTACCATTCAAAAGGGGTTCTTGAAGAAAGTTATCTTCACTTTCCTTCTTCCCCAAAAACCCCACTAAACAGAACCAAAAACCCATAACAGCTGAAATGATATCAGATACCAACAATGGAGTTGGTAAAGATTGATCATTTTCATTATAGTCTACAACAAGGAAACAACAAGACATGGAGAAGTAAAATCCCCACCAGAATCTCAATAAAATTGGGAACCTTGGCCCACCTGAATTCTTGTAATGGGTGTGCAAATAAACAGAGATTGCCAACCAAGCAAGTGTTCTGAGTCCAAAATCCGAAAGGGTTATAATCTTTTCATCAGACCAACCATTTCTGTACCAAGAAAAGTAATTTAATAACCACAGAGCGAGGTTAAAAAGCGAAAGACCCAAACTACAAAACAGAGCTTGATTGTAGTAGGAAAATCTTGCGCTCCTATTATTACTCTGTCTTGGCCCTTCACTGGGAGTATTTATTCCCATGGTTTTCCTACATACCCATGTGATGGAGAGAAAAAGCACCAAAACCAGGTGCAATGAACCAGAAAACCCACGGAGGAAAATGGGTTGGAGGAGGAAACTACTGGGAGTGTACATGAGTGATGAATATGAGTGAGAGTGAAAGAACGACATACCCATCTTCGTTGATCTCAAAAACTCCATCTTTGTGGTACGTTTGGCTCGTGGGAGAGAAATGGTTTCTGGGTATGTCAGAATTTGAATGATGTGAGTACTGAACGATTTTGTAGGTGCTTGTATTTATAAGTATACAATATGAGAATGAATTCCCTCCGGATCACCCGGCAATCCAAGATTGTCCGGATAACCAATGTGCAGGCGCCACGCATCAAATTTGAGACCGTGACGTAAATTTTTTTTGTTTTTTGATCATGACCGTGATGTAATTTTGTTCCTCGGAGAAACAAATCATGTTGTCCCGGTGTCCCCTCTTAACTTGGGTTAAGGTACTGTTTACACACACACACACACGTATATAGAGCGAGAGTGTGTCCTACTATCCATACCGATGGCTACGCCGGGCAGTCTCTGGCTACTGGACGGCCTTTTCGAGCCGTCCAAAAATTTAAAAAAAAAAACCTCTAGTGGGCTCGCACAGGAATCAAAGGCATTTGACGTGTGTAGGTGCTCTATCCAAGCACCTCATCCGACATGTATATACGAAAAAATTGGGTGTTTACATTGAGCACCTACGCACGTTAGATGCCGTTGACTTACGCGTAGGCCCACTCGATTTTTGTTCTTAGAATTTTTGGACGGTTTTGATCTGCCGTCCAGAGACAGCCTGGCACCGCTGTCGGTATGATATTGGTCGATACCAATATCATTTATATAGTGTTAATCCGTGCCTATGGCACTACGCATCCCTATTGGAAGGGGATGACATTTGTGTGATTTAAGAGAAAACCATCGGCACTTAACCAGAAGTGAGAGGATGCACTACAGCCTTTGGATCAAATGAATTTAAGTCGTTCTAACAATTTGTTCTCACACCCATCTATTTTATAATAGAGATATATACAAAGTCATAATCAAATCCAAACATCTTCCCGTTCACACTGCCTGCACCTCCCCTTTTCCCATCAAAATTCGATGATCCGAGCCACTCAATGTGATTAGAACGTGATTTTAATGGTACCCGTAAGAAATCGGCAAAAAAAAACATAGGAAAAGGTTTCATCCGAACAGTTTTTGTTTGTATTGTATTGAACGGTTCAATAAAAAACTGTTTAAATCAAACCATTTCCAGTGCAAAAGCGTTTACTGATCATTTTATTATAAAGAATTTTAATTAATTTTTGATTCTATGACTCTCATATGAGAGCTCTAAAATCAAATGAAGAACACATATTAAATTATGAGAGTCTTGGAGTAGAAAACTAATGATGACTCTTTACAATAAAATGTTAAAACAATAAGATTTTCGTACCGATTCACATGAATTGAAAATTGGAGTAATTATTTTTAACTATTTTTTAATATATAAACAGCCTAACAAATTGAAGTGCTCTAATTTTTAATACGTTTGAATCGGTGCGAAAATCTTATTTTTTTATTATTTTATCCTAGGGGTCATAACTAATTTTTGACTTTAGAACTCTCATAATTAAGTATATTTGCTCTTTATTTGATTTTAGGGCTCTCAAATGAGCTCTCATATGAGAGCCCTAGAGCTAAAAACTAATTATGACCTTTAAGGATAAAATAATTAAAAAAATAAAATCTTTGCACCAGTTCAAATAGGTTGAAAATTGGAGTACTTAATTTTTTATTTATATTTTTTAATACATATAGTCCGGGACGGTTCTGGGAATCCCTAAAAAATCCTCCCCAAGTTTTCGATTGAATTTTGATGATCTGAGCAGCTTAATGTAATCAAAACGTGATTTTAAAAATACCCGCGAGAAATTAGCCAAAAAAAAAAATGACTAAGAAGAGTTTCATCCGAACAGTTTTTTATTGAACTTTATTGAACGGTTCAATAAAAAACTGCTCAAATAAAACCATTCCTCATTATTTTTTTTGTCAATTTCTCGCGGACACCCTTAAAATTACATTGTAAACACATTGAGCAACTCGAATCATCAAAATTTAATCAGAAACTACTCCCTCCATCCGAATTTAATTGTCATTTTTTGAAGTTCATGTCATTTTTTAATTAATTATATCTGTAATTTATAATATTTTAGGTGATTTTTTGAAAACATTGAATTATAAAACAAATCAATATCTATCATACAAGATCCATATTGGATATAAAATTTATTACTCCTTTAAAGATACAATTAGTTTCTTAAACAAATTAGAATAGAACTGAAACAAATAAATTGAGACGAAGAAAATATGATATTAAGATTTGGAAGGTTTTTCTAGAGGTCTCCGAAACCACCTCCTAGATAGATAGTACCGAAAAGAAACTAATGCCTTGTTCCTTTTGCTTTTCAAAAAGCATTTTTCAAAAATATACCCCCTAGATTCTCCCTATTTTTAACATTTCTCTCTCTATCTCTCTCCACTTATTACCCCTACAATTTTTCTAAAAAAATTTCAAATCCTAATCCAAACAAGGCATAAAGAAGAAATATCGTTAACCCAAGTTAAGAGGAGATTTTGGAACTGGAAGTACATCACGTCTTCAAATTTGATGCGTGGCACCTGCACATTGGTTATCCAGAAAAGTATGGATTGCCTCGGTGATTTTTTTTACAATATACTATGTCCAACCACTACACCATCCACTACATTCTTTATAGGATTCATCCCGGATCTCAAAAAAATACAAAAAAATGTCCATAAATTTTAAAATAAGATATTATGGGGCCCTATAAAAAAATAGCTCCAACAAATATCGCTAAGTATTATTTCTAGATTCGTAGCGGCAAAACTGTGCAGTTAAGCAAGTTCTTCCCTACAAAATAGTAAGAAATACTGGAGTAATACTTACCGATATCCGTTGGAACTGATTTTTTACAGGGCTCCATAATATATTATTTTAAAATTTATGAACATTTTTTGTATTTTTTTGGAACCTGGGATAAGCTCCACAGAGAATGTAGTAAATGATGTAGTGGTTGAATGGTAGTGTATATATCATCTCTCGCAATGTTAGATGTTTAAAGTTTTGTTTGACAAGAGACAAAATGTCCCGCGTGGATTGGGACGAGGAGAGAGGGTCAGTGGGTAATCATCCCTGGCCGTCAGAGAACGTGGTGCCCAAGAGTCCAGCTGACGATAGAACCATGGAGTATATGCAAGAGACAAGTGGTATGTAGCGGGAAAGGGATGGCTCAAAGTGGGAGTAATTAATTATTCATTGTCCTCTCAGCACGAGAAATTATTTAAATGAAGGTAATTTCAAACTCAAATATAATAAAAATAAAAAATATTTTTCAATTTTTTTGTACCGTTTAAAATATTTCAATGAAATTTATCAAATAAGATCTATATTGATAGAAAAATTATTTACCTAAATATATAATTTTTGAATTTAAAATTACCTTTTTTTTTTAAAAGTTCTTTTTTCTAAAAAACTGGAACACCCCCTTAGTCTATCTATCTCTTGTCTTTTCAACTTTAATTTCTATCTTTTCTCTCTAATGCTTTACTTTTTTCTCTCATTTTTTTTCCGAGAGTTTATTCACGGCTTCGCTCAATCTCACTCATTTATTTGCACAATTAATGACTAAAATGTGTTTTCAATTTTGACCAATTTTTTAATCCGAACCGTCTTAAACACTTTTTTCAATTTTGACCGTCCTAAACACTTTTGAACACGCATGATTTATCGTCATAAATCTTCTTTACGGGACTCCTTTAAAAAAGTTTTCATCTTTTTTTTCCTCCATGTTTTGCCGTTTTCCCTTCAATTACTCCTATATTTCTCAATGAGCTCAAAAGGCAACTTTGTTTTGTTTTCCTCTGAAAGTTATTTTTCCCAAATTTTTTTACTGTTTTATCATTCCTAGTTTTTCGGCTAGTGATGATATACCCATTCTCTGAAAACTTTGGTATTTTTTATTTTTCATATTTTTATTCATCCTGTTACAATTTTTTTGAATTAAACATATGTCTCTCATGCCTACAAAGCAAATATATGACCCAAAGTAAAAACAAAGTTAACTAGATACGGAAAAAATACAAAACTTGCTATTGTAGTAGCATTATACTAAACTTTTTTGAATTTTGGTACATATTTTTATACTTTTCTAAATCATCTCGTCGAGACTAATTACCAATCCCAATCGCTGATATATAACATTGATGTCATCAAGAATATCATTCATGAAAAAATTATTTTGATCGAACATCAATAGGTAAAAAAAAAAATTAAATTTGAGAAGCCATTTGAACCTATTAAAACTAGCTTTAATGGGTCCCTATTTCTATAAATGCCATTAACCACCAGAACTTGTGGGAGTATTTTGAGCTCAAGAAACAGAGGTGTGGTAGTAGAATACATAGGATTGCAGAGAAAATGGCAAAAAAATGGAGGGAAAAGTAAAGTAAGAGAGAGAAAATGTAGAAATTAAAATTGAAAAGACAAAAGAGAGGTAGACTGCATTTCCGATTGCTTCTTTTCTCCGTCAAGTGAGAGGTTGCTCATGTGGCAGAAGTCTGACACAAATTCAATTGGGCAGATTTTAATTGGTAGAAAGGCACCACCTATCAAATATGATGTGTTGCCCTTGGGACAACGAATAATTTCTCCTCGAGCACGGTCCCCACATAGCCTTGTTAAGTTTGGGTTTTCAGGAAAATTTTGAAAGTGAGTAGTAGAAAGAGAGAGATTAAAATAATTAGAGACTATCCAAAAAATTTTAAAACCCAAAGCGAATGAGGCCACGCCACATGACTCTTTTTCACCACACATTGTGATGCAATCTGTATAGTTTCTCGAACCCTATAGGCTACAACAATGCGTGATAGCAAAAAGTCTTGGGGCACTACGAGGTCGTAACCGTGACCGAGAGGTATAGAATATATTTTCCCGAATCAAGATATGCTTGAAGTGAGTGGGAGACTAGGACAAAATAGCAGTAGCACTGCTGTTTGGACGGATTAAGAAAAACAAGAGAAATGAAATTATTGACTAAAAGTGGAGTGTTTCACCTTCCAAAGGGAAATTGGTTCAAGGATAAAAAATCATTTTCGATGGTTTTATGTAGGGAAATGATTTTAACACTCTCTTTTTATTTATTGACATTTTTTTTGTTTTTATTCATGTGAAAGAATCAAATTGTCTTTCATATGAAAAAGGACTCAATAGATCAGGGTAATTTAGTAATATCACATGAATAAAAGACAACAAAAATTCCATTAAATAAAAGTAGAGTGTAAAAATTATTGCCCCTCCAAGTACTGTATTTGAATTCTCAACACAATCCCAGCTACAATGATCATCGAAAAAGTCTTCAATACACATCATTTTAAGGTGTGTACCATATGCATCTATTATGTGGTTCTTATTGTGTCATTTCATAAAAAATTACTTGTATGACTGATCATTCATAACATTTTATTTCGTATTGTAACTTTTATACTAAAAATTTGTAACTTTTCATCAATATGATTCATAACTTTTTAGCAATAGATTCATAACATTTTTGGAATCATAACATTTTGGTATGTTTCAATAAGGGTGCATATGATACAACCCAAATAAGAATGTATATTGTAGCACTTCTCTCATCATTTTACCTTTATTGTGGGTTTCAAAAAAGAAAAAAACAAGTACCTGAAATTATGAGAAGCCCATCTACCGCAAATGATAAGTTCGAAGATGGTCACCCAAAAGTGGCCTGGGAGATTTTTTTAAAGTAATAAGTAGAGAAAGATAGATAAAGAAAGTTTATTGAATACCATGCTCAGGATTTGAGTCTCCCAAACGAACAATGTCCTAGTGAACTAAACTTTGAAGTAGAATAATAAGAAACTGGAAAATGGTACTCTCTCCATCCCAATTTGTTTGTCCAATTGTTGAAAATCCGTGTCTTTCAAAAATATACTAAATCTTACATTTTATAATATTTTTTTTATTTTGTATAATAAAACTAATTGAGATCTACCAAACAAGATCCATATTGCATATTAAAAACATTACAAATTGAAAATTATAGACAATTTTTTTAGAGGTCAAACACTTTAAAAAATTAAAAAATAAACAAACAAATCGAGACAGAATGAGTACTACACTTGTCGACATCATCATGTAACGGATAAACGACACAAAAGATTGTGCAAATTTTAAAAGGGAAATTCTTTTTATCTAGTCAGTAGATAAGTTGCTAATTCCCACGTGCTGTTTTGAGATTGTGTGCTGGCCAAGGAAATTAAAATATTGGGGCTGCTGCTTAAAATAAATGGTTTGTCTCAAACTTTGGGCTTGTTTGATAACCTAAATTCAGCACTTAATACTGAATCAATTAAGTAATAAGTAATTCAGTAGGTTTGATAACCACATTTCATATTACTTAACAAATTAAGTACCACTTAAAATATAGGCCAAAAAGTTGAAAAAAATTAAGTAGCTTTGAGCTACTTAATTCTGGCTGAATTTTTGTTTACTTACATTCAACCATCATACCACCACCACCACAACCACTTCCACCAACACCTCCACCACTACCACTACCACCACTCCTCCTCCACCACATCACCACCACCAGCTTTACCACCACCACCACCACTCCCTCCACGACCACCACCACCTCATCACCACCACCACCACCAACTCCACCACTCCACCACCACATCACCATGCACCACCAGCTCCACCACTCCACCACCACCACAACCACCACCACTACCATCACTACACCACCACCACCACCACCACCGCTCGTACCACCACCTTCACCACTCCACCACCATCATCACAACTATCACCACCACCGCCACTCTACCACCACTACCATCACTACACCACCACCACTCCACCACCACCACCACCACTTTCACCACCACCACCACCACCAGTTCCACCACCACCACCACCACCACCACCGCTGGCCACCACCACCATCATCACAACCATCACCACCACCGCCACTCCACCACCACTACCATCACTACACCACCACCACCACTCCACCACCACCACTACCAGCACTCCTACTACCTCCACCACTCCCCCACCACCACCACTCCACCACAATTACCAAAAGTATATTGTGACCGTTAGTAAATTAAGAGAGAATTGGAACAAAATTAATTCATCATTTTTTTAATTTAGTACTTAATATATTTATCAAACAGCTTTTCAGCTTAAAAATTTCAGCATTCAGTTTTCAGTACTTAATGTTTCAGCTTTCAGTTTCAGTTTTCAGTTTTATCAAACAGCCCCTTTGTCTTAATAATGGATTAAAGGTTAAATAAACAAGTTTGACGATCAGGTCAACCACGAGCACACACGACAAAAAATGAATCAAGATCCTCGATTTCTCATGAAATTCCAAATCAAACTCGTCATTGCCATGTTTAACGATCTAAGTCGTTCATTGTATAGGTCTCAATATATACATTAATCACTTATGAAATAGATTAGTTTGACATTGATATATATGCACTAGGAGTAACCATACTTGTCCGGTCAGAATATGGACGTCCATTTCTAATTTTATATCTTTGCTACTGACACACCAACTCACGTATTTTGTGGAATCTACATCTATTTATCATTCTACATCTTCGATACTTACACACCTACTCACGTATTTGGTGGTATCCACACCCACTGTATCATTTACTCACATCTTTTGTGGAGTGCACATGTGTTGCAAAGATGTGAGCGTGTGTCGCCGAACACTTTTTTTTGTCAGCTTTATGAAGAAAAAAGTGGAACAAGTAGCTCTTAATAGAGCTCAGTGAAAAAAAAAGATTCATGTAGCTGACCCAAAATTGATTGGTTTGGTTATAAAGAAAAAAGTGGGCACACGAAGGCATGATTGAGATGCCGTTCCACTTTTTAAAAAAATGGGTTTTTGAAAAAAAAGATAAATTTCAAGGTAAAAAATTATGTGTTTACGCAAATAATTTTTCTCCTAATATAGATCTTGTTTGATTTTTCATTTTTGTACTAAAAAATTAAAAAATTATTTTTCATTTTCGTTATATTTGAGTTTGAAATTACCTTCTTTAAAAAAAAAGATTTTTGGAGAAAGCGAAACGGGCTCTGAGAATATGTACGGAAAACCACCAAGTGGTTGGCTGAATGGAGCTCCTCGTTCAATGCTTGAATTCAATTTTCCATACTTGTTTTTGCGGGAGTAAACATACTCTTACATGTTCGTAGCACACAAGGAAATCTTAGTTTTAGCCTAAGAGGAATATCTCCAACGGGACATGCCAAATATGATGTGGAGGTTAGCTTGAGCATCTCCCATTGGAGATGTCAAATATGATGTGGAGGTTAGCTTTAGCCTAAGAGCATATCTAATGGGAGATGCCAAATGTGATGTGAAGGTTGTAACGTTCAAATCTGACACTAATTGACAAACCAACCCAAATGACTATTGTTAGGCCAAATTCTATGTGGCTTTTGACATGGATAAACATACAAGCCAATGCTTTGTTCTCTTTGCAATTCAAAAAGACTTTTTTAAAAAATTCCCCCTAGATTCCTCCTAAATTCTCCCTATTTTCAACATTTGTCTCTCCATCTCTCTCCACTTATTACCCCTACTATTTTTCAAAAAATATTTCAAATTCCAATCCAAACAAAGCACAAATTTCAAAAACTAACGGTTATGATTTTGAAAATGTGTTGTTTGAAATTTTTTTCCCTTTTCAAATAAATAGAATTTGGCATAAAGGTTGGAGAGGAGGTTTTGATATCAAATTAGAGATGCTAAAATGCCACGTAAATGTTCAAAAAAAAATTTGGCATCTCTAATATGCAATCAAGGGTTGGAGATGCTCTAACATAGTGCGATCAAATACAACTGGAGACGAATATGTGGTGCTGAGAATAATATTTCCTGACGAATACACATAATATTAGCCCATTTTAATATTCCTTCTTTCAATTTGTGAAAAGGATAATACAATTGAGCGAGTTGGGTCCATCCCTCAAAACTAGCTGGTGGCAGACGAATAAAAAGTCACTTTGGGCCGAGTGGGGTATCTAAAGATGTCATGTTCGGTAGTATTTTCCACTATGGTGTTCTCACTTTCTCATTCCCAGAATGTGCCCTTCAAAAAGCGCTTAAAAATTGTACTCACATGGCAATTTTCTATTCACCAGTTTTGACAAGAACTGGAGAATTTGCACAAGTGGGTACATTTTGGTCCACAGCCCTTAAATTATTGTGATTTGGTGGCCTCGAGTCTCTGTATTTTGAGGAATGAGTTCATGTCCAGTTTTATTTTTGTCCGGTGCCATCCAGTTTTCAGTTTTTTTTTTTTTTTCCGGGTTTCATACCAGAATCGTTCGTTGTATATTGCTCAAATTGTGAAGCAAAAAATTCAAAAATTGTTCTATCAGACTGGTTGAAAAGTTGGGATTACCTCAAGACTCTGCCACTTGCAAAGAGCTAATGATTCTATATCTTGGAATTAACTGAACAACTTCTCTTGCCTTAGCCGAATACCATGTTGGACACGCTAGGGAACACGTGACACATCAGCATGGCACTCGCCGTGTGGCATGTCCATTAGATTTTATCTTTCGGGGAGGGATACGCCAAAGACACTCCAGAAGCACACATAGAGACATGACAGAATGACTTTTATAAACTCTAGCATCAAAAGTAACAGGCCAAAAGTTCAATCTACAATGTATGTACATATATAGGCATGCATCATTGGACGATAATGCTTTTGATAAGATTCCTAAACTGCTATTTTTTTTTTTTTTGATAATCAAATCAATGCCCATCAGGACTTACAAGGAAGAAAATCCCTAGCTAGAACTAGAACAGAGGAAATAAAAGCCAGGTGGGGAAGCCACCCACGAGACAGGTAACAATCCTCTCAGCGCTTTCGTTGCCACGACATGAGCCAGTTGATTTGCCTTCCATCTTGCCCTGGCAGAAGTCACCCCCAACTCCTCTCTAAACTCTCTAATATCCCAAACAGTGGTCGCGATATCCCACGGAGGGACTAATTTAGAGACACTGAGTTTTACAGCAAGCTGGTTATCCAATTCAATCTCCACTCTGTCTAGACCTAAATCTTTCACCATCCCACACGCTTTACGAATTGCTAGGACCTCACCTTGGATTGGAGAGACCACCTTCGCTGCACCAACCACGCCATCTATCAAGCCCCCGTTCCAATCTCTAACGACCACACTCAGCTTAGCATCCACTCCATTCAGTAATTACAATATAGGCTTGCATTGATGATCGGGCCGTTCATCCTTTAGACCTTGGCAAGAACATCATTATTGCAAAATATAATGTCGATCTTGTACCGTTCTATATTATTTTGAAACAAATTTAGTTTGAAAAAATATTAAGAGACTTGGTCGCAACCCATTTTTTTCAATGTAGATGTGTTTTGAAATCGTATTACATGATATCTCATTTGTCCCAATTTGTTTGTTCATGATTTTTGGACTTTTGTTTATAACAAAATATTTATCTATTTTGGAAGACTAGCGGATCAAAGCTACAAATGTAGCCATGTTTTTCTTTTACTCAGCAAAAGAAATTTAGCATTAATATTTGAAAGAAGAACACGAGGATGAAACGGACTAAGGGCACAAAACGATAAGCTCCATCCAAGACCAAAAAACTAACGGGCTGTTTGATAAAACTAAAAACTGAAACTGAAAGCTGAAAAATTAAGTACTGAAAACTGAATGCTGAAATTTTTAAGCTGAAAAGCTGTTTGATAAATAAATTAAGTACTGAATTAAAAAAATGATGAATTAATTTTGTTCCAATTCTTTCTTAATTTACTAACGGTCACAATAAACTTTCGGTAATGGTGGTGGAGTGGTGGTGGTGGTGGAGTGGTGGAGGTAGTGGTGGTGGTGGAGTGGTGGTGGTGGTGGTGGTGGTGGAGTGGTGGTGGTGGTGTAGTGATGGTGGTGGTGGTGGAGTGGCGGTGGTGGTGATGGTTGTGATGATGGTGGTGGAGTGGTGAATGTGGTGGTAGGAGCGGTGGTGGTGGTGGTGTAGTGATGGTAGTGGTGGTGGTTGTGGTGGAGTGGTGATGGTAGTGGTGGTGGTGGAGCTGGTGGTGGTGATGTGGTGGTGGAGTGGTGGAGTTGGTGGTGGTGGTGGTGATAGTGGAGGAAGTGGTGGTGGTGGTGGTGGTGGAGTGGTGGTGGTAGTGGTGGTGGTGTAGTGATGGTAGTGGTGGTGGTTGTGGTGGAGTGGTAGTGGTGATGTGGTGGTGGAGTGGTAGAGCTGGTGGTGGTAGTGATAGTGGAGGAAGTGGTGGTGGTGGAGTGGTGGTGGTGGTGTAGTGATGGTAGTGGTGGTGGAGTGGCGGTGGTGGTGATGGTTATAATAATGGTGGTGGAGTGGTGGAGGTGGTGGTAGGAGCGGTGGTGGTGGTGGTGGTGGAGTGGTGGTGATGTGGTGGTGGTGGTGGTAGTGAAGGAAGTGGTGGTGGTGGTGGAGTTGGTGGTGGTGGTAGTGGAGGGAGTGGTGGTGGTGGTGGTGGTGATGTGGTGGAGGAGGAGTGATGGCAGTGGAGGTGGTGGTGGTGGAGTGGTGGAGGTGGTGGTAGTGGTGGTGGTGGTAGAGTGGTGGAGATGTTGGTGGAAGTCGTTGTGGTGGTGGTATGACGGTTTAATGTAAGTACACAAAAATTCAGCCAGAATTAAGTAGCTCAAAGCTACTTATTTTTTTCCAACTTTTTGGCCTATATTTTAAGTGGTACTTAATTTGTTAAGCAATATGAAATGTAGTTATCAAACCTACTGAATCACTTATTACTTAATTGATTCAGTATTAAGTGCTGAATTTAGGTTATCAAACAAGCCCTAAGACATACGCCAACTAAATAATAGGGACAAAGGAAAACACACCAAAATCTAAAACCCATACACCACCGAACCTCATAATTAATCCAAAAAATAAATGCCTAAGACTAAAGAGAAAACCAAAAAACATTTAGATTCATACCCAAATTAATCCGTTGATTTTATATTTTACTGTCTTTTATTTTGTCTTTTTATTCATTGCACCATAGTGTTTTACGTGTGATTGTAACATTGTTGAATCCTACAACAATGTTAGATAAAATAAAAAATAATAGACGAATTAAAAGTCCAAAGAAAATTATCATGGAACATACCAAAAAAAATTTAGATGACAAACAATAATTCAAGGATCACAATAAAAACCATGCATGAGTAGTCAGATTAGAATTTTTTTTTTTTTTTTTTGATAAGTACGGATCCTTTTATTAAGTCCCAACAAAACAAAACAAAGTCAAGGATACTATCCTGACTATACAGCTATACATGGACATTACCAACACCACTCCTCATAAAAGGAGGCTACTCCAAAGCAAAAAAACAGAATTACTTAAGAATGTGTTGATCAGCAAGTCCCCATTCGGCACACAAACCTTTATTCTCCGTGGATGACTTTACTCTTCTCATGGAACTGAGAAAGTCCCTTATGGAGTTAAATAGCATTTCGAGCAACTTCATCACTAGCCATCATTTTCTGTTGAAACACTCGTAAGTTTCTCTCCCTCTAGATGAGATACACTGCAGCTGCCTGGGAACATTTCATAATTCTGCACTTGCAGCTCTCCCCTTTGACTGCTTGGGCAAACCAATCCAGCAAATCAACCAGAGATATAGGCACACAAACAGATGAGGATTTACTCCATACTACAGACCACACAGATTTGGAAAAAGAGCAACCAAAGAATAGATGCTTGTGAGTTTCCTTTTCTTTGCAACATAAAGGACAGATTTCATCCCATTTACATAATCTGTCCCTAGTACTCAGCTTCTCTTGAGCAGCTAGCCAAAGAATGAAAGCCCAGCGTGGAACATTCTTTTTGAACCAAACCACTGTTGTCCAAGGCTGCACAGGAAATTTAGTCCCCACAGCCTCCCAATCAGACCTAGCATTATAGACACCAGTAGAGCTAGGAAGCCAAATCACC
>BPLS01000229.1:424265-449867 GCA_019656275.1 Rhododendron kiyosumense | reverse complement strand
GTAAATGTTGCTAGGGCGGATAAAATCTTCCCAGACTCGAGGGGGATTCCTAGAAGCATACAGGTGCCAAAAGTGACCACAGCCACGAACGTAGGTGCTCCCCAGAAGAGAAAGGTGGTCAAAGAAAAAGTGTAACCGAATTTTTTCAACCATCCCACTTCGGTGTTCCGAAGTTCTGTAACTTTTGACAAAAACTTCATCTCCCACGCCTGAAGCTTGAGGATCCTCATGTTCCTCAAGATTTCAGAAGTCGCCTTCATCCTTTTATCCTTCGATTCCATTATCATTTCCTGAAACTTCTGCTGCAATCTCCCAAGCGGAACATTCGCCAACATCACTAGCACGGTAGTGACTAATGCAGCAATGGAAGCAAGCCCAAGATTCTTGTACAAGATTATCAAGGCCAGGACAACTTGGACTATGACCAGCCATGGATCGTGCAAGTACCAACCAAAGTCCCAAATCCTCTGGGCATCAACAGACATGAGATTAATGATTTCCCCACTCGTTTGACCCAGCTTTGATTGGCATGAAATGGTCAACCCTTTATTGTATATTATGGCAACCAACACTGCCCTAGCCCTTATTCCAGCCTGTTGCAACCTAAAGAACCAGTGCCTCTGAGCCAAGCACTCAATGAGCTGCGCAACGAAGAATGTGGAAACCAAGACGTACCCTTGGTTTTCAAAGGCTCGATTTCCATTAAGGTATTGAACAAGGGAGTCAATAAGGTAGGGACCAACATAAGACGCTAGTGAGTATATTAGCGCTAAGAAAGCCGTTAATAGAATTTCCCATTTCGTCGCAAAGATCAATGCCTTCACAAGCTTAAATGTGGTTATTCTGGTTCCAATATCAGACTCAAGCTTACTTCTAAATATTGGAAAAGCCCCCTTGACACTGTCCATACTGGCTAGTTGAGGAACATCGTTAAGGTCTAATGCTTTCTTATAACCGGCAGCAATCAAAGGACCCATCCAAGAGAAACTAAGGATGCTAAGAAGACTAGCATTGGAAAACGGGGCAACAATTTCACCCTCTCTATACTTCTTTGACTCTCTACCATGCAAAAGGGGTTCTTGAAGAAGGGTATCTTCAGTTTCCTTCTTCCACAAAAACCCCAGTAAACAGAAGAAAAAGCCCATAACAGTTGAAAGGATATCAGATACGAATAACTGAGTTGGTAAAGATTGATCATTTTTATTAGAAAGGAAATCTACAACAAGGAAACAACAAGACATGGAGAAGTAAGATCCCCACCAGACTCTCAAGAAAATTGGGAACCTTGGTCCACCTGAATTCTTGAAATGGGTGCAAAAATAAACAGAGATTGCTAACCAAGCAAGTGTTCTGAGTCCAAAATCCAAAAGGGTTACAATCTTTTCATCAGACCAACCATTTCTATACCAAGAAAAGTAATTTAATAACCACAGAGCGAGGTTAAAAAGCGAAAGACCCAAACAACAAAACAGAGCTTGATTGTAGTAGGAAAATCTTGCGCTCCTATTATTACTCCGTCTTCGCCCTTCACTGGGAGTATTATTTCTCATGATTTTCCTACATACCCATGTGATGGAGAGAAAAAGCAACAAAACCAGATGCAATGAACCAGAAAACCCACGGAGGAAAATGGGTTGGAGGAGGAAACTACTGGGAGTGTACATGAGTGATGAATATGAGTGAGAATGAAAGAACGACATACCCATCTTCGTTGATCTCAAAAACTCCATCTTTGTGGAGTGTTTTGCTTCAAGAATCAAGATACGCGTGAAGTGAGAGAGAGACAAAATGGTAGCACTCCTCTATGGAGTAGGATAGACAGGGGAATTTCCTCTGTGGGTCTCATCACTCTCACATTTCCTGGAATGCACCCTTCAAAGTTCAAAGCATACATTGTACCTGATCCAAAAACAAAACATATAGTGAACTGGGGCGTGTTGTGCAATCTCCAACCGTCCAAAATTCAGATTTTAAAAAATTCTTCAACTTTGTTGGAAGAGTTTTTTTTTTAAATCTAAACCATTGATTGTCGAGACTAATGGTCTGAATGATACACACTGTACACTCCCGGATTGCATGATAGTACTCTCTTTTCAAAAACAAAACAATAAAAAATATGCATCGGACTCGCATGAAATTTTTCCATTCACGTGTTTTGACTAACAGAGATTTTTTCAGAGGTAGAAGACCAGTCTACATCGAAATCGTTTTAGTCCTTCTTAATTATAGGGGTAAATTTGAAGAGAAGAAATTTTTTCCACCTTAGGTAGAAACTGATTTTCCTTCATGCCCATGTGATGAAGACCAAAAATAACAAAACCAGTTGCAAAAAACCAGAAAACACATGTAGAAAATGGGCTGGAGGAGGAAACTACTGGGAGTGAACATGAGTGAAGAATACGAGTTAGGCTCCGTTTCGGAAACTTTCTTAAAAAATAAATACTTATTTTGCCACTTTTCATTCAAAAATACGAAGGGTCATTCCACAAAACTCAAACAAAAAGTTCCTTTCATATTTTCAAACTAAAAAATAATGTAAATGAAAAAAAAATTTGAAATTTTTTTGTACCGTATTAAAGATTTCAATGAGATCTATCAAACAAGATTCATAGTGGTAGGAAAATTATTTGCGTAAACACATGATTTTTGAGCTTATACAAAAAATAAGACTGTTTCTATGATAATGGGTGCCGGCGAGGTAAATCGTACCGGCGGCCGCGCCGGGCCATCTCCGGCCATCGGATGGCCGATCCGAGCCGTCCAAAAATTCGAAAAAAAAAACCCGAAGGGGCTTACGCAAGAATCAACGGCATCCGAGGTGTGTAGGGTGCTTGATCCGAACACCCCTTTTCCGTGTAGGGGTGCTCGGATCAAGCACCCTACACACCTCGGATGCCGTTGATTCTCGCGTAGGCCCCCTCATTTTTTTTTTATAAAATTTTTGAACGGCTCGGATCTGCCGTCCGGTGGCCGGATACCGTTCGACGCGGCCACCGGTACGATTTTCCTCCCCGGCCGGTTGGTACCTATATAAATTCTTCCAAAATAAGTATCAACCTTCTTATTTTCCGGAATAAGCTTTCTTATTACACAAAAAATAAGTTCTTATTTGGTTTCCGAAACGGAGCCTTAGAGAGAAAAGTCTGACATTCCCATCTTCGATGATTTCAGAAATTCCATTTTTGGAGCGCTTGGCTTGTGGGAGAAATGGGTATGTCAGTATTCGTTTTTCTAGAGTGAGGCCTGTTTCAAAAATATTTTTAAAATAAGTATTTATTTCAAAACTTTTTAAAAAAATAAAAAGAATTGTTTTGTAAAGCTCAAATAAACAGTTTATTTCACATTTTTAAACTCAAAAATAATGTAAAAGAAATTATTTTTTTTTACTATATTAAAGATCTCAATGAGATTTATTAAATAAAATTCATATTTATAAGAAAATTATTTACATAAACACATAATTTTTAAATTTAAAATTATCTTATTAAAAAATAAATACATATTCACCTTTTTTATAGAACCTGTCTTATCGTTCAATAAAAAATAAGTTCTAACCGGTTCCGTAATGGGGCCTGAGTGACAGAGATTTGGGGTGCGTATAACACGTACTCCAAGATAAGTGCATACGCAAGTGAATGTAGGAGAGAGAGTGTGTAAAGTTTTTTTTTATCACGAGTGTTTGACAAAATGGTAGGAATGTGAAGAGGAGAGAGAGAGTCGAGCAATTCTGTGGCCGTTGATAATCGTGGCGCGCAAGACTCAGCTGACGGATAGAATCAGGAAATCTTTTTTTGTTTTTCCGAAAGTGAGAAAATTGTATTTATAAATATCTAACGGCACTTACAAAACAGATATCATTACAAAGAATTTGGACAAAATCAAACTAATAGTCTAACAAATACAAAACAATTAAATCATAAGGTAATCGATGTCTTTCATCCTAACCCAGATATGGCTTGATGCAATGGCGACACTTTTAAACTGCCTAATATTTAATTAGGAGTCTCAAACGAAAAGTGCAAAGTTAAGGACAAAAGACACCTAATACCCAGACAATCAAATGTACTATATCCAAGTATGAATGCATCAATGAACTCCTCATAACTACAGATTTGTCAAGCCGCCATAGGTTGCTTCGCCAAAGACATCGTGTAGGAATAGAACGCTGAAACACAAATATCGTTGTAAAACAATCTCGATTAAGAAAACCCGATCTATAGACAAAATCCGTCCAAAAACGAAACTAATAACTCTCATTTAACGAAAAACAAAACTCTCACAAATCAAACAAAAAATCCCGATCTATGTTGAGTATTTTTTGGCCTTTGCGTTAAAGAGGTTAGAGGAATATTCAAAAATAATTTTTTTACCATCAAGTCGGAGCTATGCCTTCAAGCACAGACATGCTAATTTGGAGCCCAATTGTTTCAGTTCGGTTTGCTGGTCCAAGTCAAATTCCTCCCGGACCGACTCGTGCATACCCTCTTAATTTAAAAGGGTGCTTTTAGTCGAATAAATTAGTAGTCCTGACTCCTGTATCCACATGTACCAATTCTACAACTCTAGTTACTGTAACTTGCATCAGAAGCAGGACGTAAACGTCGTAAAGAATGATACTACTATTGAATTCCAACAAATGTTCCTTATGATCTAATGCCCCGTTCCGGAATGATAAATAAGTACTTATTTTTTAAAAATATAATTTCAAGCTAAAAAATTATGTGCTTACCAAAATAATTTTTCTATCAATGTGAATCCTGTTTGATAGATCTCATTGAGATCTTTGATACGGTGCAAAAGAAATTGAAAAATTATTTTCCATTTACATTATTTTTGAGTTTGAAAATATGAAATAAATATTTATTTTTTAAAAATGTGTTCTGGAATGCTCTGCTCGATCTCCTACACGGTCATAAAATCAAATGAAAAAAAAAACATTTGGGTATTGAGTTAAGACACAAGTTCAAATTGGGAAGAAAGTTGGGATTTTCCTCGAGCCTTGGCCAATCGCAAAGAACCTGTGGTCCGAGGTCTGGTTTGGTTTTGGTTTTGGTTTAGGCCTTAGGCTTGGGCTTGGCTTTGGGTCCATAGTCCTAGTAATACTTTTCACTTCCCTAAATATAGTACTCCTTCCGTTCCAAATTATTGTTCCTTTTTCGGACAATTGTGCCACTCAAACAATAGTTAATATTTCGTAATCTATAATGTTTTCTATAATTTTGAAAATATTGTTTAATAAAATTAATTGAGATTTATCAAATAAGATTTATATTAGATACAAAAATTAGTATTAAGTATAAATTGAAAGATATAGAAATTTTTTTTTTTAGAGATCCCAAATAGTGAAACAGAGAAGTCAATAATTTGGGACGGAGAGAGTAGTATTTTGTTAAGCTTTAGCATAATTAAACTCGGGCCAAACTTTGTGTGTTGATGGATCTGGGCTGCCTAGGTTTGAGCTTGTGAGCCCAACATGCGATCGGTAGTTGTATTTGAAGGCCACCAGCATTGAGCTGGTTCATGCATGATTTGGCCTCTCATGGTTGCATATGTCGCCCTCGTTTCCGGTATGAGAAAATCTTTTTAACAGACGGTTATACGAACAGTTGCTATACGGAGGTAAGTCGCGATCGTCCAAAAGTGTTTTGAACAGTTTAAATGTTAATGAAATTTTTCTGGAGAAGAGTTGAATTCTTTTCCGAATTTTTTTAATTTAAATCTAGATCGTTTAAAGCCGAAATTGCATGGCTCCGTGAATAAGAATGAATAAGCCAATCTCTTCGAGTATATAAATAAAGCTCTATAGCTCCATTGTTAGACCCACCAAGGAAAGATCAATCTTCTCTCCTATCCTAATAAACTCATCCTTAGTTCTCTCTCAAGTGACGTTGTGAGACAAAACACCTTCTTAAAATATAAATACTTATTATATATTTTTAAACTCAAAAATAATGCAAATGAAAAATAATTTTTTTTTATTTTTTTGCACCGTTCAAAAGATCTCAATGAAAACTATCAAACAATATACATATTGCTAGAAAATTTATTGGCGTAAACATATTATTTTTTTATTTTGAAATTGTCTTCTTAAAAAAATAATTACTTAAACATAGTTCTGGAACACACGTCCTGGACCAAGAAGTCAAAGAAGTAACAATAAATTACTCTCCCGTTCCAAATTCTTGGTCTTCTTTTCTTTTTTGGAAGTCCCACAAAATTACCTATATCTCTTAATTTATAATATTTTTTATAACAAATATGAATCTTGTTTGATAGATCTAAATCAACTCTTTTATACAAAGTTTTTAAAATCACCTAAAAAATTATAAATGGTAAGATATAATCAATTGAAAAATAACACACATTCTTAAAGAGGACAAACAAATTAGGACGAAAAAAGTAAAATTTAAAGAATTTATTTAATGAGAATTTATTACAAGTAGTTTTTCAACTTGTCACATAAGCTCCAAATATGAATTTGATATAGAATTTTCCTCCTTCGTTGGAGATACTTTTGTGAATTTGTTTACGAGTAATTAGTGGAGAGAGTGTTCGGAGTTGTTGATGCGTATCGGTCTCAGCTACGAGAACACGTATGACATATGCGTCTAATTCTGTTTTGGCATGTATGTTTCAAAATCATTTCCATTTATTCTCAATCAAAGAAGGTCTACGAAACACAATTTTAAAAGTACAATTTCAAATACAACTGCGTTTGGAGCAATTTGATGCATGTGAGTCTATATGCATCGAACGGTTATGAAGGAGATTGTGTTTTAAAGTTGTGAAATGCTACACAAATCTCGACCACGGCTCCAGATATAATTGCATCCCAAGTCGTTCAATGTATATGGGCGGACGTAGTTGAGGTCGAGAGTTGCGTATGTAGACTTGCATCGAACGGCTCCAGATGCAATTATATTTAAAGTTGTGAAATGCTACGTACACAATTCTCAACCACAAACTCTAGACACCATTGCGTTCCGAGCCGTTCAATTCATATGGCCGGACGCGGTTGGGGCCAACAGCTGTGCATGTAAAAATATATCAAACGGCTCTAGACGCAATTGTGATTTATGATATGTTTAGATAAGTTTTTTAAGAATTTCTTGAGAAAATTTTAAAGAGAAATAATAATAATAATTGAAAATAGAGATATACGAGTAGAAAGGAAAGTAATGATCGGAAGTAAAAACAATAAATATTTTTTGAGCTTAATTTTTTTTTTTTTTAAATGAAAACGAACAAGGCAATTAAGTTGCGAAACGCTAAGGACATAATTTTCGACCACAATTCTTGACACAATTGCGTCCCGAGCTGTTGAATGCATATAGCGGGACGCAGTTGGAATGGAGAGTTGTGTAGGGTAGGTAGACTTCAGGAAATGGATGTCAATTTCTGGTTTTATATCCTCAAGAATTCAACATCTTGCGGAGGACTGTGGAATTCGCAGCCGTGGTAGCTGCACCGCCACTTCTCCCCTCAGCAGCAAAGAAGGAAAAAGATGAACTCCTCCCCTACTCGATTTCACCTCTTCAAACGCCGCAAGGAACCCTAATATTCATCTCTCTCTCTCTCACTCTGTACATGCAAGCATTTTTGTATCTAATTCATCTCAGCAATTTTCACTTCTCATGGATGTATCAGCTGAATCCTTCCTCAATCGCTCCATATTCTTCACTTCTCCCAAACCCCTCCTCACTTACCACCATTGTAAGCTCCCCGCAACAACGTACCCGAAATACCACCATTTCCCTCGCCAAATCCAATCCAATCGCGTCCGTCCATTCGCTGGCACCGACCCCACCTGTTCGAGATTCAAGCAAAATGCAATCTTTAACGTCAGAGCCTGTTTCGAATCTGTTGCGGCGGCTGATAGTGGAAGCGACGGTGTTGCGGACTCGGTCAATATAGGGTTTGTAGAGGTACTGATGAAGCGCGGGGTTGTGCTGGCTGCTATTGTGTGTGGAGTGGTTGTGGCTGGTTGCCGTAGGGCTTTCGCGGCGGAGAGCGCGGTAGTAGTGAATAGTTCTTGGCCTAAAGTGTGGCAGGTTCTCACTGTTTTCAAAGAGCAAGGTTTGATCTTGGCCGCGCTTTTGAGTCTGTCTGCGTTTTTCTCAATGGCTGAGACTTCAATTACCACGCTTTGGCCTTGGAAGGTACAATTCCGTTGGTGCAGTAATAGTACATGCGATATTTTTACCTTGTGCTAGGAAAAAACTATTAAGGCTCAAGATCATTTTTTGTGGCATTCTTAATTGTCAAACAAGGAGTAGTTAGTGAATGAAAATACTTGGTAAGGGAAATGTTTTTAGCTTTACTCCGGATTAAGGGATATCCTATTTTCCGCAGTCGTAGAATTAACGTATGTGAAGAAGTTCCCACCACACACTCAGCGGAGTAGCTGGAAATTTTGTTTGGTGGGGCACCATTCAACATGGTCTTGTAATTTTCTATCTTTAATTTACTTGAGTAAGAAACAATAATGAAAAAGAAATGAACTTGAAACATATGGTTTGCTAGAATATATGTATAGATAATGGGTCTTTGTGTAGAACAAATAAGTTAAGAGAACTTTTTTAGAAACTAGACAAAGATACTAGGGATGTAAGTGATATAAAGGGGAAAATGTTATAGTTTTTGGGATACAAATTGTCATGACTATTATAATTAAGGGGTAAAATTAAAATTATTGGAAAGTGAAGTGGGGCCCCGGCCCCCCACTGGTCATGCACTGCCTCCGCCACTGCACACACTAGACTCAGAGAGTTTCCATGGTTTGATTGTTTGCTTGCTCTAGCCTTTGTTCTTTTGAGGGGAATTAGGGTGGTAATTATTTGCGGCCCTTGGTTAGCTTCTACTAATTGCCATCTGGGTGTCAGTCTGATACGTTACTGCATACCAAAAGCAATTACCGGTGGCCTTCGATCTATGAGTACATGTTGGATAGGTCATATATTAAGTGTTGGAGCAATGGCGATGGCCATGTTATCGTTTCGCTTGATTCATAATCCAGAGCTTGTCTATGTAGACGACGTAGATTGAAGTGGAGGTGGAATGGATTTGGATTTGGAGGTGAGTGATGGGTTGGAGTCAATAACAGTGGAGGTAAGTCTTTGTAGCAACCAATTAATGTAGTAGGTTAAGTCTTTGTAGCAACCAATTAATGTAGTAGGTGTTGTTAGGGTATGGAGAGAGTTGAGGCTGAGGAATTAGGTTCTAGTTTGACAAATAAGATGTAGGACTAGTTTGATTGGCAATATAATGGTGTGCGCTTATAATAATGGTGAATCGTACGATTCGTGCAATTCTACTCTTCAGACTACATTATGCGATTCTGACCACGATTCTATGCCGTTTGCAGTTTATAGACCAGTTCATATCGTTTAGTATGTGAATCAAACTGTATCGTACGATTTGAGAACCATGGTCTCAAACACTTACATGGTGGTGAAGGCATAGTATATCTCATGGTTTTAAGGTTCTTGGAGGTAGAAGGATGGGTTGTCATATGTGGGCTATGATTGGGTGCTTTTAGGTTTATACTGTAAAGGCTGATGTGCTGCTTACATATCCTTGCTATTAGGTAAGTTTACGGGATGCTATTATCCTTTCATGCTCAATGGCTCATAGTAGATGTCCTGGCCTCTGGGAAGTTTGCAATCTTGTGTGCTTCTGCAGGCATGTCTGTGGCATGAATGTGTTTCTTTTAATTTACATTTTATTGTACATATACATATGTATATTTGTTTCCAACAGATACTCATTTTTGTTTTATACTGCTGCATACCAGGTTCGTGAGCTGGCTGAAAAAGAGCCTGAGAATGGTGTCTTCAAAATGCTTCGCAGTGATGTCACGCGGTTTCTTACAACTATACTTATTGGCACTACGTACTGACCTTCTTATAATAGTGATTTTGTGGTGTTCTCTCTTGTTTGACTAATGCGCCTTATTCGTAGTTATTACTGATATACTCAGTGTGGCAAACATTGGAGCAACTGCACTTGTAACTGAGGCGGCAACGGCAATATTTGGCGAGGCTGGTGTGACTGCAGCAACTGGGGTGATGACTGTACGTCTAAGTTTCTTTTTTATTTCATTGAAGAATCTATATAATTGAGACCGTCTGAATAGAAATGATGAGATGCCACGTTCAAATATTCTCCCTAGTGCCTCAGTTATAGTTGTGATAGTAATAGTTTAGATTCTTTTGAATCATTGCTATACACCTGCAAACTCTTTTTCAATATTTGCTCAAGTATTTGTCAGTCTAAGGTACTTATAAGAACAAGAAAAAGAATGTCAGTCTAAAGTTGCTGAATATTTCTTCCTATGAACACGTTTTGCTTGTTGTATGCTTGTCTATAGTACCTACGAACGATCTGTGCATCTCTCTCTCTCTCTCTCTCTCTCTCTCTCTCTGTCTCTCATTACTACAGCGCATATCTGTAAAATTTCTGGAAATAAATGATTTGGCGGATTCCATTATTTGTTTATTTTAAAAATCCAATGTTATTTTATTGCCATTAAGTGCTCCAGTGATTTAACTTGTTATGGATATTGGATGTTTTCTTAGTAAACCAGTGATCCTCCAGTGTTTGACTTGTCAGGAAGTTCTCCAAGTGAAACCGTAAGCTGTTACTTTATTTCAAACTACGGAAGAATCTTAGTGGGGCATTGATGATTAAAGAGAATTTCTGGATGGTTCTAGAATCTAGGGTGAATCATAGTCCACCAAATGCTTATTAGACTCCCACCGGTGAATAGTTTGACGTTTCTACAAGGGTGCTTGTCACTGCTTGGCAACTTTTAGCTTATTTTTCATTAAAAAATGGGCTTCCAAACTTGCATGGAATGAAGATATGTTTCCATCATGGTTAGAAAATCTTCAATCCACTGGGAAGAGAATATTTGCGTTCTCATAGCCTGGGTTCTCAATATTGTCTCTTATGTATTTAGCTCAGTTCCTTGACAAACTAAACATGGTGAATTATCATATCATGATTTTCAATAGATCCCTCTTCTCAAAAGCAGAGAATTTGAAATGCTCTCTTTGCTTCTGTGTGCTCCTTGCTTAATACAGTTACTTTGGCAGTCACATTTCTTTATTGCTTCACTTTGGGTTTTTAAACCAGATGTCTGGTCTCTCAATGATATCAGGTTGCTGTTTTGCTTCTTACGGAAATTACTCCAAAAAGCATAGCTGTTCACAATGCTACTGAGGTTGCTAGGTTTGTGGTAAGTCTTGATGTTGTTTCTTTTGAATGGAATTGAACCAAAGATTACTTAGGAGTTGCTTGATAGGTACCTGTAAAAGGGATCATGTACCTTGTTTTTCGATGCCGTTGTGTCAGTATCGCCCCTATATTTATCTGATCAGTGTCACTGCAATGCCTCTAGGTCAGGCCAGTGGCATGGCTTTCGGTGGTATTATATCCTGTGGGAAGAGTTGTTACCTTTCTATCAATGGGAATGCTAAAAATGCTCGGTCTGAAAGGAAGAAGGTGTGCCTTATCTTGAATGTGTTTTGATCTTTCCGTAACTTAATTGTCTTGTTGCATTCGAAATCTTGTCAAAAGTAGTGCATCTCTTTATTCTTGGCTTTTTTTTTTAATTTGTGTGTGTGATTATAATAATTTTGCCTCCTTTGGTTTGCCCCAGGAGGACTTTCCCTCTGGCCCTGGCATTTAAAAGTAGCCTAAATTTCATGCCACGCATACAACTAATTTGAGAGTTGGTCTGAAAAATTATTCAAGTCAGTTAAGTTCGCATGCAAAATATTAAGTTTGCTCCTCTTCCAAGGAGATGGAAGAGGAGCAGCAACTGTTGCCACCCCCACTACCTTGTGCCCTCTCTTGCAACCCCATCTCCGAAGTGTTAAGTATTTAGTGAGACACACAATGTAGCCCAAGCACTCCCAGCCTATTCTACATTGCCGGTGGTACTGATAACAGTTTATCTTGAAATCAACTGATCTGTTATTTCTGATGGACCAGTGAGCCCTATGTTACCGAAGATGAATTGAAGCTGATGTTGCGAGGAGCAGAATTAAGTGGGGCAATAGAGGAGGAAGAACAGGTAAAGGAATGTACTTACTTTTGTCCAGCATTTATGCCCCTTGATGGGCTGCAACAATGAAACTAGATATAATTTGACTTTATTAGTTTCTGAGTTAGGGTGACTAGTTAGTTTCATCATCATTCTGTTGTCAGCTACCTCTCCCATCAAAATATGTGAGTATCACATTGTACACAGAGCATCTTTGGTGGAATATCATTTTGCCTCTGAAAAAGATTGTGCGTAGAGGCTAGAGCACTACATGTTTCAAAACATGGTAATGTCAAAGTGTTTCTCAGTAATGCTGACTTGCTGGGTAAAGTTGGAGAGGTATAGGCTCATGTTATTTCTGAACAGGCGGTTATGACTTTAGCAAGTGAAAGAATCATTAGTTGTTCAGGAGGCACCAGTCACCTTTAAATTACATTAAAGATTCATAAATATTGTATTGGCGAAAGAAATATTATTTGGTTTATTTATCATCATTTAACTTAGCAGTCTTAAGGATAATTTGCCTTGCAATTTGATAAGAAGCTGCCTTACTTACTCTTAAAGGACATGCTTATATCGTTTGGACCACGGAAATAGACGAGGTGAAAGTTTTCATGCGAGTGAAATTAAGAATGAATTGTACCATGTGACTGTAACCACCTAGTTTATCCCATATGCTGCAACATGTTTCCCTTACCAAAATGAGTACATCATCTATACTTGTTAAACATGACTGCTCCACAACATAGAGCCTTGAAAGCTAAGAATGTGGAATCTTTGGATACTCCTATCTAAATACAGTGAGCAAAGCCTTAATTCATAGGTGATAGGTCAATGGTTAGGAACTTGGGTTTTGGGTTTGAGGATGCAATCCTGGTCAGCATGGTGGAGTTTGACGTATTCTGGGTCTAGTTTAGCTCTTTAATAATGGTATCTTACTGGATTGGCTAGGCTGCTGGAAATCTGGGGGTTGTGGACCCAAATAAAATCTAGGGTCCTTGAGCCACACATAATTCGTCTAGAGACAAGCACATTTCGAGAATTGCAAGAATACTCCTGATCAAAGAATTGCCCCCTTTCTTCTCCAAGCTTATACTTGAGGGGCTAATCACTGTCAGCTTCTTTATTTACAGGATATGATTGAAAATGTGTTAGAGATAAAAGATACACATGTCCGAGAAGTAATGACACCTCTCGTTGATGTTGTTGCAATTGATGCCAGTGCAACACTGGTCGATTTTCATAACTTGTGGGTGACTCATCAGTACTCGAGGTATGTCAAAATTTCTTATCTGTTTGCTTGTCATATAGCAATTTCGATTATAACATGCTAAAAGTTGTTCAAAAACATTCTTTAGGGTGCCTGTTTTTGAGCAACGTGTTGATAATATTGTCGGTATTGCATATGCCATGGATCTTCTCGATTACGTTACAAAGGTCAGCTAGTAGCGACTTTCATTTTTTCTCTTCTAAGTTATTATTTCTGCATTTTTCTAACTACAAACATAAATCTCATAGTTTGCAGAATTATAATCTTTTTTATTTTGAAGGGGGAGCTACTAGAAAGTTCTTCTGTGGGAAATATAGCACACAAACCTGCATATTTTGTCCCTGGTAACTTTGCTTCACTTTAGTAACTTTTCTGCAGTATTTTGTTGGATTATTTTTCAAATAGTTTTTCAGTATATCCTCCATTACTCTAAGTTTGACTACTGAATCTCCTTTTATTCCTAAGTTGTGTTTTCTGTACTTCGGCCTTGATTTAACCAGAGCAACATGTAGCTGCAAAAGTTTGATGTTCTGGTTGATTTGTCTTTTTTGTTAGACTGTCAGAGAGAAATGGTGGAATACTTTTTTGAGTTTGTGTTAGGCGTCTTTTTCTTTTCTTAGATAAATCATGGAATTTAAAACTAAAATTGTGAATTAAAACCTTGCTGCCATATTGCAGATTCAATGTCAGTCTGGAATCTTCTTAGAGAGTTTCGCATCAGGAAGGTCCACATGGCTGTTGTTCTTAACGAGTATGGTGGTACTGTTGGAGTATGTATCCAGACAAATACTGTTTGCATAGAATTATTTCTTGTTCACTTGTAACATACAAATTTGTGGTGTGTATTGTGTTGAACCGTTCATCATTACGGTTGTGGATTCAATTATATGTCCATCGCGTTTGGAATATTACTTATTCTTGTACTTTATGGATGAGGCAGATAGTAACTCTGGAAGACGTGGTTGAGGAAATTGTTGGTGAAATCTTTGATGAAAATGATTCAAAAGTAAGGAGCTTTTTGTGTTTCTATTTCCATTATTTGACACATGCAAAATCTTCTATCGGAAATTTTATGTCCATCCCTACATTCACTTCTTGTCAATTCAACATTAGTAACTCCTTTCTGTTGAGATTATAGAGATACTTGATAAAAAATTTAAAAGTTCGATAGCCTTATTTCCACTGTCTGGTGTGAGGAGTTTGGTCGAAACATTATTAAACTCTTGAGTTTTGTTCTTCTAACACCCCATGTTATAGCAGGTGTTAATTGTTAAATTTGAATTTGTTTGATTGCTATACAACAGGAAGAAATCCAGAAAAAAACTGGCTATATTGTAATGAGAGCGGAGGGAATATATGATGTGGATGCAAATACCTCAATTGACCAACTTTCTGAAGACCTCTTCATCAAAATGCCAGAGGTATGTCAAATTTTTGTGACATGCACTCGATTGCTGGTTAATTGTTGACTTTTCTCTTTCTTTTACTCGAACAGTTATATTGAATATGGTTTACTTGCACTTAACTCAATTTTCTGGTAAATTTGGGGATCCTATTTCCACTTTGTCAGAAAATAACATTTCAAATGCTAAAGAACGAATTGAAAGCTTGTATCCATTTTTTGCTTGTCCTGTAGAAAAGTCATTACAAAACCAAAAATATTTCTTGAGAAAATCCACTTGTGCTATAGAAAAATACTTACAAAATCAAACATTTTTCTTTTGTTTCCTCAATATATGTTTTTGTCAAACGAACATGTATATTCCGATTAACGTCGATATGTTTTTTTCTTGCAACAACTCCCTTGCACAACATTCTTGACAGCTGAACAGTTATCCTTATCATGATTGGTATGAATCATGATTCCTAGGTTGAACTCAAGTGTTCTCTAAATGCATACCTATTGGCTATTGCGATTGATATTTCTGAGTAATTTTTAGTTCCGTTCATCCTTATTCCTTGGCTAGTTTCGGCTACTTCTCTCTCTCTCTCTCTCTCTCTCTCGTTTTTTTTTTTTGGTGGTTTAAACTTGTGGTTCTCCCTTAATCTGTCACAAAGTTCAGCATTGAACAGTTTCTTGTAAATTGCCTTCAATTTTTAATTTCTTTTCTCTGTTTAGATTTCTCCCCTTTTTCTTTCGGAGATAAGAGTGCCCATCAATTGTTTACTACAATTTGATGATCTCCATTTTACAGGGTCATCAATATGAGACAGTATCAGGTTTTATTTGTGAGGCATTTGGATATATCCCAAGGACTGGTGAGACCATAAAAGTAGTACTTGAAAAAGCTAGCCGAGAAGAGCATGAAGAATATACTGAAGCAGATTCCGACCGCAAAGATGAAAAAGAAACACATCACATTTTTAAGCTTGAGGTATGGCGTTTCTGCTTTTCGACATGCAGCTCTTAGGCAGTTTCTTCACCTAAAGTAGTGGTTTACAGTGTGCTTCGTGGGCTAGTAGCACTCAGTTGAGTGTTTGTCCTAGATATTTCCTGGGAAGACAGAGCATTTGAAATTTCCAAACAGTCCCTCCAACCCCGGCTGTGATATGAATCAAAGATTCCGTTCTTTTCTTTGTTGTCTCAGCAATCTGTCAAAAAGCACCAACTCCGATACGCTGAAATGATTGAAAGTTCTTGCTTTCACGCAGCTGATGTGGTCTTATTGTCTTAACATGCAGATATTAGAAGGAAATGCTAGAAAGGTGGGTGCAGTTCGGTTTGAACGAATAAACGATGATGCAACATTGAATTCCAAAGAGGTAACGCGTTTGGTTCCAAAAATCATGAAACGGAAATGGAGCAGCGGTGCAGATTCAGACGAGACTGACTACAGTGAGGTTCCACACCAAGAGAGAGCAGAGGAGGAGGATGTTCATTATGATGGCTATATATCTATTGAACCTGAATATGATCATGAGGACCACAATGACCAATAATTACATTATTAACATTAATCCCATTCTTACAGCACCAAAATGGAGGCAAAAGAGCAAAAGCATCATAACCTGTAAATCGGCATGTAAAATTTTCACAAATGAGAAGTACCAACATCCCCTCTAAGTTAGTTACTCTGTGGGATTCGGCAAGCTGTTCCAGTAATCTGCACGCAGTGTAGGCTTGTAGCATGTGACATCTGCGGATTTGGTTCGGTGTCTTTTGTAGTGGTTCCGCAGATGGATATTGATCTCTGTATAGGACGATGGTGTCCATCTGAAGCTATTCATGCATTCATTTTGAGCCCTATAACTTTTTTGGCATTTTGATTTCTAATATGGGGAGATAAGCACTGTTGCGCGACTTCGAAGATTGGAAAGTTGCTTGGCGTATGTGAGCCTTGCAAGTTGGTTGATGGGAAGAGAGGCAAAAGACTACCAATTGGGGTAAAGGATCTGAAAGAAAGGCCAGGGGAGCTGAGAATGTAGCTGTTGGAAGGGTCTCTTTGGCTGAAATAAAAGGAAGGGTGGAAAAGAGAAAATAGTTTTGGGGTCTGATGGGTCTTTCACCCGGACCTGGGGGGCTGTTGTGCCTTAGGCACACCAGGGTGGCTGTGTCCACAGAATGGGCGGGCATTGTCTCAAGCAAGGGCGGGCATTGTCTCGAGCAAAAAAATGTGATATGAACCGTTAATACTAATATAGATCATGACGTGTAGAACAAACCTGTAAAAAAATCAAGTCGATCGGACGTAATTCATTACACCGTGGCCAAATGTGCGCTCTCCCTCTCTCTCAAAGAATTGCCAAAACTAATTGGAATTCTATTCTGTCGGACCAAAAAAAGTAATAATAATTTTGGAGTAGTCGGAATTTTCCTACTCTAAAGGACCAAATATTCAGAAAACCGAAATTTTTTTTTAATCTTTTTGCACCTAGAAGGCAGAAGCCAGCCAAGGAACCCAACAAAAAAAGTCATACTCAAAAAGATCCATTTTTAATTTGCTGTACTGGCAGGAGATGACACAAATCACAGAAACAAAAAAGAATTTGGGATTTCGCCGGAGGAAAAGTTTTGGGTTGCTGCCTAATGGACGTCTTCTAATGGGCCAGATTTAGCCCAACAGAACTAGGGCTTTTCACATAGAAAGGAGTGGGCCTAGACTTCAGGAACAAGGGCATGATGGATATGACTATTACTCCTATTTCGAGTAAGGTCAGGTTTTTATTGGGCTGCTACGGGCCCATTTTTCTAGAATGTTAGCCTCTAATTCGAGATTAGCAGGGTTGGGTATTGAGTAAGTTGCGCGTAAGCTATTTAGGACATCTTTAACCGTCATACTAAAAAAAAAAAACAGAAGCAGTGGTGTGACACACAATTGCTCTAGTAGAGCATTTCCGTTTCATCCCCGTGAACACGGTTGAAATTATGGGAGGTACATCGATAAAATTGGAGAGCGGATATATGGCAGAAGATAGTCAACCATATAAGGGGCTACATCATATATGAAGCTACTAGCAAATGCCCGTGCCTGAAGGCACGGCGCCACACATTTTGAAGACAACTAAAGTTACTGGTAGAACAATGAGCAAAGGGAATCAAACTAAACTTTGGTACATGTTCAGGACAAATCGAGGTGCAAATAATATTCAAGTTTTACAAAAAATTCCAAAATCCATAAATCCCCCAACACACGTAATAAAAATTAACTACTGTCAAACCAAATATATTTTTGTAAAACTTAACCTAACAAATAAGATGTCATTTTGAAATTTTCAATGTCTTAACAAAACTCTTATCACGACGACCCCATTGTCTCTTTGTCAGTCCTTGACTTTCCTACATAAATAAGAGTAAGAATTATTAAATTACATTACGGGTACTAATCAGGGTTTGCAAGAAACTTCATATTTATATGGAGGCCTACCTCATGAACATGGACAACATGGTGGTCTCGCCCATCGCGAATTTCATGTGTCAACGTGATATACCTCAGAGTTTCCCTTTCCACTCCCTACATGCGTTGCCTTCTGTTTCTTAGTCATTGCCTTTATTCTTTGTATCTCCTGTTAAGAAATACATAAATTGCATTACGGGTACTAATTAGGTTTGCAAGAAACTCCATATTTATATGGATACTTACCTCAGGAACATGTACAACATGGTGGGCTCGCCCATCGGCTCTCATAATTTCGTCTCGAAGAGGTAGAGTCTCGGAGAGGTTACGTACAAAGTCAACAATTGAGAAAGAATTACATTAAAAAAAAAAAAAACATGGTTAGAAGATGTAATAGTCAAATATGATTTTGACTAATAAGAGTCTTACACTTATACTTATCAGCTAGTGTTGTTTCGATCACCTTTCAGTGGTTTGCTTAAAAATTCATTCTCGTTCTCGTCAAGCACATTGCGCAAGTGTTCCTTTTGATATCTCTTTACCGGATTGTTCCTAAAATATGTGTATAAGCAACTTCAAAAAAATTAGAATGTCGTTTAGCTAATTGACTATCAATTTTTCTTTTCAAAATAAAGATAGAAGAAACGTCAAAGGGTAATACCCGTGAATCTTTTTCTCCATTGCTAACGCATGTTGGCTTTCCTTTGCTGGTCATTGCCTAATGCAAGGGAAAAGACAAACAAAAAAAATATATCACAAACCAAGATTGGGAAGAAAATATTGGACGGAAGGCTATATCACTTATCAAGTGGTTTGCAAATGGCTAGGCTTTAAATGCCTAGAAATAAGAAAATTCGCACATAGGCTGCTTTTCCTTTGCCCTAGTCCGTAGAGCTTTCCTTATGCTTACACCAAGCCTCATAACCATTAGATTGACCCACTTGTTAAGTGAGGTTAGTCACTTGGGTATTTTGTGTTATATGTTTTGAAGCTTCTCTTAAATTTCTTCGGGCCTAAATCAGCTATGGCATAAGCTTCTCTTAGATTGACCCACTTGTTTTACAGAGCAAGTTCTTACTACTACTGTATATTACCCTGCCATGACTAAGCAGCTACACCTTGGATGAATAACCCTGCCAACATCAATAGTAGTAGCAACTAAAAGCAATAAGATCAATGAACACCTTGGATGAGGCATTCTTACAAACACCTTGGTGCAATAAACCAAGGAACATCCGGTTTGTTTCTTGACTGGTTGAAAACTTTTGCCCGAAGAATACCGCTTGAACTTTTCCCCAAAAACGTACTATAACTTCTTATAGGTAAAAGGCACTGCTCGAAAACATACTATAACTTAGTTTCTTGAAGCATAAAAAACTGTTGACTTCAATTTTGACAGTTCTTGAAGCATAAAAATGGATCGACAGTCAGTTCAATTCAATTCAATTTCGGAGATGAAACATACCGTACCTACGACTGTCTTAAATTTCTTATGGACTAACCTCGGCTTGAACCCATGACATGGCACATGTCACCACAGTAGTATTTCAAGAAGTACAACAAAAAAATGTTTGTACCTTTCAGGACATTGAAAAGAGAGAAAGATGCAAAAAAAATAATTAGTCGATTGTCCTTACAGTATGATCTTCCATCAAGCGCTGCATAGCCTGTCTCACCAATTGCTCAGATCTGCTATCCAAAGCAGAAGTTGCTCATCCAAAATCAAGATGGAAGGGTTCTGATATACTTTCCTCACAATAGCAAGTCTGGCATTCCAAAAAGTAGTAAAGTACCAGCACAATTACATATAGTGCAATTCAACCCTGATCCAAAACATCCATCCTTTTTAAGAAATCCAGTGTTACGTAATTGGTGAGAAAGATGAGATCCCCAAAGTGTTACGTTGAAATAGTGGCTCCTTATAATATTCGTATGGGGCAGACCACCGCGTTGAAACGGCAGAAACTTGACAATGATTACACTTATTGGCCTCAAATTAAGACCGAAGGAGAACAAAACACGATTCCATTCCAAAATCTTGAACCAAATGAAAAACTGTTTTTATGAAAAACTTATGAAAAACGTAGATGGCTTATGGAAAACAGTTTTAATGAAAAACTTATGGAATGCCCCACTTCACAGTAATATTCACTATTTGGAATGCCCCACTTCACAGCCTGAAGTTTTGTGTTTCTCCCTTCAAATGACAAAAAAGATAGGGAAAAAAGGGAGGTTAAATGACAAAGCAAATAAATCTCCAGTTAGATATAGAGATAGGGAGAAGGGGAGGGTATCAACTGTTCACTTGAACTATGACAAAGCAATTTCACTATCAATGAGGGCTTGGAAATAAGAAACGACCCACGATGCATTAAAAAGCAACATGGATTGCACAAAATTGAGAGAATACCCATGAAAGGGAAAGAGCTCACCAGGAGGCCTTGGTGCCCGCATCTTCTGAAGGCAAAAGGTAAAAAAATAATGAATCTGTCTTTGGTGAGGGGAGGAAGCGGTGGCCAAGAATCTGCTTGAGGAGGAGCCGTATTCGCAGACAGGAAGAGAGAGAGAGAGAGGGGGACAGTATTAAAGTAGACAAAAGATGAAGAGCAGTAACATGAAATGAGTGTTTTCTAAAATGAACCTAAGGACATAAATTACTGGTTAGCGCATCTCCAAGACTCTAACTCTTACTCTATCTTTTGCGCAAATCCAAATATTGAGTAGAAATCCATTTAAGCTCATTGCAACACTTGACTCGAAAAAGTGAATTCATATTAGAGGATTAGCGAAGGCAAAAATCACTAACATTCATTCGATATTTTCAATCAGCATCCTTAGGCTTACAAATCAGAGCCAAATATCTATTTTCGATAAAAACAGGGCAACAATAGGACAACAACTAAATAGAAATTGTAAACTTCTACCTTGGTTAGGCTCCAAAAATTAAAGGTCCAGTAACTACACACAATTAGGGATCCATCTGGTCACTGAATGATACCTGAGAAAAGGAGGGGGAGAAAAACATAATGAGACCTAACAACGCACCTAGAATACAGAAAAATGGATTCTAGCAGTGCTTTATGTTCCTCAACTAACGTAGTAGAAAATGGATTCCACAAAGGAATCGACTCCCATCTGCTAGAATACATGGTCAGTGCTTTTGTAAATGGTCTTGAATCCTAAGGAGCAGAGGCAAAAATGTCTCCTCAGCCACGAAATATGTAAATGTTATTGAAGGCCATCCTAAATGGCTTGAAAGTTTCAATAGATATGGTTAATTCCAAAGCTGTTGTCACCAGATGAAATTATAAATCCAAGAGAAACACTTTTGCATAGATTGCCTGCATAAAAACTACTCTGTATCATTTAAAAAAAAAAACCAACTTAGTGCAACACTCAACTTCAGTCAATGTTAATAGAACAGGAAGAAACTAACCAAGCAAGATAGACTCCAATGAAACAATGACTGTTTTCGAGAGTAAGCTTCCAATTAGATTCAAAGAAACGTGAAGCCAGTAGTGTGTAATTTTATAGACTCCAATGAAAGTCATCTTGTACCTTTTACCACCAAAAAAAAATGTAATTGAAGCATGCATAATGAATGAAGTAAGATCAATTTAAAAGAAATAATAATCAAAGCTGCTTACCCATCCCTAGATCGATCAGCTTCCCCTGTAAACAACTCCATGCATCAATCCCCAATCTAACTCTGTGGAGACCAATTTTTGGCTGAAATCAAAGTCCAAATCAAGAAACCCAAAGTAATCTAACGAAGTAGGTAATTTTTTTTTCCTTTTCAAATAAAAAATCTGGATACTTATATACACAGACAGTGGATTTACGATTACGGGTTTCGGAGCTTGAGGAGTGGGGCTTGGGATGTTTTTAAAAATCCATCACCATCTTTGACGCAGAGAGAGAGAGGGAGAGAGAGAGAGAGAGAGAGAGATACCTCGAGAGGTGGTGCGGTGATGGAGAGGACTGGTGCCGCTGATGGAGACGTGGTGCGGTGCCACTGGTGGTTGGTCGGTGGGGTGGGTCGGACCGTCGGAGGGAGAGAAAGGGAGTCGACAGAAGGGTTTAGGCCGGTCGGTGGTGCTAGGAGAGCGATCAGAGAGAGGGAGAGAGAATCGAGAGAGGGAGACGGGTCACAGAGAGACGGGGAGCGTGAGGTATGGGACTAGGGTTTCCAAAAAGTATACGTTTCAAATTGAATTTGAAAATCAAATCAAAATTTTACCAAAATTTCATTTAGGATAGCCCTTCGATGAATTAAGTATTTACGGGCATGTCATTCTGTGGAATGGAGGGCAGAGATTTATGCAGAAGAGGGGATAAATCTGAAGCGTTGGTTGTCTTTGGGATTCAAACACAGCTCTGTTTTATTATATAGATATAGATGTTATATCCAGATCTCTCAATTAGTATAGTATTCAGAGGTATTGGAAACAAGAATATTGAATCTAACAGTGATTATTTATTGTTAATAATAAATAGAACAACAATCCTACTTTAGTGGCAATAAGTCTGGCCTTAATAATAGAATATGCTATCTGTACGCTAAGTTTTTTGAGATATCATGATAAACATAAAATCTTAAACTATAAGAGCAAATTATGGAGTATCAAATTTGTAAGAAGTTCATAATCGATATACTACGCCACCGGGGACGCTCGTATTTAGTAGTGTTTGACTTTGAATTTCACTATCAAGTGGTAGGTCATGCTTATATGATGTTGTAAGCTACAGTTCACAAAATCTCTTGACTTAAAGCAGGTATCAATAGAGCCTTCATCATCTCTCTCTTTCTTTCTTTCTTTCTTTTTGCTTGTTTTTGCTACGCGATTGAAATTATGTACTCCCTCCGTCCCAATTTACTTGTCATTTTTTGGAGTTCGTGCCACTTTTCAATTGATTATATCTTATAATTTATAATATTTTAGGCGATTTTGAAAACATTGTATTATAGAACAAATCAAGATCTATCAAACAAGATCCATATTTAATATAAAATTCATTACCAATTTAAAGATATAACTAATTCTTTTTTCCGGTTGGAATAGAACTGACAAGTAAATTGGGACGGAGGGAGTATGTTTTAGTAAGCTGGATTACTGTGAAGAGTCAAACGTTGTCCAATCAACTAGCACCCATTACATCATGACATTGGAAACCAATTAGTACAAAGGAATAATCACTCGTGCTAAGCTCAGGCCTCTCATATGCAACTTTTAACAAATTTAGGGTGTTCCGTTTTTTGAAAAAAAAAAAAAAAAAAAAACACCTTTTAGAAAAAGAATGTAATTTCAAGCTCAAAAATCATATGTTTACGCGAATAATTTTCCTACCAATATGGATCTTGTTTGATAGATCTCATCAAAATCTTTTAAACGGTGCAAAAAAAATTGAAAAAATATTTTTCATTTGCATTATATTTGAATTTGAAATTACATCTGTTTGAAAAAAAAAGAACTTTTTGTTAAAGTGGAACACCACCAATTATTTACTACTATAGTTTTCTGAATTGTACACCCTCCTTCTCAAATTTTTTGTCCGGTCCGCAAAACGGTTAAAATCAAAAAAAATTCAACAACTTATTAGATATCAATGAGTATTTTTAATTTGTGAAAAAAGTTTGAATTTTTTCTTGAAAAAAATTGCATTATTTTTAATACTCTGTTTTGCAGACCAGATAAAAAATTTGGGATAGAGGGAGTATATAGATATGGGAAAAACTAATTTATGGAGTGTGCTGTAAAAAAGTGTTTGTGGGGGTGAATCCCAAGAATTCAAAGTGTTTTGGACGATCTGGATTTTCATTAAACTTTTTCGGGAAAGAGTTACTTTTCTCCAGAATTTTTTTTTTTTAAATCCGAACTATTGATTGTCAAGACGGACGGTTGAGATCAAACACATCTGTTAATGTCTTATTCGCAGCTCCTCCGTGAAATAAGAAAATCTCATAAAATATACCCATTTTTATTGAACCATTCAATAAAGTTTAATAAAAAACTGTTCGGATGAAGCCTTTTCAATAAAGTTTAATAAAAGACTGTTCAGATAAAGCCCTTTCCAATCATTTATTTTTGCTGATTTCTCCCAGATACCTTTAAAATTCGATTGGAAACTTGGGGGAGTTTTTTAGGGATCCTCGAAATCGCTCTCGTGTGTATATATATATATCCTCAAGTTTAACTCCATAACTCAAATACATGCCCCAAAAAAATACAATTTTGTGGAAGTATCGAAACCAAACATTTTAAAAGTGGACTTGATTGCACGCACATGCAGTGGGGACTTCTCAGTCTTTACTCCTCAATCAAACAAATGCCAAACACAACTGTAACTACATGTTAGTGTGGCCCCACTGCCGCCATTTTTTGGTCTAGTGTTCTTGTCATATACTTATAGGAAAGTGTTTGGGTGGGGGACAGTTTGAAGGAAAAAAAAAAACCTTTATTCGATTTTGATGTAATATAGCTACTTTGATTGGTTTTGTCTCTCGTCCAGTGGCATTGGATAAAGGTTTTCCCATACATTTAAGCCTCGTTTGATAGCAGTATTGGATAAAGGTTTTTCCATACACTTAAGCCTCGCTGGATAACAGTGATAAATTGCTAGAATTCGTAAATGGTTGGAATTCGTAAAGGGATGGAATTATAATTGAGATTGGTAATGAGAAGGGTGATGAGTATGTTTGTTTGAGAGGAAATTAGACGATGGAATTCACATAGGATAAGATTGGATTGATAGTATACAACATTTCCGTTTTTGCCTTTCACATGGGATATGATTGGTAAGGAGATGGGATTGATGAAGGATATTTTCGTATTTGTGCATTAGCAAGATATGGATTGAATTGTTAATACCAAGTGAAAGATGTCCTTCTCAATCCCCCATAAGACCCACCTTATTAGTCCTAAGGACTAATAATCCCAACTCATTTTGAGTCACCAAACATAGTATTAATAATCCCAACCCCCTGGAGGTTTATCAAACGGGTTACTGCATTCAATTTAAAGGTCAGGAGTCAAAGTCTCCTCAGTTACGTATAATTCTACTTCTTGCTAGGCTTGTGTGCAGAGTTTAAGAAGGTCAGGAGTTAGAGTCTCCTCAGTTGCGTATAATTCTACTTCTTACTATGCTTGTGTGCAGAGTTCTAGAATATTGTACAGGTATGAAACAGAAAAATATTGTAAAAGAATTTTAGACGGTAAATATATGAGTTATTAGATTAAGATGATCCGGACCGTACTCGAGGATGTGGGAGACTATAAAAAGCAAATTGTTCGGAACTTTGGAGACAATATAATGTAGCAGTGCCGAAAAGGAAGAGGATCATCCCGTTATTTAGAAAAATAGTTCCCGCGGGACTTCATTGACCTTTTTTTTTTTTTTTGGCTCTCTTCGACGATCGGAAATTGGTCATAGACTTCATCGAGAATATC
>BPLS01000229.1:394550-424255 GCA_019656275.1 Rhododendron kiyosumense | reverse complement strand
AATCGTAAGCCAAAAAATTCTCAGTCGTATTTTGATCAATATGATTTTGTAGCGGGCCGAGCGCAACTATAACTCAACTGGGGGCTACCTCTACTCCTACGCCACCACTAGCTGCCGCGCACGGTAGCACACCCACTCCGCTGGGCTCGGCCTTGCTCGAGGTGCATCGTTTGGTTTGCCTAGCCCGAGTTCCCTTCGCGCTCGGCTACCATTCAAGCTCGGCCACTCGTCCGTCGGTGATTCCGCAGACAACTCCTGCCCGAGCTGCGTGGCCCCGGCCTCGGCCACCCTCATGCTCGGCATTCCCCATTACTTGACATGCTCGGCCACCTGTGCGGCCACTCGTGCGGTCACGTGCCCACCCACGTGCGAAGACGGTTACGCCTGATAATCATGAGCGCACATGGGTCATCCCAGCTCATCCCCCAAAAGCGGTTACCAGATCTATCCAATGACGTCACAATGACGCTGCCTAGCCCGTGCAAGGCATGTGCCCGTGCTTGGAGAGCAAGTCAAGGAGGCTCTATAAATACCAAAGGATAGCGCCTCTGAGAGGTACGCCCTAATACACGCGAATACCCACTCAAAACCCTAGTCTCTTTGCTCTCTCTCTGCACATACTCATCCTCTCGCCGGAGGGCCTTGCCGGGCAACCCCCGGCCAGGTCTTAGTCGTGCGTTCATTGTGCAGGCGAAGCGGAGAAGGCTAGGCAATCGCTGACCCAACGGAGGAAGGAACCAGATCGAGGATCACGGGCCACACAATTGGTGAACCTGACGTGAAACCTCTCAGCTTCTGATCCAAACGGCCCAAACCCTACCCCAAACTACCTTCCTCATCCACCCACGGCCAAAACTCAACCACAATGGGCGGAGACCCACCAGAAGTTAACGTTTCGGGGGCCAAAGACGCCAGCGGAAACACAATCCTCCCACCGTTCCCCGAGAGACACATGTCCATCTCCGTCCCACCAAGTTCTAGTCTATCCCCGGCGACGGACGACATAACGACGGCTTACATCCGCTTGCTGCAGCGTCGAGACGACGAAAGGGACAACGAACTCGCGGCGCTCAGAGCGGAGGTGGCCCAGATGAAGCAACACTTACAGAATCCAACACCCACCGCCTCTGCGTCTACTGGAGGAAGGAGGCGGAGACGAAGAGGGTCTCCCCTTCCACCTCCTCCGCCTCCACCCCCTCCACCACAACACGAACAACCCACCGAAGCGGGCCACCGCATCTCCGTCAAAGACCGCCTCGGTCTCCCACCAGAGACAGGCGACGCCAGGGAAATCATCCTTTACAAACGCCCTACGGTGTCTGGGACGCACCGCTCGAGGTCCCACCGCGAGCGGACCCACACAAGGGACACCGAATCTTTCACGAGCACGTACTCGACTGGCCGCGCGGAGTTCTCTCGCACAACGGCATCGCGCCGCAGCCGGGACTCCGTCGAGACCAGGCGCCACGTCTCTGAACGACTCGGGGAGATCCCACCTGAAAATTTAGATAATGATAACTGTGCTCGGCCACACGGGAAAGGCGTACGAACCGAAAGGACGGCGAATAGGAACGCGACTTGTGGCGAAAAAGAGAAGTCCGTAGACCACCCTCACAGAGCAACAACCGACCTACGGGACAAGCTCCGCCGCCGAGTACACGAGAAAACTTCGGAGAGAGAAAAAGACTCAAAGAGGACGCGGACGGACGAGCTCGGCAAACCGCCGCGCCCAGGATTTGAGCGACAGCTGAAAGACCTTGGTGTCTCACCCTTCACTTCCCATATCGTCAACACTGTGGCCGAACCCAACTTTCACTTGCCAAAATTCACGAAGTTCGATCCAAGCACCTGCGAAGCTTATACTCACCTGATTCATTTTCGCCAAACCATCGAACTCTGCACCACCAAGGATGAGATCAAGTGCAAAGCATTCCCGTCCAGCCTCGGTTCTCTTGGACTCCAGTGGTTCAACAAATTGCCCGCTGGATCCATACGAAATCTGGCCGACCTTGAACGCGCATTCAACACTCGCTTCATCACGAGCAACAGGACGGCCAAAGAGCCTGAATCTTTGTCCCAGATGAGGAAACTACCAAACGAAACACTCCGGCAGTACGCCGAGCGTTACTGGCAGCTTTTCAACGAAATCCCTGGAATAGACGAGTACTGGGCCGCACGCACTTTCAAAAATGGATTGGAGTCTGGTAGCAAGATACTTGACGAACTTGCCATCCGACCTCCACACGGCATGGGAGAATTGATGCGAGTCGTCGAACGGTTTTGTGCCCTGGAAGAATTCTATGCGGACAGAGCCGCTCAAGGAATTCCCAATCCAACAACTCTAGCGCCGACGGCAGCATCTCAGCAGCCAACACCAATTGCTTCTCAGCAATCCCAACAAAAGAAGCATGTCCACAACATCAAAGAGGGGAAGAAGCACCAGCCGAAAGAACACGACTACGTGGCCGAAACCACCCACTTCAAAGAGCCTATTTGGTCGTTCCTGAAGGAGATTATGAGACAACCATGGTTCGAGTGGCCACAGGGCAAGCTCGGCACAGACAACGGCCAAGCGGATCAGAACCCAAGGAAGAAGTGCTCATACCATAATGAGCTCGGCCACTACACGACGGCGTGTGCTCCGTATAAGGCTCTGTTGGAACGTTTGGCGGCTCAAGGCCATCTCGATCAGTACATAGATCGTGCAAAAACACCCGCCCGTCCAACTGCCGGCAATCCCAACCCCAATGAACCAAGGCCGATGATACATGTTATCCACGGCCCAGTGACAAGCGAAGCCGAAACACAACTCCGGTCGGACCTCGATCGCGCCTCCACTTCTAAGCAGGTGCTTGCGATCAAACCTGGATCCAAACGCCCTCGCCAAGAGGACCTACCCAAGTGGACCATCACATTCAGCGAGCGCGACCTCGAGTTTGTCCAGACACCACACTCTGACGCTCTCGTCGTAACCGTCCAAATCGGAGTCCATGATGTCAAACGCGTCCTCATCGATCAGGGAAGCTCCGCAGAGGTGATGTACTATGACTTGTTCAAGAAGCTCGAACTACCAGAGTCAGCCCTCCAACCCGCTGAAGTCCCACTCGTCGGATTCAACGGCGCACCTGTCTGGCCACTCGGTCGGATCTTCCTACCAGTTGTTGTCGGCACAAGGACGGTGAGCGCCGAGTTCATTGTCATCAATGTGCCGAGCCCGTACAATGCCATCCTTGGCCGAACGTGGCTACATAGTATGCGCGCCATCGCATCCACGTACCACCAAGTCGTCCGCTTCATCGGCGCCAACGGCCGACAGGAGGACCTACGCGGTGACCAGGTGGCTTCTAAAAAATGCTACGTTTCAGCTGTACACAACTCCGCCAAGGCTAAACAAGTGCAGTGGGTTGAAGTCCCGGATATGGCCGTAATTGACGATGTCGGCCAGAAAGTTGAGGACAAAACCGGGGAAGACTTGACCCCAGTGCCCATTAACGAAGACGGTTCACGCTTCTTCTTAATTGCTTCTTCACTCAGCGAAAACGACCAGGAGGAAATGTTCAGCTTCTTGAAAGACAACATTGAAGTCTTCGCGTGGACCCCCAACGAAATGCCGGGGGTCGACCCAGATTTCATCTGTCACTCCCTCAACATCAAAAGTGACGTGAAGCCAGTGATCCAACGTGCACGGCGGTCGGCCACAGAACATGCCGACGCCGTGGTCGACGAAGTAAAACGCCTTCTGGAAGCTAACGCCATCCAAGAAGTCCAGTACCCAACTTGGCTTTCAAATCCGGTGGTTGTTAAGAAGAAAAACGGCAAATGGCGTGTTTGTGTTGACTACACTAACCTCAATGATGCTTGTCCTAAGGATTGGTTTCCGCTTCCAAAGATTGATCAGCTGGTTGATGCCACCGCAGGACATGCTAGGCTAAGCTTCCTCGACGCCTACCGCGGCTACCACCAGATAGCCATGAATCCGGATGATATGGAAAAAACGGCCTTCATCACCCCCTGTGGCGTTTTTTGCTATCGTGTCATGCCATTCGGCCTGAAGAACTCTTGCGCCACGTTCAACCGCGCAATATTCAAGATGTTACACGCCCAAATTGGCCACACTTTGGAGGCCTATGTTGACGACCTCGTCGTTAAAAGCCAACAAGCAAGTAACCACCTCCAGGAGTTGAAAGAAATATTCGACATTCTCAAATTCTACAAGCTTCGCTTAAACCCTGAGAAGTGTGCATTCGGCGTGAGTGCTGGCAAATTCCTTGGCCATTTGGTTACCAGGCGTGGTATTGAAGCCGACCCCACCCAAATAAAAGCAGTTGCAGACTTGCGGCCTCCCAGGACAATTAAAGAAGTACAGCGACTTACTGGGATGGCGGCCGCTTTGAACAGATTCATCAGCCGCTCCTCTGACAAGTGCCATGCCTTCTTCAACGCTTTGAAAGGCAAAAGCCGACGAAGTTTTGAATGGACACCGGATTGCGACGTCGCTTTAGCCGAACTCAAAGCTTACCTCAATTCGGTCCCACTGATGGTCAAACCCAAGGAGTTTGAGACACTCTACTTGTACCTTGCCGTCTCCGCTCACGCTGTCAGCTCCGCACTTGTCCGACGAGAAGCAGCAGATGACATACCCATCTACTTCACCAGCAAGACGCTCCTTCCGGCTCAGACGCGCTATCTCCCCCTGGAAAAACTCGCCCTAGCTCTGGTCTCCGCTGCGCGAAAATTGCTACACTACTTCCAAGCTCATACCATCACCGTGTTAACGGATCAACCCCTTAAAACCCTCTTTCGAAAGGCGGACCTCTCCAATCGCATCTCCAAGTGGGCCGTTGAGCTCGCGAATTTTGACATTCGCTTTGAGCCGCGGACAGCAATCAAGGGCCAAGTTTTGGCCGACTTCATTGCCGAGCTCACTCCAGAAGATACGGCAGTCCTTAATGCACCTCCACCGACCGTAGCCGAGCACGTCTCCGCGGACAAACCGTGGCACCTTTTTCACGGAGACACTTGGAGACTTAACGTTGACGGGGCGTCAAACAGTAACGGCGCCGGTGCGGGGGTAGTCTTGATTTCACCATGCGGAGCACTTCATGAAAGTTCCATATCTATCGACTTCCCCGCCACCAACAATGAAGCCGAGTACGAAGCGCTCCTCGCAGGTCTACGCTCAGCCACCGCAATGAAAGTCTCCAACCTTATTGTCTATTGTGACTCCCAGCTCATTGTCAATCAAGTCCTCGGTGATTACGAGGCTCGGGACCCTCGAATGTCAAAATACCAAGCCACTGCAGCCGAGCTTATCTCCAACTTCAGCAACTTCAGCATCGAACAAATTAATCGCGAACATAATGCCCATGCTGACGCCCTCGCCGGACTCGCATCGGCATCCAAAGCCTCCGAATTCAGAACCATTAACTTCGGGAGTATTGACAGTCCTTCTTTTGAACTCACCCCAGAAGTTCTTAATGTCGAGCTCGATCCTAGCTGGATGGACGAGATTGTTATGTTCCTCAAACACGACATCCTGCCCACGGACAAGAAGGAAGCTTATCGTGTGCGAAACAAGGCCGCCTATTACTGGATCTCCGACAGCGGCCAACTCTACCGAAAATCCATCTCCGGGCCATATCTCCTTGTTGTCCACCCCACTCAAGTACCTGAAATTGTGGCCGAACTACACTCAGGTAGCTGCGGTTGCCACTCTGGCGGCCGCTCTCTCTGTCAGCGTGCACTAAGCCAGGGGTACTTTTGGAAGAACATGAAGAAGGATTGTGAAGAGGTCGTCCGCAGGTGCCGCTCTTGCCAGCTCTTTTCCCCCATCCCTAAGCAGCCTGCCCAAAATCTCTCCCCAATCACAAGTCCTTGGCCTTTCGCACAATGGGGGCTGGACATTGTGGGCAAACTTCCAACAGCTCCTGGCGGCTTTAAGTTCTTGATCACTGCAACAGACTACTTTTCCAAATGGGTCGAAGCTGAACCACTGGTAACAACGACCGAGGCTGATGTTCGCAGATTTGTCTGGCGGAACATTGTTACTAGATTCGGCGTCCCTTATGCTATCGTCTCTGACAACGGTACGCAATTCGTCGGTAAAGACCTCACCAACCTCTGTGCCGAATTTGGGATACGTTTCTTCAATTCCACACCCGCGTACCCCCAAGGAAACGGTCAGGCCGAAGCCACGAACAAGACAGTTTGCGCGGGCATCAAGCGTCGACTGAATTCCAAGCGAGGTAAGTGGGCTGAAGAGTTACCACGCATCTTATGGGCCTACCGTTCCACACCAAGGCGTTCCACCGGCCAGACACCATTCTCCATGGCATTTGGTATGGAAGCTGTGATTCCGTTGGAATCTAAGTTTCCAACTCTCAGGACAGAGACGTTTGATCCCACCACAAACGATGATGCTGTAGCACAAGAGCTCATCCTGGCTGAAGAAAAGCGTGATGACGCTCGTTTGAAACTTGCTGAGTACCAGCAACAAGTGGCCAAGGGATACAACCGAAATGTACGGGTCAAGAAGTTCAAGCCAGATGATCTGGTTTGGCGAAAAGTTGTACAAGCCAGCAAGAAAACGAAATTCAAGCCCAACTGGGAGGGGCCCTTTCGTATTGTCAAGATTGCTGGTGAAGGTGCTTACGTGCTGGAAGACATGAATGGGAAAGTCCTCACAAACCCATGGAACGCACAGAACCTCAAAAAGGCATACATGTAAAAGGATTCCATCTGTGCGCCTTATGTTCGGCCACCCCTTATCTTGTTGGCTTCGGCCCATGTCTTTTCTTTCACACTTGTACTTCATGGTTCAATGAAATGAAGATTAAATTTGGCAATTCCCAACTTACTTTTTCTTTACATCTTTACTTCGGCTAACTTGGCCAACCACAAACGTTGACCTCGGTCACACCCACAAACGGCACTTACGCCACCTGCTTCGGCCACTATCACTGCCCAGAGAAGCAAAGCGGACATCAGGTCCACCGAGCCCAGGGAACCACCATTTTGGCTGGACTTTGGGCTCCGGTTCGGCTTGGCAAGACAGTAGGGTCGGCCATAGCCCGGTTAAACTCACGCTTTGGTGAGCAAACCACCCACAGACATCACCTAAACTTTGCGAAGGGCTTAGAATCTAGCCGAGCCTATATTACACGTACCAGCAATAAGCAATTCTCGGCATCTCACCTAGACGTCTCAAATCGCTCAGGCACATCCGCAAAATAGGCGTATCACACCTACTTTTCTTAATCTACTTTGGTCAAGTTCGGCCACCACTCAACTGATTAGCCGAACCCAGACCAAAGTGGGGGCTACGGATACTACAAAGAAACAAATAAATCAGGCTCGGCTAAAATTACAATGTGGTAAGCAAGTACAAGTCCAAGCAAGCATCACAAAACAGAAATTACCAATTCAAAATAGGATGGTTCATTCAAGCTCGGCAAAGCCAACGTGTACATCGTTAACGAAAATTCAAGTTCGGATCCGCCCAGTACAAAGAGTTCAAACACGAGAAAAACAGAAATTAACGAAGTACAAGAAGAGTGGTCAACTACGGCGACCGGCCACCCAAAAAACAAGCACCTACAAACTACGTTCACTTCAGCCCTGAGTAACCCCTTCAGCATGAGCACCAGCCTCGGCAGCAACAGTGTTTGCTTCAGTTGTGTCGACGGTAACCTCGACATCCACGTTTGAAACGGCAGCCAAAGGCTCACGTCCGGCATCACCAGCAACCTTGTCACAGCCCTTGACATTTTGGCCCTTATCAGCATCACCTCCAGTGTCGGCCCCGTCATCGGCCTCGGTGAGGTCTTCAATATCTTCCTCACTCTCGGGAAATTCCTCTGGAGGGAGAGGCGCACACTCTTCCTCGGTGTAAGGCATCACCAGCTCAGGCGTTTCTGGGGCAGGAATTGACTTCATCAAGTTGGTGTCGGCTTCTAGTTGCATAACCCCACATGCAGCCTTCACGCCGTCCTTGTACCCCGTTCGGTAAGCAATGGGGACCCTCAGTCTAATGGCTTCGTTGACCATAGACCGAGCGTCCCGCATGTACTCGGCACCGGCACGATCAAAACCGGCCTGATAAGCAGCACTGTCCACCTCTTTCATCTTCCTCTTCTCCCTCCTCTGAACCTTGGCCACTTCACGCTCAGCCTTCTTCAATTTTTCCTCCAACTCATCTCTTTCCTTCTCTAGCTCGGCAATCTGGGATTTAGCCATCTTCAGACTGCCCTTATAGCTCCTCACTTTCTCTCGTTCAGTCTTCAAGTCTTCGTGGAAACGAGCACGCTCGGCCACGACAAGCTCGGCGCTTTTTGAAGAACGGAGTAAAGCCTGCCCAGCCTGTTTAACAAAAAGAGTGTTATATGGGAAAATGTCAAACGGTACAACGTTGGCAATCGAATGAGAGATTGGGCTCGGATAATACCTGAACAAGATAGGCACTCGCATGGGCCAAGCTCGGCTGAAGGCCCTCAGGGACCTTGTGCATATCGTTTGGCAAAGCCAAACCTTGAAGCAACGTACAGGCCAGCCCTGGCTCGACCTTCACAGAATCTTCCACCGTGATGACCCTGCCCTCGGCCAAAGCGTAGGAGGGAGAGAATTCTTGAACCGCTGAGGCACTAGCCGAGCCTAAAGGCTTTTGGGCAGCCCTCTGACCAACGGCGGTTGACGACTCGGTTCTTTCGTGCTCGGCCAAGTGAGGGGTCGGTGGCTTGGTCGGGAAGAAATCATGGGTGAGCTTTTGCCTCTTTTCAGCAGGCTCGGCTACCCCGGAAGGCTGTTGGACGGCTTTCCCGTCCCTGATGTTTACGCGAACAACATTCCGCCGACCCATCTCGTTTGTGCGCTCGGGATCAAGTGTTTGTAGAGGGACGTTAATACCTGGAAGCTCGTCTCGCTGATTCTCCCCGAACCAAAACTCGGCTGGCTTCCTGAACGTCGGCAATTTCACCCTCGGTTGTTTACCACCTCCTGCTGTTTCCGCCTTCTTCTTTTTACTCGGACCCGCCTCCTTTCCCCTCCTTCTGAGCTTTCCCTTGTAGGATGGCTCGTAGCCAAGCAGCGTCGGCGCGTCTCGGCAAACTTGAGACAGGAGGGTGTCGACGTGTGCCTCTACGGACAAGGATTGCTGAGTCTTTGTTATAGCTCGGTGATCTGCAACAGAAGCCAACCAATAAGATGAGCATATCGCACGTCCAGGATCGACGTCGGCAAGACAAAAGAGAAGCACGATTACCTCGAAAATCTCTTATCTTCGGCACCTTGTACTTACGTACGGATTGGTCACCGAACTCGTAATTCCCCCTCACTTCCACGTAAAGATTGGCCCACTTATCAGTGTCGGGCAACCCGTCTATTAGGGGCTCCTTCCCTCTACGTGTGGACAGATATCGACGTTCGGTCTGGCCGTGCCTAGACATTATATACGCGTGGAAGAGGTCGGCGACGGTGAACTCCAAGTCATGGAGTTCCTTCAACTTTATCACGGACATCACTATCCTATAGCTATTGACGGCAAAAAAATGGGGGACTAGGCTAAACCGAGCCAGGAGCTCTCTCAAGAATGGGTGAAGAGGAAACCGCAGCCCAGCTTCGCAGATGGCCATTAGAGGAACGGTGATGTGCTCGGGATGGTGCTCCCTTTGGTCCTGAATCTTATTGCTGGCCACCTGGCTGACTACTACATCATCAGGGATGTTGTAGTCTCGGCAAAATCTCTCGTACTCACCTTGCGCCCCACTAAAAAAATGAGCGTGGGGGCAAACTTGGCCCTTCTCATAGAAATCCGCGACCTCTCTGTCCTCGGACTGGGATTCACTATGCCCAGAGCGTACAGAGGTGGGGGCTTCGGCCTGAGGGACGAACCTGGACTCGGCCTCTGGTCCGAGGTGGGGCTCGGCCTCAGAATGCGTCGACGGCGTCAACGTAATTTCAGGCTCGGTGTTAAACTCCTCATCTCCATACTCATAGACGCGCTCGGCGTTCGAATCGCTGGCGTCGGTGGACATGTTCGAGGCGATGGAGGAGATCTGTCCTCGGCTTCTATGCCTCTCCACACACTGGCGTATAATTGAGGCCGCTGAGTTGTCCCCCGAGTTTTCAGAGTCGGAAGAGATGACTACAATTGGGTGAGCCAGACCTATCAAGCACAAACAAATCGTGAGAAACCTTATCGTCGGCGACGGATGAGGATCTCCCTAAGGTCGACTACCCTACTGGCCCACCCTGTCTACATCCTACATGAGTTCAAGTTCGGAGAGAAGCCTAAAACTCCATCTACCAGGCTCGGCATCGGCAAAAATTACCCAGCCGCATAAATGCGCTCGGCCACATCAGGCTCGGCGTTTCCCAAAAACTCCCAAGCCCACTAGCATCGTCGCTGGGGCTCGGAAGAACAGGTTGAAGGTGGAGATGAACAGTCGTTCATCACAGCCCTCGCACTGTTCACGCAGGACAGAAAACGTCCAAAAAACCCAGAAAAAGCAGCAGAAAAGGCGTAAAAACTGCAGGAATGCAAAGAGGAATAAGAGACGAACCTTTACCTGTGGATTTCGACGCGATTTGATGAAGAATCTGCCTGGAATCAAAGGCGGACGTTGAGCAGGTGTGCAGCAGAGCTCTGGCGATGGAGGCCTAGAGAGAGAAAGCAGTGGTGGCTTCTCTCTCTACTTTCGATCCCTTTTATAGAGCTAGGGTTTGGAAGTGGTTTTCCCGCCTAAATCACTACGCCGCCGAACAGGCAGCCTGTAAGGGCATGACGCGTGGCGATGACAGGTTAAGCTTGCAGGGCCTCGCGCGTGCCAACCATCCCACTGACAGCCGTACCCAACTAGGCACACTTGGCGTATCCTCATTGATTCTTCTGTGATGGCTTGCTAAAGAATGTTGAGACTCGGCTGGCTACTGCCGAGCGAACGCCAAGCTCGGCCAAGGATAAAATATCAATCCCAGCCACACGCTCGGCGACGGCTGAGATTGAGGGGCTATTGTAGCGGGCCGAGCGCAACTATAACTCAACTGGGGGCTACCTCTACTCCTACGCCACCACTAGCTGCCGCGCACGGTAGCACACCCACTCCGCTGGGCTCGGCCTTGCTCGAGGTGCATCGTTTGGTTTGCCTAGCCCGAGTTCCCTTCGCGCTCGGCTACCATTCAAGCTCGGCCACTCGTCCGTCGGTGATTCCGCAGACAACTCCTGCCCGAGCTGCGTGGCCTCGGCCTCGGCCACCCTCATGCTCGGCATTCCCCATTACTTGACATGCTCGGCCACCTGTGCGGCCACTCGTGCGGTCACGTGCCCACCCACGTGCGAAGACGGTTACGCCTGATAATCATGAGCGCACATGGGTCATCCCAGCTCATCCCCCAAAAGCGGTTACCAGATCTATCCAATGACGTCACAATGACGCTGCCTAGCCCGTGCAAGGCATGTGCCCGTGCTTGGAGAGCAAGTCAAGGAGGCTCTATAAATACCAAAGGATAGCGCCTCTGAGAGGTACGCCCTAATACACGCGAATACCCACTCAAAACCCTAGTCTCTTTGCTCTCTCTCTGCACATACTCATCCTCTCGCCGGAGGGCCTTGCCGGGCAACCCCCGGCCAGGTCTTAGTCGTGCGTTCATTGTGCAGGCGAAGCGGAGAAGGCTAGGCAATCGCTGACCCAACGGAGGAAGGAACCAGATCGAGGATCACGGGCCACACAGATTTCCGATCACATTGCTTTAAAAGAGATAGATTGACAAAAAATGAACAATTTGGATAAATAAAGTACCACAAAGAGCCTTTTTTCATTAATTGATTGATTTTAGGTCACCAGACGGCTGATTCGAGCCGTTCAAAATTTATTTAAAAAAAAAATGAGTGGGCCCACACGAGAATCAACGACATCCGATATGTGTAGGTGGCCGGAGTGGGCCCCGCACGGCCATCGGTGGCTCCCGTTGGTTTCTGTGTTCGGGCCAACTTTGGTGATCAGTTACACCACTTACACCGCTTACTTGTGAGAATTCCGATGACACCTGAAAAGTTTCAAATTTAAGATTTTAGAAAGAAACAAATAGTACCCAAGTCTCGAATCTCAACTACTAAGCCAAATCATTGGGGTTTGCATGGTCCAACTATTCTTAGCTACCTTTCAATCGAAGTCTTTGGACATTGATATATGGGTAATAAGGCACAAAATTCACTACAATAACCTCTTTGTTTTGAAGCAATTGAATTGATCCGGTTGGTTACTTTCGAGCATTTTTCAACTTAAGCATGAGTTTGACTGTTTGAGATTTTCCGGGGTGACATTTAGGGAGATTCATGTGCATTTATCATGATTTACTAGCTTTTTATCTTTACATATTCAGAGAAATTGATATCGATATGATATTACGGTCATTTTGAAGATACCGTAAATTTTGGCATAATAAGACCATATACAGCATTACCAAAACCATTAAATGGCATAACTGTAGATCAGGGCATAACTTTTATTTTTATTATTATTATTATTATTATTATTATTATTATTTGGTCATAACACTTTTTAAAAAATGGCATAACAAACCTTGAAGACATAACACAATCATTCAAAAGCAAAACACTTTTTAAAAATGGCATAACATAACCACTAGAAGGCATAACAAAAAACTTTTGGGAGGCATAACCGATGTGCTATGGTGTCCCCTTTTAGTGGGTAAACACCATAACATTTGCCAAAACGAAATGATAAGTATGGATGATGCTATGGTGTTCTCATTTTTGGGATATCGTAATTTTTGGCATAACTTGACCATTATGAATATAACTAAAACCCATTACAAACATAACAAAATTCAAACAAGACATAACCAAATAATATTTAAAAAACCAACCAAGGCATGACAAACATGTTATGCCTTATTATGGTTTTGTTATGCTTATAATAAGTTTTAGTGATGCTCATAATGATTTTGTTATACTAAAAGTTACAGTGCTCCCAAAATGACCAGTGACACCGAAGTCATCCCCTAAACGAGATATGTTTTCCATGTTTCTTGGTGGGATAGTGATATGGTGTCCCCAGTCATTTTGAAAATACCGTAATTTTTGGCATAACTTCATCATTATGAGTATAACTAAAACCCATTATAAACATAACAAAACCAAAACAAGACATAATCAAGGAATATCCAAAAAAATCAACTAAGGCATAACAAAAAGTTATACCTTGTTATGATTTTATTTTACTTGTAATGAGTTTTGATTATACTTATAATAGTTTTATTTTAACAAAAATTACAGTGTTCTCCAAATAATTGAGGCAACCGAAGTCATTTCTTTCTTGGTGTAATTGTGGTTGTTGTGGGTCATTATCTTATCCTTTTTTTTTTACCGAAATAAACAAGTAACCTTAAAAGGTATACAATTTCATACTTATGAAAACAACTATTGAATGAAAAGACTAATCAGTAATCTAAACAAAGTACTCCACTAGCTAGTAACTTTGATTTCCCCTACTGTAATGCGAAGCCAGTGCTATGCAAATTTGGGTCGTTGATTTCGATAATCAATAGTTCGGATCATATGGTATTGTGCGTAATTTTAATTGTCCATCCATTTGACAATCTGGATTGTTGATTGACGAGATCAACAATCCGGATGTACACAACATGATGCCGCACAGCACCATCCCCAAATTCCTGTAATGCTAACAACTTATGCGTGATCATGGTAAACGTGATCCGCCCACACCAATGTCCATAAAATGACTAAGGTTAGAAAGTTATGGGGTGTTTCCACTTAAAAAAACACAGGCTCCTTTTGTTTTGATGGAAAATATTTTCCATGTAAAATATTTTTTTAGAAAATAAATTTCAATTTTTTATTTTTAGGTGTTTGGTTAGCACTTGAATTTTTTTTTTTCTTCAGAAATTGACAAAATAGGAGAGAGAGAGAGAGAGAGAGAGAGAGGGGCTTAAACGGTGGAAAGGTATAAGAATATTGGAATTGAACGTGGGTCAGGAATAATGATCGAGAAAACTGAACAATGAAAATTATAGTAGAAGGCAACGGGTTCATTTCGGAAAATAACTTACGAAAGATTTAAGGATAAGTCATTTTCATCCAATTAAAAAAAAAATGTTTTCCTTATTTTTTACAGGCCCAGGGACCTTGCCGAGCGGTCAATCCGGTCATTCATCTTGGAATCAACGGCCCGGATCGAAACATCTTTTTCCTTTTCCTTTTCTCATTTTTTTAAAAATCCGTTCAGTATATTTGCATTCAAGCCGTTCAAAACACTTTTTGATGACCGAGATGCGCTCGGCACCCTTGTCAGGCACCCTTGCTTGGCAGAGTCTCTCGGTCCATTTTTTACACAACCAAATACTGAAAAATAGGTAAAATATTTTATCGGAAAATATTTTACGTCCAAACAAAAGGAGCCTAAAAACTTAACGCATGCCATATTGTTTTCACTGACAAAAAAAAGTTTTAGCATTTTAGCATTTCGTTTTTACTAACGAAAATGGGGTGTTTGGATTGAGCACCTTCACACATCGGAGGAGCGGATCAAGTCCATTTGCTCTGTACTAGTTCGGTCCATTTGGATGCATTCGAGCCGTCCAAAAGTATTTTTGATGATTCAGAAAGATTTAAAGAAGGTATTTTTGATTTCTAAGCCGTTCAAAATACTTTTGGACGGCTCGGTTGCACTCAAATGGACCGAACTGGTATGAAGCAAATGGATTGGATTCGAGCCCCACATCAAATGCCATTGATTCTAGTGTGGATCCACTCATTATTTTTTTAGAATCTTTTGAACAGCTCGAATCAGCCGTATAATAGTCAGATTGGGCCCACGCAGCCAGGCTCCCGTCGGTTTCGTAGCACTGGCCCTCGACTATCCAAGTCGGACGCGTAAAAGTCGGTTTCAACTTTCAACATAAATTTGGACTGCAGTTCAAAAAAAAAAAAAAAAAAAATGGATTAAAACCAGTCCCTGTTTTTTTTTTTTATCCGAAACCAGTCCCTGTTAGAAAAATCATTTTCCTCTCTCTCTCTCTCTCTCTCATCTCTCTGTCTGGATCTTTCCCTCTTATCGCTTTGGAAAGTACAATCCTGTTTCCTTCCCTACCAAGTTGCCTTTAGAACCGGTCACCCCATGATAAATATTTCATTTACCTACAATACCCCTCCTTATAATCATCATCTTTTGGTCTCTTTAAAGATTACTCACTCCGTCCCATTTTTATAGTCCTTTTTTGATATTCGTGTAATTTTCAATCGCTTATATATTTCAATGTGAATCTCCAAAAATATGCAATATAGATCTTATTTGATAGATTTCAATTTGTTCTATAATACAAAGATGTCAAAATCATGAAAAATATTATAAATCGAAAGATATACGCAAGAGACAAAAAAGTGAAAAAGGAATAATGGACAATAAAAATGGGACGGAGGAAGTAGATGTGAAGGAAAAAAGAAAAAAGAAAAAAGAAAAAAGAAAAAAAAGAAGAAGCTCAGGGTCCCCAGGCCTTGTTATGTGATCTAGTGAATTATAATTGCCCTTAATCACTTCATTTTTAATGGGTAACCATTTTAAAAATTTGTAACGACCCATCATCTAATCTAGTGATTGTTGTTGCCTTTAATAATCATATCATCAAATGGGGATCAATTTTTTAAAAAAATTTGCATTTGCCTTGTCATCTAATCTGATGATTATAATTGTCCTTAATAATCAAATCGTCAGATGAGTAACCATTTTAAAATAACGATTTAACCCCTCTTCGATATAAAGTTGGACAGCAAAGAATAATCGTTTTCCAACCCCATCTTCGTGTTTAATAGCTTAAATTTGTTAAATATTCTTAAGGATACAAGATAAGTCAAATTGTCAAAACAAAATTTTGACATACTAAATAAAAAATAAAAAAAGGAACCAAGAGCAGAAATTTCCGGTGCTCCTAGGGAGCATACCACCCTCCATGGTGAAGTTGTCTCAAAACCCACCTCTTGGGTCAATCCAACGGTCCAGATCAAAGGAAACCAAATCCACAACGTAAGGGACCAAGTACCACGTGTTGCCACTCAAAAGATGTTATCAACTGCCATGTGTAGTTTGAAGTTCCTTGGAATTTCCGAAACTCAAAATGGATAAACTGATATTTATCCGTAAATATGTTAATTGCACGGGGGTAATTACGTACTACAAATGTTTTATCTGTCCTCAACTGAATTCGCAGATCTAGGAACGTTCTTTATTCACTCCGCCTTGATTTTCTGAGTATTTTGAATTTCGAAACACCCATTTTCATATATTAAAAACTGTTACACAATTAATTCTTTTAGGCTCTGTTTGGAACTTGAAGAAAGGAAAGGAAAGGAAACGAAAATAAAGTGAGAGAAAAACGAGAGGAAAATAGAAAGGAAAATTCACTATTCACAAAACTGAAAATTGTTTATTTCTTCTCATTTTCTCTCCAACCAAACAATTGGAGGAAAATTTTTGTTATTTTCTTTTTTTTTCCCCAAGTTCCAAACAGAGCCTTAGTACTATATAGTATAAGTTGATAATGGTTTCATCATTAGAGTTCAACTGGAGAGCACAGTCCTGTTTAAAGCATCATTTCTGTCGTTCTGCTTTCTGGGAGTGAAAGATTTTCTGGTTTTCGACGCCATGGGGAAGGGTAGAGAGAGAGTAGAGAGAGAAAGGGGAACTGGTCATGCTGTGTTCTCTAATATTTGTTCATATGCTACTGACTGAAGAGATTACTGGGTATGTAAATCTCTTGGTTTCTCTCTCTCTCCCTCTCTCTCTCTCTCTCTCTCTCTCGGTTTATGGTCTTGAAAATCATGTTTTTGTCCCCCCTTTTTTTTGTTGAGATTCATTTTTTAGAAAGATGGGATTTTTATTTCAAAACCTCCCAGTACTTTCTGATTCTTAGTTTTTGTTGAGATTCACTTTGTCAAAAGAAGCGATTTTTATTTGAAAAACAGGCAAAGAGAAAATGAATATTGATGACTGCGAGTAGATTTATTTCCTGGTTATGGTGAAGAGTTTTTTTTTTTTTTAACTCTTGTGAGAAATATTTGGAACTTGTGGAAAAGAAAGGGAAGTTAAAAAGCTTTCCACTTCGGTGTTTGGTTGAGAGAAAAAAAAAGAGAAAATGGAAAAACAGAGTTCACTGTACAGTGAAATTTTCCTCCCCCCGAGGGATTTCATGAAAATTTCTCATGAAAAAAGAAAAGAAAGAAAGGGTTCGGATGGTGTATTTTGCGAGAAATGGTGAGAAAAGTACGAAAAAGGAAATTTATGGATTGATCATTTTTCTACTTCACTCATACTCCTTTCTCACCCAATCTCACAAAAAACTGGTGAGATTGGGCGAGAAAAAGCTCCCCTTTCTTATCTCATCATCCAAAATTTCTCCCACTTTCCACAAGTTCCAAACAGAGCGTAAAACTTTGAAGGTCAAGATAGAAGGGAAGGCAAATGGATGTTCTTGGTGTGATACAAGGGTTTTTTTTTTTCCAATGTGTATTTAGGTTTATTTTTGGACGTGTGGAGACTTTTGTGTTTTCCAAGGATGATAAGAAGATTTATGTCTATAGATTCTAGCTTTCGAGTTGTGCTGAGAATCTTCAGTATCTGTTTTTTTCTATATCTGGACAATTTGTTTTGGAAAAAAATATGACACTGGGTTGAGAATATCTCTTGATGAGATTATACTTAGCAAATAAATATGACTATAGAAAACATGTGATTATTCGGTTTCTGGTCTCCTTTATGATTTTTGATTTGATACTGCAGTTTCTTTCCCAAGATTCTTACCCAAATATATCTCTCGCACATGTAGAGTTTGTACTTCACAGAATGCACTCTCTCTCTCTCTCTCTCTCTCAAACCCTGTGTAAATTCTCCCCTAGATTATCCTAGGATGATTTTCTCCCCCTCAAGAATCTTGAGAGATGAGAAGAGTCTTACGTGATCCGATGACCGAAAAAGCAATGAGATCCCGGTTCAGACAAATTGGGTTGTGAGGATTTGAGCTCAATCCCCACTTTTAAATGTGGTATATTTTTTTTTTGGTTCATATGTGTTGATGTTTATATGATGTATTATGCAGGAGTGGGAGATGTGAAATGGACTCTTTTGAGGCTTCAACCATTGTCTTTAGTAGGATCAGGAAGTTAGAGCCAGAGAATGTAACAAACAAGATTGTAGGGTATCTCCTTTTACAAGACTGTCGCCAAGAAATGATTCGACTGGCTTTTGGTCCGGACCATCTAATCCACGATTTGATTCACAGAATCAAAATTCAGCTTGAGTTGGTGTCGAAACCATCTGTTTCCATCCCAGTGAGCCCGGTTCCTAGTTCGGATCTTCCATTTATGCGTTTCTCACCGGTTTCATCCCCTACAACATTGAGGTTACCAAATCACTACTGGGAATCCCAAGTAAATCCGGAGCCCATGCATAATCCACATTTTGTACCCATTGCCTATTCTGATTCAGTTCCTGAAGATTTTAGGCTCGAAAATCGGACTCATTTCATGAGATTGGAGGATCGGTTCGAGCCATTTGATTTAGGCAATCAATCATGTGCAAGCGACTTTTATAACCCAGAAGCTACATTCTCAAGAAGACATCGGTCTCCAACCGAATTCCCAATCAAAGTTTGTCACTATTTTAATAAGGGGTTTTGCAAGCATGGAAGTAACTGTAGGTACTTACACGGGAACCCTTTTCTGGATAGCTTCTCCCGGATGTTTAGTCCTCGTCCAAATGAATTTGACAATGAAGACCAGGTGTTTTCACCTCGGTCGCTTGAAAAGTTGGAATATGAGATTTCTGAGCTGTTGAAATCCAGAAGAGGGAATCCTGTTTCAATCGCGTCGCTTCCCATGTTGTACTATGAGATGTATGGGAGGACTCTTCAGGCTGAAGGGTACCTCACTGAAAGCCAGAGGCATGGGAAAGCTGGTTTTAGTTTGACAAAGCTCCTCGCCCGGTTGAACAACAGTGTTCGGTTGATTGACAGGTGTCGTAGCGATTTTTTTCGTAGCAATTTCTGTGTGTAGTCATCTATTTTAATTGCAATATCTAACGGTTGACTTTTTTTTAATGATTTTACAGACCTCATGGGCAGCATTCAGTTGTTTTAGCGGAAGATGTGCCAAAATATATGGAAAACTGTGGTGAAAGAAATGACCCAGGCCCGATAGTTTGTGGATCACGACAGATATATCTGACTTTTCCGGCTGAAAGCACGTTCACAGAGGAAGATGTCTCCAACTACTTTGAGTAATTGAATGACTTATTGTTTTATTTGCTTCATTTTTGTACTTGAAGTATATTCAGTTCTTTACTACTCTTGTTGTTTCGGGTTTCTTAGTTCCTTTGGGCCAGTTGAAGATGTGAGGATTCCTTGCCAACAGAAACGGATGTTTGGGTTCGTGACGTTTGTGAGTTCAGATACTGTGAGAATGATTCTGTCAAGGGGAAATCCACATTATGTTTGTGGTGCTCGTGTTCTTGTAAAACCGTATCGGGAAAAATCGAAGCTTTTTGACAGGTAAATGTTAATGTTTTCTGTCACATTCTCATGAAGCGAAGAACTTCCTTTTGTGGTTCTGTTGCTGTTAGGGTCTGTCAAAGTCTTGCCTTTTCCTCCTGCCGAATCACCAGAGAAATGGAATCACGTTATTGTATTGAATGGAAAGGTTGGGTTGTGATGTGGGGAGCTCTCTCAATGTTTGACATTGACTAAAGCTGCATCCTAATTTATGGCTTTTTAGTATATGCAACTTGAAATGGTGGATTAGATTCGCTGTGAAATAGATTTTATCGGATGTTATTATGTTTACTTCATCCCTCCCCTCCCCTCACTTTTTCTTGCCTCATTTCGTGTTTCATAATAATGCAGGAAATACCCAGGGAAACTGGAGCATCAGATGAGTCAGAATTCGCTTTATTTTGACATGGATTCTGAGATTCACCCTAGTGAGCAATACTTTTTTGTTATTTGAATCGACTATGGATGAGATTTCTTCTCTATTTAATAATGCAACTGACTATATGGCTCATTCGAAAGTGGAATAAGTTGTCTATTGTCATATACTGCTCATTGTTGGCTTCACTTGGCCTAAATAAAATAAGTCACTGAGGTGATCTTCAAGAGTACTTGCCCATGAATTGTTTGGTGTACTCCAATAAAACCTCTTTCTGCCTGAAGCTTGTTTTGGTGACAGTCGGTTATTGAGGGAATAGGGTGTTGGATGCGAGTATGAATGAAACCAAAAGAACCCCCCTATAACTATTGAGAGGTTAATAGAACAAAAGTGAAATATTCTGCTGAACCATACCCCGGACATCGTGATTATTGAGTGCTAGTGGTTTGAAATTTGTTGAACAAGGGAAATGGGTGTTATCAAGATAGAGGTTCATAAAAGAATTATGAAATTGAGTGTACGGTTTTTTGTCAGGAGTTATGAGATTAGAAAAAGAGGATCATATGTGGCTCATTTCCTTATTCATTTTGTGCCAACAGGATGGGAATCCTCAAGATTGATGAGGGAGCCGTTCATGGATGAGAATGAACATGGCCTTGAAGTTCAGACAAGGAGACTCTCAGAGCTGCAGTTATCACGAAGACCTCTGGCCAACCAAGAGTCCTATTTTGGCTACTCCATGGACGAGCTCAAAGCTTCAGAAGGTTTAATTAATATCCTCTCTTTCCTCTTGATTTTCCTTTCAACTGTTGCCTTTGTGGCTCCTATACGCCTCATTTTCCTGTTCGGATTCCTATTCGAACCATTTCATATGCAGATCATTCCAAGTTTTCATCAGCAGAACGTTTCAACCATCTGCTCAATGTTCATTGTGAGCCCACGAGTGATGATGATTCCAAGCTCATAAGAACCAATCACACTGACCAGGAGAGGTAGGAATGACTATCCTCCAACTGTATCCTTTAGGCTGTGTTTGGATCTTGGATTTGTGAAGCAATTCCCTTTCCATTTCTTTTCCCTCCGGGTCATCATTTTTTTTCCCATAACATAGTACTTGTTTCTGACTTGTAATTTCTGTGTCCTCATTTGTTCAGCAGTCAAGGAGTTAATCTCCCAGAGAGTCCATTTGCATCTCCAATAGTAAGCAGCATTTCTACAGTCCTAATATAGATTCAGCAACAAACAAAAGTAGTATAGAGATCTCAGACTACTTATTCCTTACTTTGAAAAAACACATACGGCTCTTATTCGTCCCTCTCATTTTCTCGACAAGCTCCGAGCAAAGTATATACTACCCGCAAAAGTTAGAAATATCAGAAGCGTATATATCCTCCTCCCGGTTATGTGGGTTGAAGGAGGTAGGAATGAAGAATATGACACAGCAAAAGTAGATTATATAAGTTCCTTCGGTTTTCCAAATGTTTTTGCAGAAGGCAAGAGGTTTGAGTATTTTAGAAGACAAGTGGGTATATAGTCTTGAAGTTGATTGATGAAAGTTTAGTTTACAGGTAGGGTTTCAGAGAGGTGAAAATATGTTTAGTCTCTGTACAACCAAGCAAATTCTTACAGGAACATATACCAGTTTTTTTTTTTTTTTGCAATTGGTGTTTTTTGCCAATTTGACTTGATGCAGGTAAGTTACTTTGTTATGTTTTGATTGTCAAAGATATCATCGTTGGGTCGATTCATTCATGTTCCTGTGTTTTTCCGGACATGAAATCACGTGAGAATCTTCTCATTTCTCGATATTCTCACTCGATTCTATCCCCGAAAATACGCCGGTATGTAAAATCTAGGGTACACAAAGGTCAGAAACTTGGAGCACTGTGATTTGTGACTACCATTTTATAGTATTTTGTCAATTTTGAGGTTGGTATGTAAGATTATTGGCACACTTAAAATCCAATATCCAATAGTTAGACCGTTGACTGTTCACATGGGGATGCCGGCAAGAGATGAAACAGTAACTTGGAAGCTTTAATAATTTAATTTAATAAAACGCCACCACACATGTTTCTTGTTCTAGGGTTCTTCGCAATCTTATCTAAAAATAATGTTTGACCAAATTTGTAATGGGTTACTCTGCTTCTCAAGAAATCAATACGTGTTTCAAACTCTGGTATCCTGCCCAACGCAGTACTTTATACGGAAGATTAATTTCATTGTTTATCGAAGGAGAAAGATAAAGATGAAATTGTCAGAAAAAATACACAATTTTCTTGATTCGAAAGATAATCAAGAATCGCTAAAATAGTGTTACAACAATCAAAGGGGAATTCTGGGTAAAATTTGTTCCTACCGACTGAACAAATGATTATTTATGATTCCATACTAGTTTCAAATCAGAGAAATGTTATGGTAAAATTTCGTTTGAAACGATATGGTAGAAAGCAACTTGAAGGACAAGGTCCGTTGTGGATTTTTACACCCACAACTTTATAAAAGAATGCAGGTGCTCTTGGCTCGACATCAATGTAATTGTCATGGGTTTCGCAGGCTTAGTCCATCATCCATGGTTTAGGCGCCCCATGACAATGTTTTAAGGGCACCAACGAACAAGTTCATTCATGCGAAGATTCATTCATTGGGAGAAGAGAGACGCAATAAATCAGTGGTTAAGTAATAGTATCATTTATTTTCAGTTGACAGTTCGCATCTGGATTTATGCAAATTTAGAAGTTTCGTGTTTTAAGAAAATAAGAGGGCATTAGGATAGTTCACTAAGAATGACCGATTAGTAGATGAATTAGACTAAAAATGACGATGTGATCTTGAACCGGGACTTGGATGCTAAAAGAAATCCACTTCTATCAAGAAACAAAGAGGCACAGAGAGAGGGAGAGATCGAGAGGGGGAGAGAGAGGAATTATTACTGATGTTTTGAAGAAGCAAAGTAAAGACAACCGCAGTTACTGGAGATTAAAAACAGAAATAAAAAGAAGGAAGACGACCTACCATTTTCAACTGTCTTTTTCATTATTCCAGTCACAGACTTGTCCTTAATAATCTGCTGAGTCAACACTTAATCAGAAATTAAATACCAGGTCACCAAAGGGACCCTCTTGATTACATCTCCCCCACATCCCAAATAGACACTTCAATTTCATGGCAGACTTTCTTATTACAGTCATCACCTTTTATCATAAAAAATCCAATGAGGAAAAATCTTAGTAGTAACATGCCGCAAAACCCCGCGGGATGGTCTAGTGGTCTTAGCTTGAGACTAAAGGGTTCTCCCTCGTAAGATCTCATGCTCGATTCTCTTAGCTAGCAATTCTTGAGGCCATCACACCCTCATGCGCAAGTGTCTAAAACGGTTGTGGGAGGGGCTACAAGGATTAGTCCGAGGTGCACATAAACTAGCCTGGGACGCCTTAAATTACCATTAAAAAAATACACATGCCACTACCAAATTGGATCACATAATTTGTAAGTCGTAATAAAGGCATAGGCAGATTATGTCCCTATCAAAAGGTTGTTCCCTTTCTTAGCAAGAGAATAAATGCACGCAAATCGACGGCTCGGATCTTGACTGAGCAATGAACGATTCAAATCTATATGCGCTTAGATTCAATTGATGCCGCTTGGCACCTTGCTTGGCAAGAGGGTGCTTGGCAGCATCCCAGGTCCTCAAATGCTACGTATACAACACAAGATTGGGAATGAAATTTAAGTTGAAAAAGCTATGAATGTGCTTAATTCCAAAAACTACTAATCCGCAGACAACGCTATGCAAAGATAGAAGCAACAAAGGTATTGCAACCAGGTCAAGACCGTTAGTGCTCAAAGTTCCTTCTTCTATATTCACAATACACATGTAAATTTCAAGGATATGGGCCAGCAAGCGCCAGCACAAGACAGCCATTTGGAGTCATTACTCCTTACATAGGTTTATATACTTCATATCCTAAATGCAAACTCCCAAAAGGATAGAGTCGGGGGTTGTCACAATCAGTCACGATTATGAAAGTAAACAGCCATTCAACATATTGACCAGTCTTTGGAAACAAAACAATGCTTTCAAAGAAGATGAAATTGCAACTAAAAAATTGCCACATTTGGGATTTGCACAAATTTGGCGGACTAGAAACCTAAGTATCACATACTATAATAGCAGCAAAACTTGAATCAACATCTCTAATGTGTGTATACAAACTGAAACAAAGCAAAACTAATCCAAAAAGTTCTAAATACTCTCTTTCCAGTGCCAGTTTTAAGGCACCAAAGGAATCCAAAAAAAGGCCTCGGTTATGTACCATAAAGATATGGAATGAAATACAAAAAGTATCAGGGAAGGAAGGGAAATAAGATGGAAGTACTCATTAACCAAAGAAGATTCCAGAAAGTCAATCATCGCTTCTTCAAAACTATACCATCTGACAGCAGGTCAAACACAAAATCTGCAATTGGATAGGTAGACATTGTAAGACGCAAAAACCACCATATCGAATTGAAGATCAGAAGGAGATGGCCTATTAACTACATTCTTACCCTCGAACATCATGCCCTCATAAGTAAATATCACTAAAGCTTTTTTTTGTTTTGGGTACATCGGAATATCACTAAAGTTTTTCAATAATATATCTAAATATCCGTTTGTGTAGATCTATAATCAAATCAGGGATGCAACACAACAATAATAGTACCCGTGTAATCCCCGTCGATGGGGGCATGGGCGTGGGAGACAGTAGATGGACATAACATTTGGCAATATATTGACAAAACCAAACTTTTCTTTATTACAGTGTGTGTTGAGCATCCAGCAGTCTTTCACCAAGGATATTGCCCTTCAGCTACATCTTTGAATCGTTTCCATCAGAGAAATGGGTTGTCTTGTTTACTTTCAAGTCATTGAGTAAGAACAAACCTTAAAAGTATAATCTTCAGTAACTTGGAGACGTTTGCTTTTTCTAACCACCTGAATTTAAATGAAGAATCTTCTTGCTTCACACTAAGAGAGAATGAATATATGTGCCCACCGTAGAAAAACACTCAACCGGGTCATAGTTCTTTATATTCGAAATCACTATCACATCATTATGTACCTGCCATCAAATGAAGAAGTAAACCTGGAGTTAAATTGTGTTTGTGCATTATTTAAACAAGACACCATGTAAACGCAATTTTTTTGAGAATTTACAGCATACCATAAGCTTGCTTACCGGGTGCTAGAGGGATCCCAGACCCCCGACGTATATACTCCTTATGATTCCAAGAAGATAAAACATAGTTGCTTAGGTTGTCGGAGAGACCATTCTGCTCTTCCAATACCCAAATTGACAAGCTCCTAACAAACTTGATGTGAACGTGCCATCACTTGCGTTTGTGTTTCTTTGCAATCTGTTTGAGAAGTAAATCCTGACGAAAAGCCAAATATTTATCTACGGTAGTGCCTGCCCACTGCTGACAAAAGCTTTCATCAGACGGAACAAATGAACTCAGAGGAAATGGCCCCCTTGGAGCTTTCTTTAGGGAAACTAAAAACCTATGGCGGGGACGAATTCTCTGGTTTAGAGACAAGCTTAGGTACATAGGATATTTCGCCAATATTTGCACCTCGTTCCGAAGCTCATTGATCAAGTATATGTACTTCGGCTTCAGATTTCCCTCCAGTGACAGGGAGAATACCTGCACATATTGTCAAACCAATCAAAAGTTGCATGATACAGATAAAAAACACAAGATAACATCCATGCTCTCTCCTCTCCATCGAAACATAGTACACACAAAATATACATAAATACTCCCTCCGTCCCGATTTGTTTGTCTTATTGTCAAAAACCGTGTCTTTCAAAAATATACTTATATCGTACATTTTATAATATTTTTTTTATTTTGAAGATTTTGTATAATAAAACTAATTGAGATCTATCAAACAAGATCCATATTGCATATTAAAAACATTACGAATTGAAAATTATAGTCAATTCTTTGAGAGGTCAAACGCTCTCAAAAAGTCAAAAAGGGGACAAACAAACCGGGACGGAGGGAGTATATAATAGATGTCACCATAAAACAGGAAACTTAAAAAACCTAGAAAATTCAATAACAAGGAACTGGAGAAGTATCATTAAATCATTAAATCAAAGGAAACAAAGTAATGAACTATTATTGAACCAAGGTAGGCAAATGATTTCAGAAATACCAAGTGAATAGAGGGAAGTGACCTGTGTGAGGCTAGTCAATACTTTCAAGATTTCAGGGTTACGCATCCCAATACTCCTTAGAAAATTAATTCTAGGCAGCAAACCATCCTCAATGCTGTAGTGAAGTAGTTGAGGATGTTTTCTGACCATCTTTACTATACTATCTCTGGGTGCTCCCAATTCCTTTCTAAGAAAACTGCAACGACTGGTCCACGAACTATCAATCCGCTGAACCAGGATTTGAGGGCTCAGCTGCACAACTTTACTTAGATCACTCTTCTTAATACCAACCTCTTCAAGCAAGTACCTCACAGTTGGTTTTAATGAATTCTCCAGACTATAAGAAAATAGAGACGGAGTAGCAGTGATTATTTGCCCTATTCTGGAATCTGGAATGCCCAAACTCGCCAAAAAAGCAACATGAGGTTTCAGTTTATTATCCATGGTGTACTCTAAGATTTGTGGCTGCCTCATAAGTATCTTTCTGATGTCTTTATGTTTGACACCAACACTAAACAAGAACTCCAACCTTTCCTGTGCAGAACCCACATTAATCCGAAGGGAAGGCATGTGCCTATCGTACATTTTGATAAAGTGCGAGTCCTTAAGTCCAAAAGTGCTCAGGTAATCAAGAAGAGGAAATGATTTCTCATCTAAATCCAGTTCTTCTGCAAGGTGGTGAAATCTGTTCCTTGTAGAGCTCTCAACCTTCAGCTGCAACCAGATTAGAAAGTTCATTCATTACCATTTGTAGTAAGAGTAGACAACTGACTTTGTAAATATAGCACCTTTCCTCCTCCTTTTGCACCAAAGGAGCCAACTTCCTTAGATTTGTTTGACGTATCATTAAAACTGGCTCTATTTCTGTTGATGCCTGCACAAATAGATATGTATTTGCTTTAACCTCTCTCTGAATAAATGTATTCCAGCTTCAAATCATACCTTGACTCTTGCTGGTTGGATCTTGTGACTTGATTCTCCGTCTCTGAGCATCCGATGATTCCTTTTCTTCAAGTTCATCCTGGAGAGAGACCCTCAAATCAAAAGGCTGGAGAAATTCTATTTTCCATCTGATCTAACTGAATTAGTAACAAAACGAGAATACAGCAGCTCTTTATATAGAGCAATGATGAAGAGTACACTCAGATTTGTTACAACTTCCTCCAAGTAACTCTATCTATACCCACCACTAATTAACTTCACTGGACAATTCAAAGAAAGCAGAGCCGACCTAAGTTAGCCTACGCTGAGCTGAGCTACTGCTGTTAGCCTGCTACAGAAGGTAAACAATTTCTGAGCTGACTCGTGAGCAAATATCTTGCCAGGGTCGATGAAAAAAATAGAAAACAGTTATAGGTCACTGATATCAGCATGCAAACCCAGTTGTCAATGAGTAATTTAAAATGAACTTAATATGAAGAACTCTCCAGAGATAAATTGAGCACAAAAACGAGGCAAAAGATACCGAAGCAAGAACTTCAACTCAAAGCAGTACTTGCTGGTGTACATAAGATACATAAGATGACGCTTACGCTAAGATATGCCAACATAAAACTTATTCTGGCCTGCATATCTGCCACTTTTGAGATGAAAGAAGGAGGAAACTCACCATTGAAAAAATTGAATCGGGAAACAGAGAACACAAGTATTGAACAACATTGTGCTAGCAAAATCCAAACAATCGCAGACTGTAGAGACCAATCTTCGCACTACTTTCCAACTAATTACTGTCGTGGGAACTGAGAACTAGCTTCTTTGTAACAACTTCATGGGTTTCCACTCACTTCTGCAAGTACTAAGAATGCCCATTGAAATCATTTTGGACAAGTAACAAAATTATTGACAAGGCATCAAGGGCATGCCACCCATATACAAAAGAAAGCGAAGAACAAAAGGCCAAAAAGCCGACAATACCAAAAAGAGACGAATCAATAAGCAGAGCCCATAGACCGCTCTAAACGCCAAAAGAAGTCTTAACATAGGAATTTATCAATTTACACTATCGACTTCTAACTAAAACAAACCAAAAAGGAAAAGACTAAATTTTTAAGTAACTACGATTCCTCTCTCACCAAATGAGCCAAGCCCACATCAAGCACAATAGAATCAACCTCCAAAGCTTCCGTCTTCTTCTACACACTCTAGTCCCGTACCAGTCCTGAATAAGCTCCACCACCGTTGTTTTAAGTTTTTTTTTTTCCCGTATTTAGTAAATTTACAAGCATAGCTCCAAGAATCTAAATAAATAACACCAGAAAACAAGGGAAATAGAAAATAACCTCGGAAAATAATTCATCGTCGTCACCATCATCATCCCAACCGCTGCCGTCGTCACCATCATCATCCCAACCGCTGTCGTCGTCACCGTATTCGTCGTCGCTATCGTACGGTGACCTGCGATTGGACTTGATAAGTTTGAGGTTGGAATGCGAAGACGACGCAACAAAGAGCCTCTTAATAGTGGTTTTGTTTCTTCTGCCAATAAACCCAGAACTGAAGTGGGATGGGTTGAGGTCGTGGTGAACACGTGAAGAGCGAGAGGAACTGATGAAGGAGTGGACGACTACAGAGAAAACTGCCATCACTTTTTCTAGAGAGGAGGCGGAGAAAGAGAGAAAATCGGAATATACCCTAAAACCCTCTCTTGGTATCGGAAAAATAAAGACTCCTATCTGCAGACAGACACGAGTGTCGTTATCCGGAAGTTCATCCGGTTTTCTTCTCTCTCATCTCTTCATCACTGTAAATATCTTTTCTTTTGTGTCAAAAACGTCAGTGCCACTGTGCCTCTATACTGTACTGAGAGATTTTCCTGTTTGAAATATAAAAATAAATCACACAATTTCGCCTTGTTCTTCTAATAAATAAGGAATATTTAAATATCCATCCTCTTTTTCTATGCAACGTAAGAATTCATCCTCCCCTTTTTTCATGCTTATGATTTCATCCTTGCAATATATAAATTACCTTTATTACCCTTTATTCTATTTTGTAATATACATATATATATATATATATTAAACATATGTAAGGGAGAGAGAGAGAGAGAGAGGGGGATAGATGAATTTCAATCCCTTAATTTATGGCTATATGTAAGGGAGAGAGAGAGAGAGAGAGAGAGAGAGAGAGAGAGAGAGGGGGGGGGGGGATAGATGAATTTCAATCCCTTAATTTATGGCTACAACAGGGGGAAGAACATATCACTATTTTCAAACTTTCAAACTCCCAACAGATCCCACTAATTTCTCAGTTCTATTTTGGTGGTAAACTGATCACTTTATCCTATCAAGTAAGCCAATACATATCATTTTCTGTGTTGATGATCAATCTTACATGATCAATGTATGTCCCAAATAAGATGTTCAAAGCCATGTTCATCACGAAACTTTCCTGTGATTCCCCTTGCAACATTAGATTTTGGTGGTAAATTACCCATGTTTGATAATTTACCCGGATCGAATTCATTATCAAGTTAACCATTTCAGTGGTCCATTTTTTGTTACATTCTAAATGCCCACAATCAAAAGAATACATTCTCTATTGCAATCTAC
>BPLS01000229.1:298075-367678 GCA_019656275.1 Rhododendron kiyosumense | reverse complement strand
AGAGAGAGAGAGAGAGAGAGAGAGAGAGAGAGAGAGAGAGAGAGAGAGAGAGAGCATACAAGAGCCTTCTCGACTAAGGTTCATTTAGCCTCCCTAACAACGGAACTAGAATACAGCACATCGAATATATTGGAGCAAAACATTACATCTTCCTCTGAAATAGTTCTCCATCAAAATATTGCACATTCTCAGAGTTTCCCAAATCTCCAGATGAATAGAGTAAGATGAACACCAGCTCCAAGCTGCCTGGTCTTAGATCCATAAAATCCTTGTCTTCCACTATATCATTTGTAATTCACCTTCTCTGAAGTATAGACTGCAAGGCATCTAATTGGTCTGCAGTCAAAGGGGGCACCCGTTTTTTAGCCAACTTCATGATATAGCTAGCCTTCCCAAGCTCCCCAGTCATCCGCAAGCCTTTAAATAACCTACAGATGGTATCCACGTTCGGAAACCAATTCCTACTCATGCTGTCTTTACACATTGTATATGCCAAATCAAAGTCCCCTCCTTCACACAGATAATGGATCATAGTCTGATAAATTTTCAGATTGGGCTTATGTCCATTGTTAAGTAAAGCAGAATAAACCCTTTTCGCCATTTCCATATAACCAGCTCGGCAAAAGCCTTTGATCACCAAATTATAAGTCACCAGATCAGGAGGTATCCTAATATGCCACATCACACCCATCAGACTGTTAGCGTCCCAAGCTCTTCCTTTGTTCACCAAAAACTGAATCCTAACATTGAAGGTTGCAAGGTTGGGCAAACAACCCTTAAGCAACATAAGATTCCACAACCCATTGCCAACCTCTGGCTGATTATTCTTATAAAATGCTGATAAAAGTGTCGTGTAAGTATAAACATCAGGTCTTATTCCAATTTTTTCCATCTCTACCATGACTAAATAAGCTTTCTCCAAGATACCCATTTCACAAAATGCTTTAATAACAATATTAACAGAAAGAATATCAATCTGAATACCATACTTCCACGGAACCTCCATGAGAAACGACTCAACCGCAGTTAAATCACGAGTTTGTGTCAAAACCTTCAGTGCAGCATTGAAAGACTTAACAGTCCTACGACAACCATAGAAATGCATATTATTAAAAGTATCAACAGCATGACTAACCATTCCAGCTTTTCCATACAACATTATAATCCGAATGACAAAGCCTTCACGACGGCCCTGTGGGAGAGCCTTCTGGTGCTCAAGCAGGTCCTCTACGTAATCCAACCTTCCCGCCCCAGCTAACCGGGACACAGTATCCTCAAACGCGAACCGGTTTTCAATAACAAGTCTATTGTGGGAATTGGCCTTGAATAGATGGAACAGCTTCTCGGGGTCTCTCTCGGCCTTAAGCTTAACAAGTGCAGGCTCCTCCAAACCTCCTATGGCCGCTTGTTTAGGAACGGGCTTCGCAAAGGGAGTGGGCAGTGTATTGGCAGCAGCAGCTATGGCGTGGGTACCGAATTTGCGAACTAGGCGCAAAGCTAGCATGTTCTGGCAATTTATCTCTCGGATTTATACCCTCTCAAAAACTCGCCCCGATCCCCGACGGATTTTTTTTTTTTGGGTCCTCCAGTATGACAAGAAGCACGAGCATAATGGAGGCGACAAGCAACGGAAGCTCCGACTTGTTGACAGAATTTGTCGTAGACGTTGGAGATCTTGTTGCACCCGACGTGGGGGGTTCCCTTGTAGTCCAATGTAAGCCACTCCTCTTGCAGCTCCAGTTACCATTGAGAAACTGCAGCTCCAGTTGCCATTATTTCTTGTGGAGATCTCATCTGCCAACTGGGGAGTGAAGTCGGCAATGGAGTCTCGTCTCTGAGGTGGGGTGGGTTTTGTAAATGACTGAACAAACAAAACCTAAACGAAAGGTGTATATATATCCTTCCCCTATTGCTCTATTTTTCCAGTTATGCCCCCTCAATTGGAGCGAGCCTTTGTAGTAGCCTGATGGGCATTTAGGTCTTTTCCCTTTCAATAGGCTTCAATTCTCTCTCTCTGCGAACGCAATTTGCAGTGGTAAGTGCTTTGGAGGGAATCGTAGCTGCTGCGATCTGAGTTTTGTGCGCTACTCATCGGGTGAGTTCGTCCCTCCGTCCGCCGATTGTATAACCGTTTTCCCCTTCAGTTCGCGAGGTTTGGAATGTGATTGCTTTTAAAAAATAGCTTGATCCTTGCTAGAATTTTTGGTTCTGCAACTATTTAACCGATGTCCTTATTGGCATCAATAGGGAGGATCTGAAGCGAAGGACCACGATACAATGTGCACACCATCTCTGGTTCCGTTCCTCAGTGCTTGCCGGGCTTGGTACCAAAGACCGGGGAAGTCACAGCACGTTCACCGTGTCCGAGAGAGATGTGCATCTCCCTTCGCCAGCTATCGAGCTTATCCCGTCGAAGGTATACGAATATTATGTATCTCTACATGTGTAGCAGCTTCGAGACTTGATTGCTCTTGAGATCATCTCAACACATTTTAGATCCCATTGATTTTAAGAACCTTGCAGATGGCTCACCCTTGCAAGTATGCAGGGAACAGCGTGGACTTGCAAGGGCTAAATGTGTTCGAGGTACTTTAAATACCAGACAAGACAAGATGACAAGTGGTTTCTGCTGGTTGGCACCTATATTATTCTGCAGGTCAAAAACTAATTGTGCACTTTCAAAGAAAATCAACGTTTAGGAGTGACCATATTAACCATTTGCTCAATTAAGACTGTTACAGGTTAAGCATCTTATGCCGTGTTTTGAATATGTTGATTTGATGTCAGTGTATGTGTCTGGCTTGTCCAAAGAAAGTTTTTAATGGGAAGATACGGTTGCATACAAAATCCTTGCCTTCACAACTTTGGATGGGAGGTGGGCGGAGGAGATAATGACAGTCATCAATATAAGATTAGTGTGAGAATATATTTTTGTCAGGCATGATCATTTTCAAAGCTCTTTTAAAACTGACTGTGCAGTTTATTATGCAAAATTCTTTCTTGTCCAATAGGCTTGTCATCAAATTGAGTGTTATGCGCTCCAGAAACCATAGCAACAGAGCTTTCTATTTTGATTAGGAAATTAGGAACAGTTAAGAAATTAGGAACAGAAGTCTGAGAATGTTCATGCTTCTTGTTTGTTTTAAAGCTTAATGACACGGCGATTGGAATTTGGGATGTTTTAGTTCAAAAGTGGGTTAGTAGCCTTGCATTGTACGAAATGCTTTTTCATTTTAGGTTGGAACATAATTGAAAAGCTATAGCTTTCATTTGGACTGCAAAGCTTTCGTGGCCGGGAGCAAGTATCATACTTGATGATGCCAAATTCTTTAGTGTTGCGGATATTATACATTTTACTTGACCAATCTGGACCATGCTCACCCCTAAGAATTAGTGTTGCGGATATTATACGTTTTACTGGCTCCGAAATGATATATTTGATAGTTAGTACATTGCTTCCCTGTACGTAGTAGCCTCAGAAGTGAAGTTTGTGTTTTCTGCTGTCAGACAGATGAAATTCAAGCCTAAAGACTGGAATTATTGTATGATTTATTCACTACATTTAGGTAGGAGGAGGACTTACTGTGGTTTTCGTGCTGGATTGGTGAAATCATGGGACAGCTCAATTGATCTTGTTCATATCCTTAAGCATGAGATTCGTGATGGACAATTGAGCTTTAGAGGCAAAAGGGTACTTGAGGTATTATCATCTAAATGTAATTCAAAGTCCCAACGATTTATGTTTCAATCTTGCTTCTGATTGACAGTGCTGTCATGTTGAATTTGTGTTTCAAACCATCCAATGATGTTTTTATAAAAAGGTAGATGAAGCAAAGGAATTTATGCATGCCATATTTGACTTCTTTTTCTGTAGTTCATTTGTGGGTCTATTCTTCTTCGTAGCAAATCTTTTGGTGTGTGATTTGCAACCATGTCTATTTTTCTCATAGCATCGAACCGCAACTTTCGGAGCAAATCTTTTGGTTTGTATGATTTGCTTCTTGACTTCTCATAGCATCAAACCGCAACTTTCAGAGCAAATCTTTTGGTTTGTATGATTTGCTTCATAACTTCTAAAGTTTGTTAAACTCTAAATCAATGTAAATAGAAACTATCAACCATATATGCACATTCCTAAACAATGGGCACGACAATTCTCGTGCAAGCACAAGGCACCCACCTAGTATATATATATTCGAATATTCAGGGTGGGGACAGAATTACCCCCGAATCTGATCCGATCCCCGATTTTGTATCTGCCCCGATCCCCGAAAAAAATTCTCGAATCCCCAATCTGTTCGGGACAGGAAACGGATCGGATACAGACGGGTTGGCCGAAATGGCCATCACTATACGTAATTCCTGCTTGGCTACTTATTAAGAGCTATCTTGGATTCATCCTCGCACTTTGTTTGGTAAATGAGATTTTTCTTGCAATTTTTTATTGTCTGCCCATTGGCAGTTTTATCCTACCTCAGCCATTCTTGATAGTTATTTGTCTGTCTTTTGATACAACGTAATTGAAGTAGAGATTTCCCATTGCTTGTGTCAGGTATGTTAGAGATGTATATTAGTAATTTGCCTCATATATGTAAATGTCTTTGGTTAAACTTAGGGGTACTTCGTCATTTTTTTGACAACATTTATTAACGCTTTTCTAGTAATTCTTGCTATTGTTGCTCATTGCTTCGTGTTAAATAGGGTTAAAATATTGCTCAAAATTACTCAATCAATTGCTCTGCACATAACTAAAATGCCGTGATGCATTCTCGTATCCTGTCAAGCAAAGACTTTATCCTCTAGGCTTAAGGTTTTCCTGGTGTTATAACTAGGTTTTAAAGACACCATTTATTCCTTATTTTGTTCTTATCCATCCTGACCGTCCCCCTTAGCATCCATCTTGTCCTCCTTTTTGATATATTTTACTCTCTAAAAAAAGAAAATAATAAGAATGGTTTGTCAGTGTACTACTTTGTGAATTTACATGGGCTTATTTTTGCGTATTAGTTTTTCAGAGGGGGGAGTTGGGATGGACACTCATCTACAAACTATATCATCCCTTCAATGGCTTGTTTATGTTACTGGCAATTGAAAGGATTCTTTGCAAACGTGGCCCAAGGTCAATCTGAAATTGGAGAAGCTATAAAAAGTACTTCTCATATTCATAGGTGATGCTGTGTCCCTTTGTTCTTCAAGTTACTGTGCATAATAGATGAATTAGCATAAGATGGGGAAGGGGGTAATGTTAGCAATCATTATGTTCGGTGGCATTGATCAGTCTTTGTTCACAGTTGCATAATAGTATGTTTGCTGCCTTTTTTGATTTGGTTTATCAAATTCCACTACTCATCTAGTCTTCTTCATGTGAATTTGTCTTGCACGTTCATTTGGGTTTTACATTTTGGTATCAGATCAAACGACATGGATGTTAGGTATTCCCATCGTTGCCGATGGTATGATGGCATTATCCCAGTGAAAGGGCAGTATGATGGCTTTTTGGTTGTTCTGCGGATGTGTCATAAACTGAGGAAGCTTGCTGACGGGGGCAGTGTTGCAGACGACGACAACGAAGGAAAAGCTGGGCACAGTGCGTTCTGTATTTACTGTGAGCCGCAGTGAATTTCTAGCAGGAGAGAAACTGAGGGATCTCATTTATGCCAATCTACCTTTGGCATACGTTAGGAGTCTATAGTGGAAGAGGTGCACAGATTTGGGTGTTCAATGCTGGACTTGGGGTTGGACCAGTTGCCGCCGCTTGTTCTGGATGTTGGGATTAGCTTGTTGCAGTTACCTAGCGAGAGTGGAGATGAGGGGATTGGCAGGGCTATGAAGGAAATGGATGTTTGGGACGTCGAGCCTGTCACTAGAGCATCCATTGCAGCATTAAAGGCATTAAAGGAAGTGGCTTTTGACAGTTCGTGGTCAATCAAGGAATGCCAGCATTGCTCAAAGACCCTTGCAGAAGGGAAGCTCGCTCGTATGCTGTGCTCTCATGTAGTATTTCATTGGGAATGCATTGAGTCCTGGATGAAGGATATTCACATGTGTCCGATTTGCCGCTTTACCGTGCCCTCTGCTGATTTATATAGTAATTGGTAAAAAAAAAAGGTTCATTTTTTTGTTATCGTTTGTTGCTAGTACTATTGAACTTGATGGACTTGACGAGTATCCACTATGTGTGTGCACATTTTTAGGATGGGTGGAGATAGTAGAGTGGTGTTTATGACAGGTGATTCTAAATTGACTATTATTTGGTCCAAAAGAATTATTTAACGATAAATTTAAAATAGTCATAAATACTTCATTTTAGAGGAGCAATTATGAAAATTACTTTTTGTGGCTTCAAAAATGGGTTATATCAAATTGGTGTTCTCCATTTATATGTTAGAATATGTGTATACAGGGGTGTTTTCACTAACACATATTTTGACACATAAAATGACAATTAATCAGAGCATGGAAGGGCCCGGTGGGTCCATAGTCATTTCCTTGGATCCCAAGCATAAAGACTTGAAGAAGGGACTGATAGTGAATTCCACATAGGGTTGCCCTTTGTGGTAGCTTCATAAGTGCTCTTGAACATATCAGGCAGAACACTAGATTGAACCACCTGTTGACAGCATTGGTTTAAACTAATCAAGGCTAATAATTGTAGTTGAGAAACTTAAAACTAGATTGAGAAATTTGAATGAAGGTTTCTGATTAAAAAACGATGGCCAGCAATCAAAGGTATCAGAGATTATGGCCTTGAAACGCTCGGCCAAAAGGATTCTTGTATGTGGCTCCAATTTACGCTGGGCCAAAAGGATTCTTGTATGTGGCTCCAATTTACTGCGTGGAGCCTTTGTCAAAAATCAGTTAACGGTGGTTTTACTTCGACTTGTCAACAAGAATGATGCTTCATCTCTTTCAAAAGGATGCGAAAGTTCGAAACCTGGTATGGTTCTTCATCTTCGATGAAAATAACTACGAATATAATCTAGAAGCATATATGGAGATTGTCCAAAAATTAGAATTCCTGGTAGATATTTATGATATAGAACTTGCAATCTCATGCATTTGCAGACATCTTAACTTGACTTATTTTGGTGGCAATAAAGGAAAAGACGTCTATAAAATTAACATTGTCGTTTTTATTCTATCAAGAAATATAGAGGAAGATACGACAGTCTTACCGTTGTCCGTAATAGCTGGGTAAACTTATTCATCGAGTTCCCCTAAGTTCCCAATACATGTGGTGCAGCCATAACGCCAACAATGTGAAAGCCCAGCGGACACAATCTTTTAGGCACATAATATAAAGCAGAGCCGACACATGAAATTCGACTAATAGAACCGGTCAACGACATGGAAATTAAGCACCAAAGGGGCGCAGATTTACATTAGTAAAAAAATCAGAAGCTCTTCCCTTGAAAAGCTGTGACTGAGAATCAGATGATTGGTGAAAACGCGATACCATTATGGTGGCATTTTCATGTCTTCCAAACCTCGCAGGTGCAACATGCGAGGCTTTGCATGCCTTTGGGTCAAAAAATTGGATTGTTAAGTTGGGCCTTTGGGCCTTCTTGGACTTGATTGGGCCTGAGGTAGGCCTACCTTCATTTTCAAGTCCAAAAACAATTGAAATAGGTCCAAACTAATTTCTTAAAATCGTTCAAGTGACCCCAAAATACTTTTCTTTCAAAACCTTCTGAGATACTAATTATTTCCACACAAAAAAAATATAACTTAATTTTTGTACCATGAAAATTGCTTTTAAATGTGACCATTAATTGTATGTTTTGCTGATCCGCTCATGAAGATCTTTCTGAAATTTCAAACAAAAAAAATTCAAAATTATAACAGAAAAGGTTCGTTTTCTTGTGTGGGGATTGAAACTTTTCAATTTCTGCTTTTTTTTATCAGCTTATTGATAATTAATTTTAAAACATGCTCATTAATAATGTTCTAATGAAATCGTGTTTCGAGTTGCAAGGTTTATGATCCAAGACCACTATGCCGTTTAATAAACTTAAACCTCACCAGTCTTTGGTATGTTAGGTTGACAGACCAAGACTAAAGGGATTATTTGGCTAAATAAGCAATTTGAAATTTATTTATTTTTGCATTTGTTAGTTTTTCGCCAATTTTTTTGTGGATAATTGCTTTGTCATTACGAGAGAAATCTAAAAAGTAAAAATTACGATTGGAACCCAAATTTCTGAACTTGCTAACAAATTTTGAATACTGTGTCTTATGAGTTAGTAATTAAATTCTTGTTTAGAACAATAAACTGGAATCATCTCATGCCTGTTCCTAAGGAAATTGGAAATGCGAGTTTGGTCTCACAATTAGTAGCGTAGCTAAAGAAAATGGATCTACTTCTTTTCTTAGAACAGTTAGGTTAACACTTCTTTTCTTAGAACAATTAGGTTAACACTTTGAAAGACAAGTTAAACTCCAACTTCTTTTTTCCTGATATCCAAGTGCGCCCTGATGCCGTTGGAGCCTCTTGGCAATGACTACGTGCCTTGAGAAGTAGGATGAAGAATAAATGGGGTCATTTCATTTTTTTCTAAAAGGCATCCAAATATGCCTGCCTTCATTAATTAAATCTCTGTCATTGTCAACATGATTAAGATCCCTTAAAAGAAGGTTAACTTGTGTCCAATACTCGTTTGTCGTTTCGTTGGATTCCCCATTCTTCAGTGGGAATAGAAGAAAAAAAATAGAGACCAGTTGGACTTTTAACAGCCTAAAAGTTCAAAAAAAGGTTGAAACATCTTTAATTCACCTCTGTGATGCAGATAGGACCAAAAGAAAGAAACTCATCTCTCTCTCTCTCTCTCTTTTTTTAATAATCAGGTGTTCGAGTCAGCTTACACACACAATTACCTGATTCCATAATGCAGAAGAGCGACATATTAGAGCTTCACATCAGTTATCAACTATAGATCTACTCCATTCGTTATGGTAGGCACAGATAGAGTGTTTAAAGCAGTTCAGAGGCATACTTAATACTAAAGCAATACATACAAAAGGAATATAGAGTTCTGGATTTCTCACTTTGAAATAAAAATGACTCTATCAAGATGAAAAAATTGCCACTTCTGCATCATTCTTATGAAAGATTCTGCATAAACATTCTTAAAAGAATAGTAACAGTTTGCTATAGTAGAAAAAAGTTGCAAAACACTTTCATTCCACTGAAAAAGCAACAAGGGATGCTTTTTTAATCCTTGATCCCTATTTTTCAAAAGGGGCTTCCTCAGGCAATCTTGATTCTTAACCTTGAAATTTACCTTAATGGTTCCTTTTTATCTCTGTGTGCAACTGCAAAGCACATTAGTTCTCTGAACCTGCAAAGAGTTCTCACCACACCAACAATGTCAACAAGCCAGAATACCAAAGATCTTCAATGGTTTCTTCAGGCAACGAAATCCGAGACCCTCGATCTGCACAGCATCTCCTTCTACCTCTCTCAACCAACTTCAGCTTGTTTCCAAGAAACAGAAAACTCCATCAACATAAACATTTCAAACGACGGGCTTTCCCAATTCTCTCACCTCTTGACAGTTTTAGGAACATCCAAGAAGACTAACACGTCGCTGCGAAACTTGGAGTTTCACCAAGTCAATTGGGAGTTGCAGCAAATACACAATCTCAGGGCATTACTGGAGAATAACACAGGCATCAAGCAAATCGTGTTTAGACGAAACAGGTTTAACACGGAGTGCTTATATGAGTTATCAGAAATAGTGAAGAGAAATGGTGTAGTTAAAGAAATCATGTTTTCGGAATCGGGAATTGGGTCAGTTGGAGCTAGCCTCCTTGCTTCAGCTCTAAAGGTGAACAATAGTTTGGAAGAGTTGCAAATATGGGAAGACTCTATTCGGTCTAAAGGAGCAGAGGAGCTATCAAAGATGATAGAAGTGAATCCAACACTGAAGCTGTTGACAATTTTCGATTCAAGTTCGATAACAGCAACCCCACTAATATCTGCTGTTTTAGCAAGGAATAGAGCCATGGAAGTTCACGTATGGAGCGGAGAACAAGGAGAAAAAAGTTCCAAAGTGGTTGAGTTTGTACCCGAAAACAGCACACTGAGGATTTACAAGCTTGATGTGGCAGGGTCTTGCCGGGTTGCTTGTGCCCTCGGGTGGAACTCAACGGTTAAGTCACTGGACTTGACTGGGGTCCACCTGAAATCTCGGTGGGCCAAGGAGTTCCGATGGGCTTTGGAGCAGAACCGGAGTCTGAAAGAGGTAAATTTGTCAAAAACCTGTTTAAAAGACAAGGGAGTTGTTTATGTTGCAGCTGGACTTTTCAAGAATCAGAGCTTGCAAAGTTTATATCTTGATGGAAACTGGTTTAGTGGTATTGGCGTGGAACATTTACTCTGCCCCTTGAGCAGATTCTCCACTTTGCAATGCCAAGCAAATACAACAATAAAGGCGGTAACTTTTGGAGGTGGGAAAACAAAGATAGGAAGGGGAGGTCTTGCAGCTGTTTTACAGATGCTGACGACCAATCAAACCGTGACAAGGTTAGGGATATATGACGATGAAAGTTTAAGGCCAGAAGATTTTATTAAAATCTTCAAGAGCTTGGAGAGGAATGCCAGTTTAAGGCGCTTGTCTTTTCAAGGCTGCAAAGGAGTGAATGGGGATTTGGTTCTACAAGTAATAATGGAGACATTGCAAGTGAATCCCTGGATCGAAGAACTTGATCTCGCAAGAACGCCGCTGCAGAATTCTGGGAAGACAGAAGGGATTTACCAGAAACTGGGTCAGAATGGGAGGACAGAAACAGAACCAGAAACAGATTTGCTCAAGGACATGCCAATGGTGGTGCCCAAAAGTTGCCGAGTATTCTTCTGCGGCCAAGAAAATGCTGGTAAGTTTTGCGTCACATGGACTATTCTATTTTCCCCATGGGTAACCCTGTCTGACAGATATATGGCTGTGGGATATGTGTCATACACCCATACCCAATTTGGACAGATTTTGCGATTTTTATGATGTCCGAATGAAAAGAAGCCCATATATCTAGAAAAGAAACATTTCGTGCCTTTCACATAGACAGGACATACAAATTCCATGTTTCTCGGCATCCCAGTTGATTTGAAGTATATTTAACTATTCTCAATATAATTTCTGAACATGATGTATAAGAAATGATACAAGTTATTATTTAAGATGTGTCCCTTTACCGATACCTGTATTTTGGACACATATTAAGATATCCCAAGATACAAGTCTAGGAAAGTTTGCCGCTTGGACACACAGCTCTAACCGAGACTCATACCCCAGTCCATGTGATGTATATATTTTGACCATCATCCTTCTCTTTGTTTTATTGTGCAGGTAAAACTACATTATGCAATTCCGTATCTCAGAACTTCTCTTCTTCAAAGCTACCCTACATGGATCAAGCAGTTAGAACTATAGTGAAGCCAGTTGAGCAAGCAGTTAGAACGGTTGGAATGACAATAAAAACTTTCAAAGACGAAGACACAAAAATTTCCATATGGAACCTTGGTGGTCAGCATGAGTTCTACTCCCTCCATGATCTCATGTTCCCAGGGCATGGCAGTGCTTCGTTTTTCCTCATCATATCCAGTCTGTTTAGAAAACCCAACAATAGAGAACCCAAAACCCCAACTGAGATCGAAGAAGACCTCCAATATTGGCTAAGGTACATAGTTTCCAATTCAAGAAAAGCAGTCCAACAGTGCATGCTACCAAATGCAACCATAGTGCTCACTCACTACGACAAAGTCAATCAACAGTCACAGAATTTTCAGGAGACTGTAAATTCAATTCAGAGGTTAAGAGATAAATTCCACAGCTTTGTCGAATTCTACCCGACAGTGTTTACAGTTGATGCTAGATCATCAGCATCTGTGAGTAAACTCACTCATCACCTTCGCAAAACAAGCAAAACAGTGCTCCAAAGAGTCCCTAGAGTTTATGAGATTTGCAATGATCTGATACAGATTCTATCAGATTGGAGGTCAGAGAATTCTAACAAGCCAGCAATGAGGTGGAATGAGTTCGCTGATCTATGCCAGGTTAGAGTTCCATCCTTAAGAATTCGCTCAAGACACGATAACAAGGGTAGGGTGGAGATGAGGAGGCGGGCTACAGCTAATTGCCTTCATCATATAGGGGAGGTGATATATTTTGATGAACTGGGGTTTCTTATCCTGGATTGCGAGTGGTTCTGTGGTGACGTGCTTGGTCAACTGATAAGACTAGACGTTAGAAAGCAAAACTCGACGGAAAATAATGGGTTTATAAGCAGGAAAGAATTGGAGAGGATTCTTAAAGGAAGTTTGCAGAGCCAGATTCCAGGGATGAGTTCGAAGGTTTTTGAGAATTTAGATACCAGTGATCTTGTGAGAATGATGCTGAAACTGGAACTTTGTTATGAACAAGATCCTACGGATGCGAATTCATTGCTACTAATCCCCTCCATTTTGGAAGAAGGCCGGGGGAGGCCACAGAGATGGCTGTTAAGCACACCGGACTGTGTCTATGCAGGGCGACATCTGGAATGTGATGATTCCAGCCATATGTTCCTCACACCAGGCTTCTTTCCCCGCTTACAGGCAAGAGGAATTCGATTACCTTTTCACTCTTTACAGTTCTTGTTCTTCTCACCAATTTCCAGTTTACATAGCACATGTAAGAAGTAAAATGAACTTTCCTGAGAGAGACTACGAAGCGATGAACATTAACTCATTAAGCAATATTTGATACTTGACAGCAATATTTAACTAACACTCATAATGATTTTAGTAGATTTACATAACTTTTAAAAGAAAAAGTTCCTCGATCTAGGTCATCAATGGGATGTGATTGGATATCACTATCAGCACGGTCTGATTGGAAATATATTCTAGTTCTGAGTGTTATCATTGATGTTTAATCGTCCGTACACCCTAATTTTCTGTTCTGTTTAACACAGAGAATCACATATAGAGGTTTCATGCTTCCCAAGACCAAACATAAATGCTAAACGAAGATATGAACCCACCAAACTTGCTTTTAGAACTCCTAAATTTGCAACTTTTGAGTGGGAAACATACCTGCACCATCTCCAAGTCCCAAGTATGTAACCAAATTTCATTGATTTGAAACCAGGTGCATCTCCACAATAGAATCATGGGAGTAAGGAATCAACATGGGGCAACTTACAGTCTTGAGAAGTACCTTATCTCAATTAACATCAATGGCATCCACGTCAGAGTAGAGCTTGGAGGGCAATTGGGCTACTATATCAACGTCCTTGCGTGCTCCACCCATAATTTGACAGAAACCTTAAGACTCTTTCAGCAGCTCATAATACCCACAATACAGTCTCTCTGCCACGGTGTCACCTTAACTGAACACATTCTGCGACCTGAATGCGTTAGAAATCTAACACCCCCAAGATACAGAAAAACCCAATTTGTCCCTGTGCAAAGCCTAAAAGAGGCACTACTCTCAGTTCCAGCAGACGGCATGTATGATTATCAGCACACATGGAGTCCAGTCTCAGACTCCGGCAAACCTATCTTAGGTGGTGGATTTGATTTTGCCAGAGACCTACTATCCGATGATGATTTTAGGGAAGTACTACATCGAAGATATCATGACCTATACAACCTTGCTTTGGAATTGCATGTTCCCCCGGAAAATAATCCAGATGAACCAGATCATGCACAATCTACCAGTGAAGAAAAAGTCGAGCCGACATTTGGAGGAATTGCCAAAGGGGTTGAAGCAGTTTTGCAGAGACTAAAGATCATTGAGCAAGAAATCAGAGATTTGAAGCAGGAGATTCAAGGGCTGAGATATTATGAACACAGACTTCTTATTGAGCTTCATCGCAAAGTGAACTACCTTGTCAATTACAATGTTCAACTGGAAGAAAGAAAAGTCCCCAACATGTTCTATTTTGTCAAAACGGAAAACTACTCGAGGAGATTGGTTACCATTATGATTTCAGGAATGAATGCAGTCCGGTTACACATGTTGTGTGAATTCAGGCAAGAGATGCATGTGGTTGAAGATCAGTTAGGTTGCGAGATGATGCAAGTTGACAACATGGCAGTGAAGTGTTTGGCTCCATATATGAAGAAGTTCATGACACTATTAACATTTGCTCTAAAGATAGGAGCTCATTTAGCAACTGGAATGGGACAGATGATACCGGATTTGAGCAGGGAAGTTGCACATCTTGCAGACTCTTCACTACTGTATGGGGCAGCAGGTGCAGTTGCAGCTGGGACTATGGGGGCCGCAGCCGCTGGAAGCAGAAACAGAAGCAGGGACTCGAGGGACATTCAGCAAGATCAAAGAACAGCACAACAATGGGTCATTGATTTCCTGAGGGACCGGAGGTGTTCAAGTGGAAGAGATATTGCAGAGAAGTTTGGATTGTGGAGAGTGAGGTACAGGGACAGCGGCCAGATTGCCTGGATTTGTAGGAGGCACATGCACACAAGAGCAAACGAAGTTATCGAAGTACCAATCTGAAGTTTTATTAGTAGTTTATACGGAGAGAAATGATTCTCTTTTGTTTTTTTCTCTTGTTTGTTTTTCCTTTGTTAGGAATGCCTCATGAAATTATGGTTCACCAACCTCGTACTCTTTACTTTTTCTTGGCTGGTAGTATTACCGTAGTCACCAATGATTTTCAGTTTCAGCTGATCGAATTTTTTCCAACATCAAAAAAACGCAACAAATTTGCACCATTGTTTTAGTCCAAGGGTGGAACAACAGCAAGTAAACAGACGGAGAAAGCTGGAGCAAGGTTATTGATGACAGATGATATAAACAGACCTTTTGCCACCTGAGGGAAATGGTAGGCTCAATTATTGGAAGAGACAACAGAACTTAAGCAGCCTTAGTAGGAAGAGAGTGACAATGAGAAAGAAACCTTGGGATGGGGATGGGGATGGAGATAAAACTCTGAATCAGATTTATGGAGCCCGAGACCTCCTTTATAAAGAAGTGGGTCCATGGGGGCTAGCTCATCCTTGGAAATTGTACTTAGTAGGTGTGAATACACCATACGTGATTACGTGGTACTCTCTCTCTGGTGAGAGTGGAGCTACCCCTGGAAGGATGAGCTAAGCAACTTTGACGATCTCCCAACTGTAACTACCAATTCACAACCCCTGGTGATCCTGAACCGGACAATGGCTTGCTCAAGCAACCGATCTTTTGTTTCATCTTGTTTCTGTGTTTGGGTATGTGTACGTTGAGGCAGATCACTTGTTGCGAGTTGCCTAGGAGATTGGTGATAGGAGACCTCTTGATAGGCAAGGACCGCAAGGTGACTCCCAAGAGTGGAGATTTGGAATTGGATTGCCCTGACAGAGATGGCCACATACACTTGTGACAGCCAAAACCAAATCATGGATGTTTCGGCATAGACCAAGAATTTAGACTCGAACCTCGTATGCAGGATCCTGATTGTACCCATGTCATAGTATCACAATACCAAATTATTTTGTACACAACTTTATTAAAAATCATGCAAAAGACGACAAATGAAGTTGTTTAGGATGCTCATCTACACATCGACAAAGGCTTGTCCCTCAAAAAGAAACAAAACAGAGTAATTCCATTTATACTAAGAGCCAAAGTGAGAGTACAAAGCTTGTAACGCATACAAGTCATGATTTTCCTTTCTCTAAACATACCAACATACACATAACACCACAAATACCACCACAATACATACTACATTACGAAACTAACATGAGAATTAGTCTTCATTCTAATTTCTAAAGTCACCTGCGTAACCTCTTCTGATCAGCGAAACATTAGCTCAGAAGAAAGCCCTACTCCCGTAAAACACTCGGGAGCCATTGTCCTTCGATGCTGGTGATTTCTGATTTGAAGTTGAATTTTCAGAACTAGCAGGTCCACTCTCAACGTCCATTGGAAGCTTCATCTTAGCCAATGACTCAGTAAACTGCTGCATGCTTTTCATGTACATGTCTACAATATCCTGTTGCACCACCTTTTGCTCTGGCTCAATGTTAACAGTAAAAACAGGTTTAGCAAATGTATCAACAGGGCCCCCACTTGAGGCATTACTTTCAGAATCTCCGCCTTCCTCTCTTTTAGCCTTTTCCTTTGGAGTCGAAACTGATTCCTGATTCAGAGATTCTGAAGCTCCTGGAGTATCAGAGGACACTGGATTTGCAGGAAGCGAAGCCAATGGAAATCCATTAGTTGTAGACACGCTGTTGGGGGGAGAATCATGCTTTGGAAGCTGGATTGACTCAATTGTGCCAGTTGAGAAGCTTTCAACAACAGGAACACCAACTTCTGAACCAAGTTGGTTTTCAGTATCTTGAGAGACAAAGTCCTGAGATCTCTGGGAGTCCAAATTGGTGTTAGGGAGCGCAAAGTACTCCGAAACCATCTGCTGATTCTCGTTTGCAACCTTTGGATCTGGGAACTCAATATTGTCAAACTCAGAGGGATGTGACTCCGTTACTTCCGAGTCTTGGACAACATTTCCAGCCGCAGGTGGCGAAGGAAGTGCCATCACTTCTGGTGAAGATCCTGTATAAGAGAGAGACAACTGAACGAAACCAGCTGGGGAATGGAACAGATCGGTTGAGGAGAGAGAGAACTCTTTCTCTAACTTCCAGTTATTGATGAGGACTTCAGACAAAGGAACCAAGGCAAACCCTAGCAACTGGTCCTCAAGATAATTCTTCACCCTGCTCAGCATCCATATCTCACATTTGAGAGAAGAATCTATCGTCTGAACATCGATTCGGAGTTTCTCATTGAATACCGGATTCTTTCCACCACCATTAACGGTCTGAGTGGAGACAGTTTTTTCAGGATCGCTAGTAAGGCAAATCTTAGCATAAACATCTTGTTTATGGTATATGCAGATGTTATGAATGTCCCTGGCTTGATGTATGTAAACCTCAAGAGCACCAATGATGCCCTCAGAATCCTTGCTTTGAACCTCAATTCTCCTCGACATGAAACCGGGATTATGAACGAACGGATCAGCCTTTTGTTTCTCAGGGCCAGATGAGCCGTTGAACGGTGACACGACAGATTGAGGTGAATCCATGATACCAACCAGAAATTTAAACCTGAAAAAAAACAAATAACAAGTGGAATGAAGAACCAATTGATGAAAACCCCAAGTGCTTGACAACAATAAAATGACTCAAAACTTCTATAGGAAGGGATGTGGATCAAAAGAGCCCTTGAAAAGACATACTACGGGTAAAATCCTTACCCACAAGACCCAAATTCAAAGCCAATTTATGGATTTCTTTACTACTTAGAACTCAAAATCCAAAATCTTGGAAGTAAGAACAAAACCCTAGACAAAACTAACCAGCTCTTTCTACCCAATTTAATCATATGATCAGAATAAAAAAGATAGGACCCTAATTCCAGAGACAAGGAATTACCCAAAACCCAGAAATAGCCAAAATCATGAGCCAAAAGCAAGCCTGAGCTGCATAATTGCCCTAGGTACTCAACACGCTAAAATAGGAAAAACCCACAAAGAGTTAAATCAAGATTCGAACATACCCCGATAAAGCCACCAACTTTAATCAAGAAAACACTACACCACCGGCATCCAAGGGGTAAAGAAAGCAAAACAGTAACTAGTCGTCACGGATTTCAAAATTTGACAAGATTTAACTCGAAGCCATCAAAAAAAAGCACATCAATGAACAGATAATTATTAGTTAAAGCACTAAAGATAAAGAAAAAAGCTACAAAAGTAATGAGATGGGGTCAGTTTCTTACTTGGCTTTGAGTCCAAAGTCAAAGCGATTTAGGGAGAATCTGTAGCCCTGATACAAGATCTGTTTCTGACCCAGTTCGTGAAAGGAGACGATTTTTCGGGAAAGTTTTCTCGCATTGACAAAATACAAGAACTACAGTGTCGAGTGGATCTCGAAGAGACAAGAAATACTGGTGAATAGCGTAGGAAATAAAAATAAGTGAAAACTGACAGGGAATTCTACTGATGGGTTGAAGCTTGTCGAGCCGGAAATTCTAATAGTAACGAAGATTTGCCGAAAATCATACCAAAAACAAATGCGTATCTAGAAAAATATTTATAAATTTTTTAATATTATCTCATGGGTCTTGTAAAAAATCAACTCTAACGAATATCGAAAAGTATTACTTTTGAATTCGTAGGACGAAACTGCTCAGTTTGCCTTTATGAATCCAAAAGTAATACTTTGTGCTGATTTTTTACAGGACCCTATAAAATAATATTCAAAAATTTATGAATATTTTTCCAAATTTTTGTAAAACCCATAATGGGTCTAAACGTGTTTTTTCTTACGTGATTCCCTGCAACTTTTCCTTTCGAATATGTGATCTCATACATATTTAACACGTGAAATTCACATGTATAAAAGAGATTGTGTTTTTTAAGAGTTTATTACTCCAATATGCTTTTTTTCAAGGGAGTAGTATATATTAACAAGGCTTTTCACCAAAAGAAGAAGTCAAGGCCTAGTTTGCAAATAGCAGGGCTCAAGCTTGTCCGTAGCGAAGCCCATCATTGTATCTACAGTGTAGAGTGACTTGTGCACAACCCACACAAACACAATCTCTCATGTATGCACAGATGTTACACATATTTAACACGTGAGATTCACGTGTATGTGATCCTATACATATTTAACACGTGAAATTCTTTTTTTTTTAATAGAACACGTGGAATTCATATGTATAGAAGGGGTTATGTTTTTTAGAGTTTAGTACTCCTATATGCTTTTTTTTTCAAGGGAGTAGTATATATTAACAAGGCTTTTCACCAAATGAAGAAGTTAAGGCCTAGTTTCCGAATAAAAAAGGCCAACTTATTTTTTTCAAGGGAGTAGTATATACTATATATATTAAGGCCTAGATTCGGCATTTTCGGTATTCTATTCCCAAAAAACTCACTATTCAAGACAACTCTTTTTTCTTAATTAACTTTGTTGTCTAATTGATTCAAACACAAGTGGTATTTCGACATCGATCCAAGACCCAAAAAAAAAATAGCGTACCCTAAAGTTGTTTTTCAAAAATGCTACAAAGACCGAAAGGGCTTGTTTCCCTTCACAAAATACAAAGAAAAATAAGCTCCTTTAGCACTTTTGGCCCTTTTGGAAAACTAAAGTATGAGGCTCACTCCATATGTTTGTACTTCTCCTATCTTTTCCGTAAAGACGATATATTAATCTAAATAAATTAACAAAAAAATTAAACAAAAGACCGATAAACATCAATAACACCATGTCCATGGCAAAAAATAGTTAAGCCCAACTCACCATATCTTAAAAAATTGAGGAGTGTTGAGGATGTGATGTTCACATTATGCATTATTCATTGGATTTCGAATGTTCTGATAGATGGTTTTAGAGTTCATTCTATCAACATATATATATATATATACACACACACATTACTAAAAACGAATGGTTAAACACTTATATATAAATGTTACTTAATTACAGATCCATCAACTAAGTTGGACTTTTGAAAACTTGGCGTAGTGGAGTTTGTCACAAATAGTCCATTCCTCCTTTCTCTTTTCATTTTGTTTAAGGTAACACTAGGCCATTAAGTTTGAAACTTTATCCCCTGTTTACCCCTTTTTTCTTTCCTCTTTCATTTTCTTTTGTTTCTTTTCATGGTGATGAAGATAGATGAGAGTGAGACCTACAAGGTCAACATTTCCAGCATCCAGAATGTTTTGCCTCCACTTTATTGACATTTGCTCTCAAGGGCCCTGCGGTTTCACATGTATGCAGCTCCCCGTACTAAGGTCATTTATCCTTGCCCATCTTTGGAACCAAATCTTTTGGGTGCAAACACGAAAAACTCATCTCCAATACTTTAATCCAAATGTGTATCCATTTTCAATTTTAGCCTTTTGTATACCCAAATGAGGGACGACCTAAACCCAAACCCATTTTCCAACAACTCTTTTAGAGAGAGAGAGAGTGCGCGCTAGGACTTAGCTGGAACTGGCCGACCGTTGTAAGAGTTGCTAAGCTGGCCAACTATTCTTGTGGTTTTTTCTTCGTTGGAGTTACCAGAGCTTTTGTTCTGTAATTGTTAGAGAAAAGAGTCCTATTTTATTACAGAGACGAGCCGGTGTGGTTTTCTCTCCCTCTCTCCCTCTCTCTCTTTCTCCACCCCAAATGAGCAATGTTCCTCTCTCTAATTTACATTAATCCCATTAAGGTATGCACATGGAGCTGCTCTTAGGCTATGCACAAACCTTTTTTTATGCATTTCAAAAGTTGTATCATATGTGAGATTAGTCTTGAGCCCCGCATAAATGTGTGGTGAGGGGAATGCTTGGCGCACTATGTGGCAGGGCCCGGGGCACTGAATAATTTTCTGTATCATAGGGAACAAATACGTGAAGATCAAAAAAAAAAAAAAGGGAACAAATACGTGGTTTGGGTTGGGTCATGGGTGGTGCCATACACCGTTGGGGCATAACATTGAATTTACTGGGCCTTTTTGGGCTCCAACATCCCGGTTTTCCATTGGGCCGGCCTTTTGGAGGAAAGGAGGATATCTGATCCGGTCCGACTTTTCCGGCCGCAACGGCTATTAATTTTTCAACCCTATGTGCAAAGACCAACCACACCTTGCCTCTCCTCCAAAAAGGACAAAACAATCCTTACCGTAGGCTTTTGGTTTTATATTCCCAATCCAACCCAGTAAGGGCCAGGTTTGTTGGGGTCAGGGAGGAGGACAGGGGAAGGAGTGGGAGAAGAAAGATGGTGTTTGGTAGTGGGAGAGGGATGGGGGAGAGCTTATCCCTTTGGAGGGCCTCAGCTAAACCTACCCCTACTTTAGGATAAGCTAATTTGGGTAGGGAGAAAGATCAAATTGTTCATCAAATCTTTTTTGTATTCTCAATGTTGGGCAACCAAATAATTTCTTATACAAGTAGCATTTTTGTTTCTTATATCATCCACCCTTATCCACTTACTCTTATCTATCCATATCAACAACTGCTTAGGCTCCGTTCCGGTTTCTAAAAAAAGGAACTTTTAGAAAATAAAAGTAATTTTAAGCTCAAAAATCATATGTTTACGCAAATAATTTTCCTGTCAATATGGATCTTATTTGATAGATCTCATTGATATTTTTTAAAAGGTGCAAAAAAAAATTAAATTTTTTTTTCCATTTTCATTATATTTGAGCTTGAAATTACATTCTTTTTGAAAGAAAAAAGTTTAAAAAGAAAGCGGAATGACACCTTAAATCAAGTATAATGTCAAATTTAATGCGTATTTTAAAAAATCTAAAACAGCTACGTATTTCTTATAAATAGTGGTCAAATTGTTGAACAAAAGCAAGTTTGACAGGAGGTGATCTTGGCTTCAAATTTGGCATGAGTGATATTCGCTTTGTTTGGTTTAGATTTTAGAAAGTTATTTTTGAAAATTAAAGTGGTAATGAGTGAAGAGAAATAAAAAGAAAGATTTATTGAAAACTGTACCGAGAGTTAAAAGTTACTCTCAGAGTGTTAAATCAAACGGAGTGATTGGCTTCAAATCCACATGGGTTTGCCTCTGGAAAGGGTAGATGTGTGAGGTTACATATATTAATGTCAATTGTCACCTTTCATGCACTACGTCAGATTTGAAGTATTCACTTGGAGTTGCTCTAAACATGTCATTTTTATCCAATTGGGAGAATTTTAATTGCTAGTGACACCATGTAAGATGTAACTATCAATACTTTTTTTTCAACTCTTCTGTAGCAACAAATATTTACACGTGTCAAGTTTTTGTGTAAGTGTATAGATTGTAGATTTTTATTCGTCTCTTTTATGAACTGGATTCAATATATAAAAAAACAAAAACTTCATTCGTCCCAATTTGTTACTAGTTTTTTTTAGGAGTTTGTATCACTTTTCAATTACTTATATCTTGTAATTTACTCCGTATAATATTTCATGTGATTTTAAAAACTTTATTTGATAGAACTAATTGAGATATGACTATCAAACAAAATCCATGTTAACAAATGAGGACCGAGGGAGTAAGAATAAAGGACAAAAGGGAGCTTGAATTGATCTTTGGCTGTGAATTGGCTCCACCTCTTCCTAAAAAAAACTAGTACTAGGCTCCACCTCATTAGGAAAAGGGAAGTCAATGAGGCTATTTGCGTCATTTGATTTGAACTTTCAAATCCGGACGGAGTTCAAAAAATGAATCTCCCAACGGTCATCTTCCAGCCAAACGCTCTTCCTCTCTCTTCCTCCACATTTGAACTCTCTCTCTCTCTCTCTCTCTGACGCACAAACACTCTCTTCTCTCCATCGTAGACACCTCTCTCTCTCTCTCTCTCTCTTTCTCTCTCTCTCACAAAGTACAATTGACCCCAATGTCAGAGAATCGATTCTTGGGAACCATCTCAACCTCGTCCATCCGAAACCTCCTCCCCAAATCTCTCTCCACTAATCGCAAGATGAACTCATCTCGCTCGAAATCGAACCCTATGGACGGCGGAGAAAACATCCCCCCAATCGATCCAAACATACAGTTCGAAAACGGCCCAGTCTCCCCTTCAATCGACAAAATACCCCTATCAAAACCACAAATTTCACAACAAGAAACCACCAGATCTGTTGCCCATACAGAAGAAATATCACCTCCAGAAGATCCACCTGTCAAGGTAAGGTTTTTGCTGGAAATTAGTACTACCTTTTTTGAAACCCTAGTTGCTTGAAATTATTTCGAATTTAATGTATTGTATTGGCTTTTGGTTGATTAGGTTGTAGTGAGGATTAGACCAGCTAACGGTCACGAAAGAGAAGGGGATCGGTTGGTTACGAAGGTGTCCGACGATTCAGTAACCGTTGGAGAGAGAAAGTTTTCCTTTGATTCAGTTCTCGACTCAAAATCAAATCAGGTTTCAACTTGGCTCCGTGTTTATTTGCTTGCAATGTTATGTTTTGAACTTTAGTTGCAATTTTCCTGTTTGAGCAATGCTACAAACACAGACATAACTGTACATATTTGGACACATCTACCGTGCGATGCACGTGGGTCTCACCCGGTAAATGTAAATGTGTAGGGACCACACACATATGTGGTGACATGTTTTGATTTGTGCACTTTCTTCTATGTCTGTAGCTTTTTTATTTCCTGTTTATTTCCTATAATATTTTCACCCATCAATTGAAGTTTATAAATTAAGAAAAAAAAACAAGAAGAAGAAAGTTGCTGAAAAACAAAAACAAATAACAAAAGAATACAAGGTGTATGTTTCTTGATAGGTAATTTATTGAGATCCTTGTACATTTGCAATCCTGATTCCTTATCATGAGGGATTTCAAATCTCCTATTAGGAATTTCAAAATCCAACGTAAAAAGCTGAAAACTCAATGTTAAACTCCAGTAGTCCCACAATTTAAATTTGAGCTACTATCTTTGGTTTATTTTGAATATGCTAAAAGGAGCCCAGCGAGCTTTTGCTAAGGACTTAAGGTTGAAAAAGTGTATTGAAATATGTGAAAATGAATAAAAAGTGTATAGGAAAGTATAAAATGTGTATTGGAGTTTGTGATTTTTTGTCATTTCGTTGAGTTTATTGTGCACCCAGTGGGGGCTCACAATAGCAAGACCCTATTGTCAAATCCCTTCATTCTAGTTGCACACATATCCAAACTGGGTTTAACTTTCTTTATTTGCTTAAAAGTACTTCAACATAGAAGAAAGTTATGATCTGATTGTTTCATTTCTACCAGGAGGATGTGTTTAAGCTAGTTGGAGTTCCATTAGTTAAAAATGCTTTAGCAGGATACAATACATCCATCTTGGCATATGGACAGGTATTCCTAGTCAAGGCTATAGCCATTGATTCAAGTGATTGTATGCTTGCTGTGTAGTACTAACTTTTGATGAGTCATATTTAGACTGGAAGTGGTAAAACTTACACGATGTGGGGTCCACAAAGTGCGATGGTTGAGGCTCAGGCAACCAACAGTGACCAAGGCATTGTTCCACGCATCTTCCAGATGCTGTTCTCTGAGATTCAGCAAGTAGGTTCTCCCTACTTGTTTGGTAAAACAAAATGGTATGAGGAATATTTGACTGTGATTGAGTGTATCTGCTTTTAAATTTCATGTAGGAACAAGATAACTCAGAAGGTAAACAGATCAATTACCAGTGCCGCTGTTCATTTCTTGAGGTTTGTGGTTTCTTGAAACTGCCTTTTCAATACTAGAACTTTGCTTTACTCGTAAGTCTATTATGCCTTTCGTTTTGGTTGTCTTGGGCATGCAATCAAGATTTATGTTGTGAGGTGCAATATATCTTATTATCTTTTTTCCCGCAGATATACAATGAACAAATTGGGGACTTACTTGATCCCACCCAAAGAAATCTAGAGGTGGGTAATTCTTACGTTCTCTCCCGCTCTTGTATTGGATTACTTTGATACGTGCTTAATGGTGGCCTGAAAGTTGTTGCAGATAAAGGATGATGCTAAACATGGATTTTATGTGGAGAATTTGACGGAGGAGTACGTTACTAGTTATGAGGATATAACCCAAGTTTTAATTAAGGTAAGCAGTAATAAAGCATTCAAATTACATTCTTCTTGTTTATTGTATATAGTGGCACAGGTTTCTGTTTGTTGCATTCTTCATGGATTTTCTTTCTTTGCTTGCAGGGTCTTTCAAGCAGGAAGTTGGGAGCAACAAGCATAAATGCAAAAAGTTCAAGATCCCATATTGTGTTTTCATGCGTCATTGATTCATGGTGCAAGGTAGAACATGACATTGGAGTTTATTAGTTCTAGTAATCAGTTTTGTGAATCATCTATCTTCAACATGTTGATTGTGGTTGCCTACGTTTTTTTTCTAGGACCATTAATTTGCTATGTCTCCAAAGTTTGTCTCTGTCAGTCTTTTATTTCATTTCCTTATTTTTGAAAAATGCTTGCTGCAGGGAACATCATCAAAATGTTTTGGTAGTTCAAAGACAAGCAGAATCAGTCTTGTTGATCTTGCGGGGCTGGAGAGAAATAAACTTGACGATGATAGGCAGTGTGCAAGGGAGGAGAAAAATGTGAAAAAGTCTCTATCACATTTGGGGTAATGTGCAATGACATCTCTTAAGAAATTACTATACTTATCCCACTGGGTGGTTCTTCTTGATACTTAATGCTTGAAACTTGAAACTAGATGGATGGGTCATTCAGTCATCCTCTTCCATTCTTCACTTTCTTTTAAATCAAGAACCAAGTCGATGACATCATTCTGATAGCAGTTATGGTTCTATTTGATGGGTGCAGGCACTTGGTGAATATCCTAGCTGAAGGTACACAGTCAGGAAAACCTCAGGAGGTTTCTTACAGAAGCTCGAGTTTAACACATTTGTTGAAGGAATCACTTGGCGGAAATGTCAAACTTGCAGTTATATGTGCCATCTCTCCAGATAGCAAGTAATTAAATCCTATCCAGCATGCTGCCTCGAGTTTTAACACATGAACTTCTCTAATACAGGGTTACATTTAGTGTTCATGTTAGTAGATAGTGTTGCTGGCGGTTTCAGAACCTCTCCTTGGGTCGTTTTAGGGTTGGCTTTCATTTGGAAGCTGTTCCGTCTGATATGACATGATGCAGAAATCGTCAATTATCAGCCTATTGAGATTAGCCTGAATCTGCTGCATTCTTTCTTTCTGTTTCATATTGGTCTGATTTTATATTGATATCAATGTCATATTTGTTCATTTCTTTAATGTAGGAGTAGCTGTGAGACATTAAGCACACTCAGATTTGGGCAGCGAGTAAAATCAATTCATAATGAGCCAGTGATAAATGAGATATCAGAGGATGATGTCAATGACCTGAGTGACCAAATTCGTCAACTGAAGGTACTTAAACTTTTTGTCTGGACGAGGAATTTCAAATTTGATGACTAAACTGCTATAAGATGTTGACTAGTGCATCTCGGTGATTGCAGGAAGAACTTATAAGAGCCAAGTCAAATGTATCTAATTCCGTTGGAATCAACATTCGGAATTCTAAAGGTCGAAGTGTACGTGAAAGCGTGAATCAGTTGAGATTGAGCCTTAATCGCTCGTTGATCTTACCCCGCATAGATGATGACCTCAAAGAGGAAGTAAATGTCAATGAGGATGATGTGAGAGAACTACGTCTTCAGATAGACAATTTGCACTGCTCTGATGAAGACATTTTAAAAGACTCGTATGAAAACAGTAACAGCATTCAGTTTTCTTGTGTCGAAGAAGGTTCCGACACAGACTTGACAAGTGAACAATATGGAAGTTGTCCGGAGGAAATTGAGATTGATAGCATTGCATCTGTTGATAGCAGTGCAAGGACCATTGATACTTCCTTCAAGAGTAATAGGAAAAGCAAAGGACTTCAGGAGCCAATGTTATCTGAGTCTCCGAAAATCAACAGCAATAGGAAAAGCGTAACTTTTGCATCGGTTCATCTGGAGAGTCAGAACATTGTTTCAGATAGTTCCAAGTTCGATTCAGATGCATTACGACAGTCACTCAGACCTAGCGATCACATACGATCCTCTTTGCGGTCAAGCAAGATATTTCCGGGACCCACAGAATCCCTGGCCGCTAGCCTTCATAGAGGCTTAGAGATTATTGACTATCACCAGCGGAATTCAGCATCTAGTACACCTGATGTTGCATTCTCTTTCGAGCACTTAGCATTGAAGTCATCTCAAACGGTTGACAAAGCCAATGCTTCCTTTTTATGTGCGTCATGTGGGAACAAAAATGGATCAACTGTGCAAGTACGTCTAGCTTCAAGCTACTTAGGGCTCAAAAGCTGTGCTTTGCTCTTTTTTGTTCACTTGTTTTATTTCTCCATTGTTAGGATGTTGGAAAAGATTTGACAGAAGCCATCAGGAGAGAAAAGGAGCTGGAAAACATTTGCATGGAACAAGCAGCCAAAATTGAGCAGCTAAATCTTCTGGTACAATATACAAACCTCTACAATGAGAGTAACGATTTCAACAAGGATTTCGCCTCATGAATAATAATCTTTAACTTTTGCAGGTAGAGCAATACAAACATCACAGCCAACAGAATATTATCCCCAACGATAGTACTACACTTGATTGTGAAGACTTGGAGAACACGGTAGTACGAATTGACGAAGTCAAACATGAAAATTCTCATGTATCTGAGGGTGAAAGAAAGGTTAGTGTTCTTGTACTTACTTTTTTGCAAGCATCTTCAAAAAATTTCTGTCATTCTGATTATGTTGTCGTGCTTGTTTGGTGGTTTTTTCAGCTTTTGAAATGGGATGATAGTGAGAATTCTGAGAGAGAGATCATAAACGAAAAATGTGAAATAAAAGAAGTCACAGAAAGCGAGTACAGGAACACATCTTTTGATATTAGTGAGAAGGAAGCACTTCTCAATGAAATCCAAACTTTAAGGAGCCAGTTGCAGTCATTTACTGATGGGTCTCCTAAAATGTCTTCTGAGAGAGTGAGATCCTCGTTGTTGTTGCAATCAATTCAACTGAGGAAGAGTGGTGCCTCTTCTTTGTTGTCACAATCCATCAGGAAAAGTGGTACATTCGCTCAAGGTGGCAACAGTGAGGAGGAACTTGAGAAAGAAAGACAAAGGTGGATGGAAATGGAAAGTGAATGGATTTCTTTGACTGACGAGTTGAGAATCGATCTTGAGTCCAACCGCCGGCGTGCAGAAAAGGTGGAGATGGAGCTGAGGTTAGAAAAGAAGTGCACTGAGGAATTGGATGATGTAGTTCATAGATCTGTCCTCGGGCATGCTAGAATGGTCGAGCACTATTCAGAACTACAGGAGAAGTACAATGATTTGGTTGGAAAGCACCGGCTGATTATGCAAGGGATAGCGGAGGTGAAAAGGGCAGCTGCAAAAGCGGGTGCTAAGGGTCATGGCTCTCGTTTTTCCAAGTCCTTGGCAGCGGAGCTTTCAGTCCTTAGAGTGGAAAGGGCTCGGGAATTGGAATTTCTGAAAAAGGAAAACAAAAGCCTTAAAGTTCAACTTAGGGACACTGCCGAAGCTGTTCACGCTGCTGGAGAGCTCCTTGTTAGGCTGAGAGAAGCTGAAGCAGCAGCTTCAGTGGCAGAGGTAAATCTTTTTGTCCAAATTTGGGCTTGTGTGTGGGTTGTGGAATTGTGAATGGGGCTTTCAGGAGGGAATGGAAAAGGCAAGGGAAAGCTAAATAGATACTGAAGTGAGGAAGTTGAATTTATTTCCTTGTCTTCCCTCCATGCATATCCCTCCACAACTCTATGATCCAAATTCATATCTAAGCGTGTGTGGATCATAGTGCTTACTGGAAATCCCTCCTTAAGTCTGATATAAACACAACATTAATATGTATGATGTTTTTATCCTGAAGATGATTGACATGACAGAGAACTGACTTTGCTATTTCTGTTATCTAACAGGAGAATTTCACAAGGGTTCAGGAAGACAATGACAAGCTAAGAAAGCAAGTGGAGAAACTGAAAAGAAAGCACAAGATGGAAATGATCACCATGAAACAGTACCTTGCAGAGAGCAGATTGCCAGAATCTGCGTTGCGGCCTTTATATAGGGAGGATTCTGACAATACCGCCACCTCGGTCCACGATGATGACCAGGCGTGGAGAGCTGAATTCGGAGCAATATATCAAGATCACTACTGAGGTTATGGGTGGATGTTCCGATTTTAGTGGCTACCATTGTTTGAATAGTTGCGGCTTGCATGTTAGACCCTACTTGGGTCGACCCAACCACACTCTTTGCCTTCTCTATTTCCTCCTGTTTTTGTCTTCTTCATATGCTTTATTTGTGGTTTGTTGGAGAAGTGCTTTCTTTCTTCATCCATTTTGTTGTGATAATAATAAAGACGTATTGCAGTGATTATCTCTAATGACCATTTCTAGAATCTTGGTTTTCATTCCTACCTCACAGCTCTTGAACTTCTTATGCAGTGTTTTGATTGATGTACTAGCTTCTACTGCCCATTCAAGTGACTCAGGCTCCGTTCCGGAAAGCTTCTTAAAAAATAAGTACTTATTTTGTCACTTCTCATTCAAAAATAAGAAGGATCATTCCACAAAACTCCAACTAAAAGTTCCTTTCACATTTTCAAACTAAAAAATAATGTAAATGAAAAAAAAAATTCAATTTTTTTTTGCACTGTATTAAAGATCTCAATGAGATCTATCAAAACAAGATCCATAGTAATAGAAAAATTATTTGCGTAAACACATGATTTTTGAGCTTGAAGTTACCTTATACAAAAAATAAGATTGTTGCTATGATAATGGGTGCCGACGGAGGTAAATCGTACCGGCCGCCAGGCCGTCTCCGGCCATCGGACTGCCGATCCGAGCCGTCCAAAAATTCGAAAAAAAACCCCGAGGGGGCTTACGCGGGAATCAACGGCATCGGAGGTGTGTAAGGTGCTTGATCCGAGCACCTCTTTTCCGTGTATATATGATCAAGCACCTTACACGGAAAAGGGGTGCTCGGATCAAGCGCCCTACACACATCGGATGCCGTTGATTCTCGCTAACGCCCCCTCGTTTTTTTTTTTAGAATTTTTGGACGGCTCGGATCGGCCATTTGGTGGCCGGAGACTGCCCGGTGTGGCCGCCGATACTATTTTCCTCCCTGGTCGGTTGGTACCTATACAAATTCTTCCGAAATAAGTACCAACCTTTTTATTTTCTGGAATAAGCCTTCTTATTACACAAAAAAATAAGTTCTTATTTGGTTTCCGGAACGGAGCCTCAGACTTCTTTTCATTACAAGGTTCCATGTTTCGAATCTCGAAACAGTTAGACTTATGAGTATTTCCATGCCTCGCTCCTAGTGGCAGAACGAGGAATTTTTCATACTTCATTTCCATTGGCGTAACCGGAAATTCTGCCAAGTGACAATTTTTTTATTATCTTGGACATAAACACCGCGTTTTCAATATAGAAGTTGAAGGGCAAGTATATATTGAGAAAGAAATGTTTTTGTCAAAGCTAAACCCTAAATCCTAATGATGCAATAGGGTCTTAATAACAATGAGTTCTCTTTTTGAACGGAATATAAACTAATGATACAATAGGGTCTTAATTAATACTAGTAGTAAAGTAGTAATGAAAGAGTCCTGCAAATTTCAAATCAAAGGGATAGTTCTCATAAATGTTTCAAGAACTCTTCCCCGACTAAATCACGGGGTTGCTATTCTAATCTAAGGACTATAATATGTAATATGGGTCTCTTCTTATGTGTTAAATATTTTACTACCTATAATCGATCAACCCACACAATCTCAAAATCGAATTGATTGATTGAGTTTCAGACGTTTTTGAACCGGTTAAAATAGATGTTAAACAATAGATGTTAAATTTTAAAAAAATTAAAAATAAAAATTTGTAGCAGCAAAAAGAGAGAGCACAAGACTACAGCACTTGGACAAAAGAAGCAAACAACTCTTTAGATTATTTTTTTTTTGATCAGCAACTCTTTAGATTATTGAATGCTAATTTTTTTTACCAAAGTTGAACACAGATTATTTATTTGTATTAATTAAATACTCTATTAATTAGCGGGTGAAAGTCGGGTACATGGCGTACTGAGAGTGGTCACTCAGCTTATAATCCGTCCAACCAAACACGTGTTGAATCACGAGGGCGGAAGAAAAACGACGACGTGTTTCGTGTGCGGATAACAACAGTGACACGGGTTCGAATGCATAAACAGGTGAAGAGGGAGAGAAAGTATACGGTTTAGGGCTACTATTAACGGAGGAGACAATGTCGACGATGACGGATTCTCCAGGCTCCGACCCTGGAAACGAACTCGAACAAAGTTCAAACCCTAACCCTAATCCACCGAGTCCCCCTGTCGTTTGCCTCCTCACTTCTGCCCGCGACTCCGCCGGTAGCGCTTTCATGGGCTCCATTTTCGGCTACGGTCATCTCTCTCTCTCTCTCTCTCTCTCTCTCTCTATATATATATATATATACACGTATATATGTAGTATATATCTGTATGACCTTGATGTATGTGTTTCGTGTTTGGCTGTTTGCAATTCATTGACTATGCTTCTCGGGATTAGGCGAGGTGCGGGTAAGCTGGCCTGACACCTGAGTTATGAAAAAAAAAAAAAAAACCCTTTGCTTTCGTGTTGATGTGCAGCTTAGCAGCTTGTTCTGATTATTTTGATCTAGGTTTTGTCTCGTCTCTCGAAGATTTTGTCTTTAATTTCACTTTTTTTATTTGGGCATATTTATAATGTAAGAGGTGAATTTATACTTGGGGCGATATGTGTGCCCCTGGGTTGTAAAATTGTGTTTCCGTTGCATTCGACCACAATGTGTTGGAACTCGGACAAAAATGAGTTTTTCGCGAATACTATATCGGTTGCATTTGACCACAATGTGTTGGAACTCGGACAAAAATGAGTTTTTTGCGAATATGATATCGGTTTGGACCTTAGTAACATAATCCTTTAGTAGGGCCCTTGCTCCCACTCTCAGTCCTCGCTCTCTTGAATTTGATTAGTTTGAAATGTTTTTCAAAAGACGGTTTCATGCTCGCGCACGCTTTGTGTGAATTAAGTTTGGACTATATATCAAGGTGAACGCATATCCGTTGTTTGGTTTAAATAATTACGATCCCGATCAAACGGGGCATGGGTAGCTATTAATCTGGTGGGATTGTGTATTCGGTAGGATAATACATTCCTTCATCATTAATCCCGTCAAAAAAATGGGCCCTTAGTGAACACTTCTCTACTTCTGCAGGCTGTGGGCTTCTAAATCCATGACGGCATGCCCTTCGCCTATTGTGGATCTTAATTAACATCGCATACATAATGAAGGGCAATGCAACGAACTTTTGTTGAACATTAGAGATCCAGTAAGGATAAAATCTGATTTTAGATAATAAAAAATTCTTGAGTTGTTGTCATTGTGCACACTGTTGATGTTAATTTAAAACAAGAGCCCACGGTTTTGTAAGTTGAAATCTATCTATTGTTAGTGATGCACTAGGAAACTGTTGTGTTTGACTGTTAAACTACAACATGAACAATAGTTTATGGAAGGACAATGGGGTAAGTAATTGTGGCCATGGAGTGTAAACTTCTTCGTTATACGGACAATCGAAGCTGCCATTTGTTGCAGAGCAAAAGTTAAACTAGTACAGCTTGATGGTTTATGGTTAATTTTGTTTGATGAATTATCAATTAATCTTATTCAGGTCGTAAGTTATTGAAGAATCTGAATGTATTGGATATAGGCTAACAAAAGGATGAATAAACATACTTTGCGCTCTTCAATGAATTAATAACAGTTTGTTTATGTAACAGATAATGTGAGGAATATACCCTTCGCTTCTAATGCTACGTTGGGGGTAGGGAAGTTCACTAATTGAATTTGCACTTCTGACCAGTAGAATGTAGCAGTTATCATAACCTCATCGTTCACTAAATATTGTGATTTTGCTTGCAACTTACAACATTAGAGATGTACTCTTTACATGGAGGTTCCAATTAGCCACATTGAAACTATTAAGTGTGTAGTTGAAGGTCTGGGACATGGTTTTGGTATCAGTGTATAATCATATAATGGACCCACTGATTGGGAATCATGCTTAAGGCTTCCTTGGCTCTTATTGACCCACTGATTGGGAATCATGCTTAAGGTTTCCTTGGCCCTAAATCCTAAACCCTAGGTGGATTTAGAAGATGTGCTGATGTGTTTCTTCTCTTGGCATGTGTCCCAGGTTCAGGATTGCTTAGCAAGAAAGGGTTTAAAGGGTCCTTTGCCGAGGCAGGAGCTTCTGCCAAGGTATGACATATCCTATGAATTCAGCAAACAAAACTCATGGAGGGGATCTCATACTCTCTTAATACCCAAGGACAATGTAGACAAGTTTGTACAGGCCTGTTGCTTTTGAATTTGAGCTCCCTTCTTTGTTTACCAGAAATTTGCAGTTTTCTCCGGGGTTTACAGCTTGGTTATCTGCCTTTTGAAGCATGTGCGCGGCAAGGATGATGGTATGACTGTATGACACCTTTACCATTGTACTGACACCGGACACCCATCTTCCTTTTTTAATGTTTCGTTGATGTTTTCTCCCTACAGTCATTAATTCAGGTGTCGCTGGATGTTGCACTGGTCTTGCTTTGAGTTTCCCAGGTACCCAATACCTTAACTAACAGAACTTCTTTTTTACTTTCAGTTAATCTGGTTGGGTTTTCAGTCGCCTAGTTTCCTTGCTCTTTTTCCCCTTTGCAATTCTTTTGCTCAGGAATTAACTATTCCTGCAACCATTAATGTTTTTCTAATAATTAGGACTCACTGGCCAATTTTATTACCATGCATATGGCTCACTCAAAACAGAAAAACAAACAATGACGTTAGGTATACTGAAGCTGTTGAACTTGTTCCACTGAAGTGAGAACGAAAAGAAGAACATAAAAGAAATAAGGATAGTGAAATTGCACTTTGCATATATAGATGCTTCTGTGTGTGCGTCTATGCAACTTCTTCTTAGTCCATGCATGGAAGTCTGTGTTATTAAGCATATCATTTGTACTATTGATTTTGTAGGTACACCTCAGGCCCTCTTACAGAACTGCATCACCTTTGGGGCGTTTTCAGTTGTCATTGAAGGGTTTAACAAAACGCAGCCGGCACTGTCACTTCCATTGTCTGAAAGAAGCAAGAGCAGGCACCTCAGTACACTACCCCCATTAGCAATCCCTCTCCCACATGAGCTAAAAGAGTCTTTTTCTTTTTTCTGTCAATCGATTAGAAAACGCGACTAGGGAAGTTATCCTAAAGCTCACGAAGGCCGGAATTCATTTTGTTATGCTTCCGGTTGTCTAGAGAACTGGTGGTATGGCCATAATTTGTATGTCTAAATTTTGTAGGATGTGTTGCAATCTACACTTTCAACTGGCTTCCTTTTTTGACATCTCATTATAAGCATCTTTATACATTGGGTTACAATGGGTTTGTATTTTGCGTTGTATTTTACCAAATACTTGCGGTTGTATAATCTCTATTTTCATAAGAGTCAATCACCGAAGTTGTTTCATGGAATTCTACATAAAATTCATGGGAAACCGGTTCGAACCAAATCGATCCGTATGGCGTGGTCTGCATCCGTGGATTAAAATAGTCCAGATATGGATTCAAAAGTTTGAAAACCGTGATCAGAATTTTCATACAGAAGGTTACCTACTATAAGAAAGGATATTTTTGACAAAAAGATCTGTACAACTGTGATAATTGGACAAAAATTCCAATTTTTCTTCCTTTTTATCTTATTGTGTTTGTGACATTGACATTTTGAAATCGTTGATTAACTGCGAACCGAACCAAAACTTACAAGTTGTTTCGGGTCAATCCGATACGACTTTTGGTCTGGACACGAATTTCAATTTTCTTGAAACTGTAATGATTCACTCCTTGAATTTCTATGAAATTGAATCGATGTGGACCACGTGCACCCCTAATCGCAAAGCAAAACGGGTTAGAATTGTCACATGGTCTAAAGCTATGTTTGGATACTGTAATCTTGGATAGAAATAGAAATTTCCTTACCAAGAATCACATGGTATTTTCTCACACATGAATAATGAAGGATATTACATCACATTTTCATTTCTTCTCGAGATTTCTTCCATTCAAATTGAGCTTCAGAATTTTCTATGTTCCAGAGCTTGTAAGTGTCCAATTGTTATGAAATGGACCTATGAATATTACTACTTCTTTTGTCGTCTATCCCAAATTGTTTGTTCTTTTTTAGAGGTCGATTCATTTGTCAAGTAAAAAATGGAGCAGTTTCAAAATTGTTTTGACTTTTTCTCACCAATTTAAAGATCTGAATTAGTTGTTCAATTGGTGTAAAAAAAAAATTCTAAAAAATTACACACAAAAGTACTTTTTTTTCTTAACCACAAAGTGGTACGACATTAAAAAAGGACAAGGTAATATGGTCTTTTATCCAAGGAGTTAGTTCCTCCACACCCCTCCACTTTTGTGATGCCCGTGTGAAAACAACTTTTTAAGTATCTTAATCTATAAGTAAACTCCAATACAAAAGATTTTAGAATAATATTATTAATCAGTAGACTTTTTATTCAAAATTTACAAGAAATTCCCATCTTATACCGTGCTGTGCACATCCGAACCGTCCGTCTCAAAAATCAATGGTCCGGATTGTCCAATGTTGTGCGTAATCTCAATCGTCCATCTGTTTTGGCGATCCAGACCATTGATTGCCGAGACGGAGGTCCAAATGTACACAACACCATCCCAATATATATGATGCTTATATTAAATCTTATCCTACTTATGGTAGCCAAACTAGAAAACCGGTTTTTTTTTCCCCATTTCCTTGTTATTTTCCTAACCGACCCAACAGCAAAACTCTTGTTCCAGTTTCTCTCACTTTCCTCCATTCGTATTTTTTTTCTCAACAAATCCAAAATCTAAACATGGCTAAAAGACTTATAGAAATATTTGCTTTACACAAGGAAAATGGAAGACAATATGATTTCATCCTCTCACATATTAAGTAAGAGAATCTGAGAATATTAAGGAAGCCTAAGATAATCCCAAGGCCATAATCCTATAATTTATGCAATTTTATTTTCCTGGATTTTTTACAGATTTTTTTTACTTTAAAGTTTCCTAATGAGTCATTACCCCAATTAGTTCATCATTTATTCAATAAATACCCAATCCCCTCAGCACATTTTTTTCCTCCTAACACAAACTAACTATCCATAACCCTTTCAACTAACAATCATCCTTCTACTGCATTCGTCTCCATCAATGGCTGGCCCTCTCCATGCAGAAGAAAACTACGCTTTCATGGTTATATTTCTTTGCTTTTCCCCCCCTTCAATTACTGTTGTGAATGGTGCTTGTAATATTAATCTTGTTTTTCCCCTGTAAATTAATCTGCAGACTTGTATTCTGAGAGTGAACGTCAAGGCGGCGGGATGGCAAAAGGTTGTCTCTCTAGCGTTGAGTAATATTCGCGGTAAGTGCCACTTATTCGATTTATTGTGTGCATGCTAATTTTTGCATATTTTTCGTTATATCAACAAGTTTTTTCTTGGGTGGTAGGGGTACGTAATTTCAAAATGGTCGAAGATGGAAAAATAGAGGTATCGGGTACTGTTGATCCGAACCAGCTCCTGAAAATGCTAGCATCAAAAGCAGGGAAGAATTTAAACATATGCCTGTGGCAGTTTGGAGAGTGCCATAGCAATTTATATTTGCCTGAGCCCAAACCAGAAAAGCCTCAACAGAAAGAAGGTACAAATTTCAATGGCTACTATGGATATGATGGTGGTTATTATGGTTGCAACCCGTATTATGTTAATGATTGGCATTTGTATGGCAATGGGGGATACGGCGACTATCCTTGGCCGAAATATCCTGTTCATGCCTTGGAGGCGCCACCGGATGCAGCTGATGGAAAAGGAACTGTTCCCGGTGGTGATGAAGTTCCAGCGGATCAAAAGTCGCAAGCGGCAGAAAATCCACCCAGAAGTGGTGGAGTGGCTCATAAACAATGCTGCAGTGTGATGTGAGATGGATGCAGAAGCATGCCTCCTGCGTTGCATAATGAATGATCAGCAACCTTTGTTCAAGTTTCCTGAGATTAGTCAGAGATTTCCCTTCCCTGTCAAGTTTTTTTACGACAGATCGAGGGTTTGAAATCCGAACTCATGTTGAATATAAAGCGTAGGAGCGGTTTGTGATTATAACCCATGAAATCTACCCAGAATTGGGCTTTGTCAAATGGACTAATTTCGGGTTTATGAATATAGCTTCTATCTTATTTACCATACGATCCCATCACCTTTCCTGCATGTTTTTGTACTTGTGCAAGATTGATAGATATGTAAGCATGTATATGCAGTTCTTCCTCGTTGTTGGGTCTGTCTATTTCTATTGGAGTTTCAAGATTACCATTGAAACAGTTAACGGTTCCGGTAAAGAAAAATGAAACTGTCTAGACCACTATTTGGTGATACCCTACCCTTTTACGATTTCAGAAATTTCAGTTTGAAGTAAACTTGCTGAACATTCCAAGCTAATAAAAGGGGGAGTTCGTCAAATTCAAATCAAATATGACACGGAACAAATTACATTAACATGTCATAGTGATCGCTGCGTAGTTGGGAGGAAGAACAACCATCCCCAACATTCTGCTCTAGAGAGTCTTAAAAGTTTTTTTTTTTCTTTCCTTTTCCTCTTGTTATCACCAACATGACAACATATCAAGAAACTGTTCTATGTAAACTTTGTGATCTATCATCATGCCTCGATTTTTCAATAGAAAGATCATAGAACTCTTCCAAGTAGGCCAAAGCCTGGGAGTTATCGTCACATACTTTCCATAGCGATGAAACCTCTCCCTTGGCAACAGTTCCCCATTCCTCGCAAACATCAAGAAACTCCAGTAGCTTCGAATAGAAAGAGTCATAGTTCATTAATAGGAAGGGAACTGGAAACGCTGATCCAATTCTTTCCAGTTGAATTAGGGCTAGAATCTCAAACACCTCATCCATAGTGCCAATGCCACCGGGAAGAGCTATTACAGCAGTCTTATCTGAGCTATCAAGTCTAACTGCAGCATCCACTAACCCGTGCTTCCTTGCAGAAAAAAACCTGCATTTCATTCGAGTTTTAATTGGCTCAACAGGGAAGCTAAAGTGTGTGTTTGGATCAATGATTCGTGGAATCGTAGTTGATCTATAGTCAGTACAAAAGTCTCCCCTTCCCAGGATTCCTTTAATTTCTGAAAAATTGCCCGGAAAAAGAGATTCCATCATCCATATCCCTATTAATGCTACTTTATGATTGCTGATGCACAAGATCTTCACATTGTTGCTTCGGAAATGGCATTCCATCTTCTTATCTCTCTATCTCTCACTAGTATTCACATTACACAGAGAGAGAACCAAAATATCACATTATAAACCAAAACAATGAAGGGAAAAGAAGTGTGGAAGAAAATACAAGAAAACAATGAGATGCAAAAGCTAACTTTATTTAGTCATTTGATTCCTATCATTTTTATTTCACTTGGTAAATCCATCCACAAGTTCATGATCCAAACGAAATATAGAAGTGCTACGGTGAGGTTCCAGAGTTGAGTTTACCTGCACGTAAGATAGGTTTCTGAAGGAAGGTATGGATGGAAATTCGTAGCTGTCCATTCGTTAGCTTCTTTACCTATCTTAAATCCACCAACTGGCTTTCCTGCCTGCAAAGCACCTTTAGTAGCAGCATCCATGAGACCTGGACCAGCCCCTGACCATGAAGTACAATTCAAAAGATTTGCTATCTGCAAGCAATAAGAAGTAGGCTCATATGATCTTTTAGCAGAACAAATTTGAATTCCACGGCGTATTTTGTGCCATACACTTTCAGTTCCACACCTATGTGCATTTACAGCAAAAAACATATATACAGATGTGGGACTTGAAATTAATTCAGGAGTTGTCACGTAGTGATGACTTGCCTCTTTTCCCAATTCTAGGGTTTGCAAGTAATGTGGATGACTTGGTCCCATCCTTGAAGAACCCAAATACACGACTCCCCTTCCCAGCCTGTGAATGAGCTCATAGCACTGTTCTATCTCTTTTTTGACCTTAAGTTCAAGTAGATCATTTTAGTGAAGAGTTTTTTTGCAGACTTCTTTGAATAGTAGAGCACATTGCATTAAAACAAAGGCAACAGTTGGCTAATAAAGTGGATAAAGTAGCACCAGGATGGCACATGCATCGGCAATCAAGCAATCATTTCTTAGGACTCTATTGATGCTAATACGGGACTGCTTTTATGCTAAAAGAACAGTGTAGAAAGAAAACGATTGAACAGCCCTGAGATCAGAATTCCTCATCAGGCATCAGCAATCAGGATGTGGAATATGAACTCTTCTAAACTTGTGAAATACTCTTGTTCGCGTGTGCGATGTTTTTCTTACGTGTCCAGTTGGACAAGACCAAGTGCTGTTTGACTAGAAGCCTTCACTGCAGAACTATGTACAAAATTATCACTCTACACCTGTCAGGTGAAGCTTAAAAGAGCTGCTTACTACTTTTTAGTTTGGGATTCTGTGCGCATTTCGTGCAGCTTCCTCTGATGATTACTACCTGTGTGGTAAAAATACTTCCCATGATCTGATTGTTCTGAAGCAACTAAGCAAGGGATGGGATGCTTCTGGCTCTGGCTTTAAGTAAGCTGGATTTAACTAATCCCGCTACCCGACTCTGACTCATATCATACCCTCAACCTATGTTTCAATGGTACAAATAGAGAGACGGAATTGGAAATTCATTCCATAGAATCCAAAACAGAACAGTATTCAAGATTACATTTTTTAAATAGAATCTCATCCCTACACCTCCATGGAAATTCCACATTCTGAATGCATCCAAAAGTAGAAAAAGTACTACTCAAATTTGATTCCATAACATCCCGTACATGAAATGATAGTTCCAGCTTTGTTTGTCTAATGCACTTGGAGATCCCCTACATCTAACATGTTAGACATATAGCTATAAACCCATCAACTTAAAACAACCATTAAAAGATACTAAAATTTTGGAAAGAATCAAAGGATGGGTATTACCTCATTTGGGCTTGTTCTCTCCTCAAACTGGAAAACTTCAGGTTTAGAAGCTGAAATCCTTCTTGGACGAGGCTTAAACTCTGAGAGCTTGAAATTCACCCTACGTCCCTCTTTATGATCAAAAGGTGGAAAATTTACAGGCTTTTCACAGCAATTTCTGAAGAAAATATGAGGACCAAATGTAGCAGCAACTGAAAACCCCATTACCAGATCTTCTAGGTAGCTGAACCAGAGGGGACTGATCTTTTCAAAGAATTTGGTCACTGATCTGAGATGGGTATTTGTTCTGAGCTGTAATTATGAGCTCAGAGTCATCCCCAAGTGGTAATCAGATTCCATGGAATCGGCCATAGGGTTCCAATTGCTTATCTCAGTGCTTCCCCATTGCTGGAAATGAAATTCCCATATGAGCACAAGGACATGGAGAGAAATTTAACGCAACTACCGGGGTATTTTGAACATTTCACATGATGTTCACAGGCCTTATTGGACTAGGCCCAGTTTTCGTAGGTTCGAGGTAGTTTGGGCTTTTAGCCCAAGTCTTGCGTGAGACTCAAGAAATCCAAATCCTATGAAAATGGAATATTCGTTTTGAAAATCCATTTATTAATTAATACCATGATTCTTGTTTAAAGCATTAAACTATGGTAATAGAACACAAGATGGAAAGAAATAAACTCGTATTGATTAACGAAATCAAAATTACGTGTGACCTCTATTGCATAAATAATTCCCTAATCTAACCCCATATAAATCAGATTTGGTGACTTATAGTTTGATAGTACCCGACCTCTACACAAGCCTAACCTAATTCTTCCGATCGTGAAATATTTTGCAGATTTTTGCACCAATTTGCTTCTTTTTTTTTCTCAATTTTTTCTCAGCGAAAGTTAAATGCATAGGAGTACACAATATACCACTTATTAGCTACCACTCTATTGGCCACTGATTTGCATCATCCAATACCTTTAATACCATACACAAGTGTTATTTCAAGAATAACAACTTTATTGAAAGCAAAGGAAACCTGTCAATTCCAATGTGGAATAGCTTCCAAAATAATCTAAAAAGAAGTCTTCACACTTTATTCGCAATGTCGACAAATTTAGGGTGGGGTTTGGCTCTGGTTGGCCCAGACCAAGTTCCACACCACTTTCCAGCCATAGATGGATAAAGGCAAACGAGTTGAATAATAAGTTGTTGAAGCTTAGTTCATAATCTTGACGAGAATTACAAACAAGTATGTTTAAGTTTGATTAGGAGAGTCAATATCGAATAGTTTGAATTTTAAAAAAAATCATAAGTCGAACGAGCTAAATAGTTATAGTTTATTTGAGCTTGATTCGAAAGTTTAATGAGTTTCAAAAAAATGTTCAAGCATAGTTTGTGTATATGATTAACTGATTGATATAGGACAAGATATTAAGAATTTTCATTTATGTAGACGTTATTTTAGTACCAACTTTTAGTTAGGAATAGTATTATTAGATCTTTATTAGTGCTACCTGTTCTGGACTTCTTAATTTATTTTTGGTAAGTTTGATTTCTACTTCTTTTTCTAATATTATAGTCTTGGTTTTCAAGTAATGTTTTGCTTGGTCTCACCTTTTAAGTAATTTCCTTATTATTACGACTCTTGCTAGCATAAAATAGGGGTGTAAACCTACGGGCATATTCAATCTTTATTTAATTATAAAAAACTTTCACAGTTTTTCTCTCTTCTTTTTCTTGTGGATTTCAAGACTTGCTCATGGATTTGAGCATTTTATCTCGTCTGCTAGAATGATATGTAGCCCGTGTAAGTTTCGCAGCGTCACTGATCTCGATCGAATTTTTTAATTTTTAATATCCGATGAAAAAACGAGTAGCATCCATGGCCATAAATTTTTTGAATTTGTGACCAGATTTTGTCCGACTCCGTCAAATCTGCTGAAGGAGATAATAGCTCCATTTCATCTCATATTTTGTTCGACTCAGTAGCTTATATATTGTCCCTATCAGTTCAATCTTCAATGTCAGGAAATCCTGGCTGCAACCTTGTTAATAGAGTTTTCTTTTATCTGGGACCAAATCATAGCATGAGCAAGCATGGATTTTTCCACTTCGGACCGTGTACTCTTCTTCTCCATCTTGCCACAATAATCGATAAGATTTCTGCTTGCTAGGGCATTTTGCTCCATCACGGCGCACCCAAGCCACTCATTCACCGCGAGTCTTGATGGATTCCTACGTGTTTGACAAGATGAGTTATCACCCAGCAGCTTATGCGTACTGATGGGAATATTGATGTGCAAATACTGATGGGCAAGTCAACTGCCCGTAAAAAACACCCCTCAATGAAAAAGAAAACTGGCTATTGAACAACTAAGCCTATGGTACAACACTACATTCCTGTAACCAAAAAGAATTGGAACTCCTGGGCTCTCTCCCTTGCAAAATACAATCGAGAAAAGATTGAAATTGACAATTGTGATGGGAAGAAACACACTCTCAACCATCTCAAAAACTATCAACCTCTCCCGTTGTGATCTTTCCTCGACACCTCAGTAGAACAGCAGCTCATTCGGCAGGCCCGCCAATTATTTGTAACCAATTTCTCTATACCATAACAAATCAATATCTGCAGCACCTCCAAAATCGTTCACAAGTCAAAGTCCTTTTAAGAGAACCTCTGTTTCCCATCTTCATTTCTCTCGTGTAAAACGGAAGCAGCACAAAAAAACCTAAAACCCGTGTTGAAGTGAGAAAACTTACCATGAATCCACAGGCTCGGTGGCAGATTCTAAGTGTGCAGAGGACGTCCTGTCATATCCGTTACACTTACTTTCAAGCAACTACGAGTACAACTCCTTCAGTCTTGCAATATACAATATCAGCAATCAAGACCTTTTAAAATGCTGCTGAGCATTTTGATAACCTCTGCAGGTTTGGCATACGATCCAGCCAAATAAATAGAATGATACTCCAACCCTTTCCACTTGGCAATTAAAGCAAAATGTGGACGCCTATATTCACTACTAATGATCTCTAGAATTACTGTTTTTGGGGTTGCAGAAACTATGTGAGTGAGACCCGCCCCATGAGCACCAATGATCACTGAAGCATCTTGAATTGCTCGTACTTGCTCTTTCATCGGCATATGTGCAAACAATCCGTTGATTAGGTTTATTTTGCATTCTGAATGATCTGACACCCAGCTCTTCAAAGCATCAAACACTTCTTGTTCGTTGCTAAGCCTTGATTGGACTTTTCCACCGTGTCGTGGATGAGCTAAATAATCCTCACGTCGAACGAAGAGTACATTGTGACCTGAAACTGGCTTTGAGGTACGATGTTTGTCTACTGGAAATCCAAAAGCTGCCCTAATCATCTCTCCAAACTCATGTAATCGTGCAGTTTTCCGATCATCAGGTTTTTGCCACAAATCATGTGCTGAAGCTCCGTGGCAGTCTATGTCTTCAGTTAGCCCCTTAAATAGAGCTGTTTCATATCCCAAAGGTGCAAGAATAACATGGCGAAAACAGACCGGACCAGTAAAGTTTTTGGCATATCTTAGGCTTGAAAACAATGCCCTCCATGTTTCTTCCAAGGGTGCCTGCTAAATTTTTGGCAAAGAAAGAGAGATGAGGATGCAGATTCATTGAAGCATGGTTCCATAAAAAGACAGTGACAATATTTAAGTCCTAATAGTATCAAGCAGCATTTGGCACATTATTTAACTTCATTCAATCATGTAAACAAAAATAATTATCTCATCACGGGCTACATTGATGTGAAAAATGTGTCAATGTCTGAAATCGATAAGAATTCAGACAGGAATAAGGAACTGAAGAAAAGGAATAAGATAATACAGAAATAGACTGCAAGCACTCAAGGGAGAGAGCATTGCGACCAAACGAGAAAAATCTTAAGTCACAGTTGAGGAAGGCAACGGGAAGCTCTCCACGTGTGTATGCTATTTCTATGGTTTTCATCTCATTTCTCGAATATCTGACAGTTACGACTGCAGCGCCTTTTAAGGTCTTGGAATCCAGGACATGTTTTTTGTTTCCTGTTTATGCCTCATCCACTGAGATTGGTTTTTTGATTGACTTGTTAAACCAAACATAGGGCCTTGAATGGAGAAAAAGAGAAAAATTTATCCATGTAGCCAACCTTAAAGGTTTGTTCAGTTGAGCGCCACAGATATAAGTCACGTTTGAATAGCCAGATTTTCAGGATACTCGGACCACACTGATGGCTCATCAGTTTCATATATCTGAGTTATTAATTATTCAATTCCCTAACTCCATGATTATTGCCATTACTTGCTGAAGAAAGCAGTACTAGATGACCAATAATCTGCAGTTTGAAATCATATCAAAGAACTAATACAGGTGATATCAATTTGGCACACGTACCACACAATGACCATCAACGAAAACCAAATTAGGTCGATAAGGCAAGCCAGTAACCCTAGAGGCCACGTATGCACTGAACCAGTCTGTAACTGTGTGGAAAACATTTGCATACTCAAAGCGCGTGACAAGAAGTGTTGGCTCCTCAACCCACTGCAGCAACATATTTCTGTATCAGAGATACAATGGGATAACAAAAGAGATGCTACTATAAAAAATAGGATGCATAACACAAGAATGACAAATCAATGTTTCTATGACAGTATAAACAAGTAAAAACTTTCATAAATATTTAAGTGGCAGCATGTGTTCTATGAAAAGGAAAGACCATTATAATTCAATGATTCGAAATATCCTTTTTCAACCATGCTTACCAACTTTTAATGGTGGCATAGGTTGAGTATTTTCCCTAATTACAGCTCCCAAAAAAGGATCATATAAACACTATACAAAATATTTGACCCTACAAATTTTCACATCCTCCATTACATTTCTCTAATTATAGATTTAGATTTTCCAGATGTCGTCATGAGACTCTACTAATTCCCACTTCTATCAATTGCTATAACAAAAAATCTGAAAGGTTTTGTGCATGTGCATCATGCTCCAAATCAAAGTAGTTGATGCCTCTTTTTTGCAGTCACAGTGCACAGTGTAACACCTGATAAGAACCAAACCACATGGCACACATTCCCAAACTGCATTCAATACCTCTCCTTTGGCATCAACCGTGCCATAGGCATTGCTAAGCTTGGGGTCGCACTCCACTTGTTCAATAGCACTGTCAAAAGTCTTCTCATGCTCATCCATAAAGCAAGGACGAGATTTGAAATTCATTAACATCAAAAGCAATTGCATTTCAACCATTACTGACCGAGAACAACACTAAAAGCTCCAAATTTCAGGTACTAAACAATGTCAAGGTAGCAGATACAAACTAGACAACTGAACTGACGTAAATCCAACGCGAAACCTAATTCATTAGCAATTGAAGGCAATGACACTCTGGAGGTGAACCTGAAAGAGCTTTGGAATCTCCTTTTTGTGCTCCTTCAAAGAACTTTCCATACAGAATAACAAGTTCATCTTTCAGCTTTAATGTCATTTATTCCAACTGATTAGTTTAGCCCCATCACCATACAATGTGACGCAAATCAAATGTCTTTAATAAGCAGCTCATCAATATGCATGAAATCTAGTGCACTTCAGAAGGCAGATTACAGGACACAATTCAATTAATGCCAAGTGCCAACTCATCATGACATCAACAATACCTGAAGTTCAAAAATTCACTTAAGCAAAGCAAAGACAAATCCTAACTAGCACTTTCCACTCATTATTGTAGAAGAAAACAACCAAGCATGCTTTAAAACTAGAAACTTTACTTAATCAAACACATTAAGTGACAACTAATTCAGTGGCTTCATGATTAGATTGCCCAAATCACACTACTAACTTCCCAAATTAGGATACAACCCTTCCTATTATAGCGAATTCAAATACCTTCCTTCCTATTATAGCGAATTCAAATATCTTCATTTAACTCAATAAAACCTCTATCTTAAAACCAATCAAATTTGCACCATTTAGCACCTTCAAATTTTCAATGATCACTGTTTAACGTAATTCGGAAACCTAGGTCCTACAAAACCTGAACGAAAGTGTCAAGTCACCAGCTGCACGTACAAGTTCCTAACTCCTAGTATTGATAAAAAGACTAAGCTAACCTCAGAGCATTGGAAGTCTTTAGCTCCAACTAACCGAATCGAATCAACCAAAGAACGCATCGTGTGCTTCGAAATCCCGCCGCGTTGTAAATACTGATTAAGAAACTCCAAATTCACAAGCTTCCGATCACCACCGCCACCACTCAATCCATTACTATCATTATCCTCATCCACAACCTCGATTTCGAAAGCCCCGAAATCAAACTCCGGCAACTCCTCATCCTCTCCCCTACCCATCACCTCCTCCAACCTCTCTCCTCCCCTCGACATCCTGATCCTCTCCGGATGCATCCGGATCCTCCCTCCCTCGCACACCGAGCTCCGCAGCGTCTCGCTGTAATAGCACCTGTCACAAAAATCACAACAGTAAGCACCCAAAAAAAAAAAACACAACAGATTTTTTTTTTTTTTGATAATTCAGGTATCCGGGCCAGCTACTATAACCCGCAATTAAAGCCAGAGCTTTGCTCTATATGGACCGGCCCCCAAAGGAAATTAATCAGGTTGAGGCAGGAAAAATCTCGCTCATTTTGAAGAGATTTATGAGTAATAGCATTAAAATGAGAGAAGAGGACCTGAACCAGCCGCCGGGGTTGAGGGAGGGGGATTTGAGGAGGTGGAGGGGTTTAGAGAAGCCGTTGCCGAAGTAGGCCTCGCAGGATCTGAAGGGAGGGTTAGGGTTAAGGGACCAGGGGAGGTAGGAGGGGAGTATGGGCCAGGGCTTGGTGAGGGGGTTTTGGTGGTTGTGGCGGTAGGTTTGGGTTTGGGTTAGGGAGGTGTGGCGGTGGTTGGTTGGTGGAGGAGGTGTGTGGTCGTCGGGGTGGGAGGTGAAGTAGAGGTAGAGGCAGAAGGAGTTGAAGGCGAAGAGAGAGAGTAGGATCTTCAGGTTCCTGCTCTTCGTCATATTTCAGCTTCTCTCTCTCCTCTCCTCTCTCTCTCTCTCTCTCTCTCTCTCTCTCTCTCACACACACACACACACTATCTAGGATTCTAGAGAGAGAGAGCTCTCTTGGTTCAGGTACAGATAGGAGAGGTATTGGGAGAAAGGAACGACTCTGTCTGATGAATATTACTAAAACAGTTGGTCATTCTGCTTTTTTCTGCTTGATCCCGATGAGTATAACTGCCTAATTAAAAGGGCGAGTAGATTGTTGCAGGCCGGTTCGGCTAATTATTAGTAAAATTGTAAAAGAATGAAATGTTTTTTAAAACAGAAAATAAGTATTTAAAAAATTAAGAATCTTGATAGAACGGGGTCTAAATTTATTATCTTAAACTCGAATTTTTTCATCTTTTCTAAATTTAAGTTGATTTAATTAAATTATTAATTTATCTAGATGAAAGAAATAAAAAAACTACAAAGTTCTTGTAAATGCTTACGAGTTTTATTAATAATAATAATAATGGACCCAAATTAAAGTTATATGGCCCACAGTAGCCTAATTAATTACGAGTTTTATTTTACGAATAGATGCAGATCTAGGATAGATTCCATTGTTCCCAAAATACAATAACACTACCTATTGCATTCCCAATTTGTTGGTTTAATTATTACTGTACTATCTTTTTAAAAAAAATTGTAAGAAATTCATTAATAACAACGAGAAACTTTTATATATCTCAGGTATAGAAAGGGTCTTGGTATTCTCTCCGGTCCATTTTTATTTTTTCGGCTATTTTTCAAGCACACTTTGATGATCGATTTAGTTCATTTTGTAGAGCTCAGCGATAACATTAATCTTTCCAAATATTATGATCATCGGACTTCAGTAAATATATGATCGGCACATGTGAAAAATGCAAGAAAATAAAAACTAGATTCTAATTCAGTGTGTTTTTAGATGCAATTTTTATTTTCCTTCATTTTTCACGTGTATCGATCATGTATCTCCTAAAATCCAATGAGCATGATTTTTCTCAAGAATAATGTTTTTGTCGAGCTCTACAAAATGAACGAAACAGATCATCAAAATATGTTCGAAAAATGGCCAAAAAATTAAAAACAAACCGGAGAGGATACCAAGACCCCTCCTATACCTGGGATATACCAAAGTTTCTCAATAACAACAAATTTACAATTTCGTATTTATTGCTATTTCAGTAAGAAATTTAAAAAAAAAAAACCATCGGCAAAAATCCATATCAAAATGAACACCAACAAGCTTTGATAAGAGCACGTACACCAATGGTAGCTATATTACCTAGTTAAAAAGTGCAAAATCTATTTTACCTATCCATTTTTTATTTGCACACTACAACAATCTTCTCTATTACTCTCTCCATCACTATTTAAGAATTATATAAAATTGGGTTTGGTTATTGGAGGAGAGAGAAGAAGACTGGGTTTGGTTCTTGGAGGAGAGAAAAGGACTGCCGTGCATCAGAGAGATAATATTTGTTTATTTTTTCCTTTGCTACAGTGCCTAACTTCTTTTGGATAGCTACCGTGCCCATTTGTAAAATATCTATGTTGATACCTAGACTGCTGCAGCCTCCTTTTTTAGAAATTTCTTTCTATTTTACCTAAAAGTGAGAAATGGAGGAGCTGGTGTACATGCTCTAATGCGGGACGATACCGAGGCACATGCAGGGCGTGCGTAGGAGGTGCAAGTGGGAGCCCCTGTCCCCACATACCTCTCTATTATCCTACTAATTATATTATATTTTCCAGTTAATTTCAAAAAATTCTATAGAATTGCCCCTGCAAGTGTTTTGAATGGAAAAAAAAAATGGTAAATTTTTTATATGAGTGAAAACCCTGCCTAAATTAATTTCATTATGCATATGTACATAATCTCGTCTTTTTTTAAAACTAGTAAGTAGCAATATTAGTATTATAGACTATAATTTTTGTTATTAGTGTAAAATTTCGTGGGATTCGAGCTCCCTCTGAGTACAAATTCTGCAGTTAGCGATGAATAATTGCCAATTTAATTCCACCAATGACAAGCTTCTCCACAGTAGTATATTTTATTTTTTTTGCACGATTCTCCACAGTAGTATTTTTACACTTTCTTCTTTTTAAAAAGTATATAAAGTGTATGTATTTCCTTTAAAGAAAGGAATCCTCATCGACAAGGTTGGTGCTCTGAAACTTCTTCGTTTTCGTCGTCTGGAACTTTTAGACCACCATGAGGTTATTTTTTTAAAGGAAAAATAAAATTACTCCCTCCGTTCCTTTTTTTTTTTAACTTTTTCGAAATTGATGTCGTTCTTTCAATGTACATCTCAAAAGATATACAATATGAATTTTATTTGATAGTTCTCGATTAAATCTATAATACAAAGTTTTCAAAATTATGAAAAATATTGTAAATTGAGAGATATAAGAGTTTAAAAAACGGCACGAATATCTAAAAAGACCAAAGAAAATGTGACAGAGGGATGTGACAGAGGGAGTAACAATTTTCATTTTTATGTTTTGCTCTTGACTTTTCACCAATTTGAGTTATGCATGACAAAAAATATTGAATTTTCTAAACTTAGGGATGACTTTTATTCTTTACTATTTTCTTTATTATATAAAAAAAAAGTCAAGAGCGAAACACAACGAACACAATTTTCAATACAAATATTAAGTTCTTCGCTGACTCTATACTCTATAGTTGCCGGCGAGTACATTAACTACTTCTACAATTTTCAATATAAGTGGGCTTAGTACGTTATTCTAATTAATGATCACTAGCATATGCCTTGGAGCATATACTAACAAAACCTAATGCATAAGGATCTTTAGGTCCCGTTCCGTCAAGATTCTTATTTTTTAAGTACTTATTTTATGATTTACGGGACAGATTATTCTCTCATAATATATCACCTTTAATTTAAAAAATACGTGAATGAAATGTTGTCTAATCACTTCCAGCTCTACAGTTTCTCATTACTCTATTTTCTTCATACCAATTCCACTAAACCAAAATAATGGAAGAGTAAGGATAGCATTTTGTATATTTAGAAATAACTCACAATTCTATTCCCTGACTCTTATTAATCTCTTGATTCTTCTCTTCGTCCAAAAAATAGTGCCCTCTTAGAGTGGGTTCCAGAACTCCAAAAAGCTCCTTATTTTTTAAGAAAATAATTTTAAGCTCAAAAGTTATGGGCTTATTAAAATATAAAAATATGCAATATAGATCTTGTATGAAATATCTCATCGAGATCTTTTATACGATACAAAATAAATTGAAAAATTATTTTTTATTTACATTATTTTTGAGTTTAAAAATGTAAAATAAACTGCTAATTTTTTAAGAAGATTTTTAGAACGGGCCCTTAGAGCATTTCTAATGGTTGGAGCCAATTTCTGGAACCCAAATTTATACTAGTATATTTTTGCTTTTTACAAAGTGATTTTGCCAAATTTTGACAAAACTTCTCCAATTTATACCGAAGTTATTTTTGTAGCCGTTGGATCACTCACACATCACAACCAAAGAATCAATCCCAATCCGAACATTCGGGAAAAAAGGCAAAGGCCCAAGTAGTACGTTGGCTATACGCGAACAAGAGTTTTCTAACCCAACATTAAATTCATAACTCATAAGGGTTGATCTCATGGTGCAAGTCTGAGATAGTATTATGGGTTTTCTATCTCCTAAGATCTATGGTTTGAAACTCCTCAGATGCTATTAACTCTTATGAACTAGTATGTCTATAATAAAGTTTGCTCCGATTTTAAATAACATACTTGCTCGTGAGTGATGGCCGGGAATTAGTCCCTCAGAAATTAGTTGATGTGCACGTGAGCAGGCATGGTGTTTACACCCATTTTTTGCACTAAGTCCTGGACTAGTGCTAGAAGGCCATGTAATTATTATTTAATTAAATTGGGCCCAAAAATAGAGATGTATTAAGTTAAAATTAATGGGCGGAGGCAATATTTGATTTGATTCGGTAACGAGCTTAAAGCTTTTTGGGGATTTGTTATTGAGGCTCCGTTTGTTTCGATGTAAAATGTTTTTTCAAAAAATAAACTTCTTAGCTTTTATTTTTTGGTGTTCAGTTGGTAGATAAAAAATATTTTCAGAAGTCGACAAAATAGTATAGAGAGAGATGGCTTAGATAAGATGGTGAAATTCAATTTCGGAAATCGACAAAATAATGCAGAGAGAGAGAGCTTAAATAAGATGGCGGAGAGAGAGATTGCAAGTATATTTGGATTGAAAAGTGGGATAGTAACTTATTTTTCGTCTTTATTTAAAAAATTCGCATTTTTTAGTTTTGCGTTAAACTTTTATGACTTATTGATTCTTCTCGGCGAGAAAGGAATTGAAAAAATTTTAAAAATATAAAATTTTGATTGAAACTCATACTTTAAAAAAAAAGACAAATAAGTAAAAAAAAGTTGTCCTTTTGACTTATTTTCGTCTTTATTCAAAAAATTATGAGTTTCGATCAAAATTTTTTACTTTTTCAATTCCTTTTGTCGAGACGAATAAATAAGTCACAAAAGTTTGACTCAAAACAAACAAATGCAAACAAAGACAAAAAAATAAATTTGATAACTTTTCAATCAGGCCTGTGTTCTCCTGTGACCCTGTCAAGGTAGCGGGGGTACTTTGGAGAGAGAGAGTTCGATGGGCAACGTAGAGGGGAAACAATAGAAATTGATTGGGGGAATTTCACATGGAAGATGCGAAAGGAATCATGAAAACAACTTACTGCCAATTACGTGGTGATCTTTACTTGTCATTCATCTAATCAAACAATTAAAAATGGGTAAAATATTTTTAGAGAAAACATTTTACGTTAGAAACAAACGGAGCCTAAGAAATAATTTGAAAGGCCCATGACTATGCTGTTTAATTAATAGTACTCCTTCCGTCCCACTTTGTTATGCTCTTATTTCTTTTGAGATGTCCCAAAATGACGTGTTTGTTTCAAAAAATTTCAATTTTGGATGTCCATATTACCCCTCATTTCTCCCTCCCAAATTTAAATTTTGAATTTGATTTGAAAGAAAAGTAATACCTATTATGGAAGAATTCCATTTGAAACGAAAAGTGGGCTCGTGGAGAATATGTTTTGATTGGCCATTTGACTTAGACTTAATCAAAATGGCCCATTGTCTTTTTTTATGTCCCATAAAATAAGGAAGTGGATGGCCCATTACTCTTGGTAAGTAAGCCCCCACATTCAAGGAAAATTACATGGGCAACTCGTGTAACTTCCTAAAACTGTCACTTTGGAGGAAAATTGGAAGCTAATGGTACACTTGGCAGCTCCTCATGAAGGCGGGAAATTCGGTAAGGCCAAAACCGTATGAACCTTGGCCTATAAATACGAGAACTCAAAAAAAAAAAAAGGTTCCAACTCTTCAAATAAACACAAACTTCCAGAAAGTTTGCTTATATTTTACTCTCTAGTCAATCCAATCCATTTAGTTTATCAAGTAATTCGGATTTTTATCTTTTCGCAATAACAACTTTGTTATTCTGATAATAATAAAGTTTGTTCTCTTATTTTACGTTTGTTTTTTCTTCCCTACACAGTTATGAAATACGTAAGTACACTTCATTGTAGCAAATCACAAACCTGTCAATCAAGAAGTCAAAAAAGGGCATTCAATCTTTCACGTTGGACGTGACAAGTCTTAGCACGCACGTATTCGCTGTTTGCGCAAAAAGAGCTGAATCACATGGACACCCGAGATAGCCTGAAGAAAAAAACATAAAGGTAATTCTGATTGAGTCTTATCTACTGCACAATTTTCCCCCCTTCTATTTTTTCTCATACCAATTGGAATAAAACAATGCTAGAAATACATTTTGCCCACTCTTATTAGTACAAACTTAAGTTGAAATCAAATCTATCAATCAAAACAACAACAACAGAAAGCCAGCAGTCAAGACCTGGGCCTCAAGATCTCCAATGCCTGGCTTTCTCAAACCCATTGATACAATTCTCATAATCTTCAATTGTCTGGTCAATTTCCTCTTGGCTGTTCATCACAAAGGGCCCAACTTGCACCACCGGTTCACCCAACGGCTCACCCCCAACCAGAACAAACCTGAGGGCCTTGCCGGACTTGTTCCAGACCTCAAGCCCATCTCCACCGCCCAAGAGGAGGAGATGGTGGGCTGCCACGGGGAGAGACCTCGAATTTCCGAAAATACCCTCCCCTTCCAAGACATACACAAATGCATTCCATGAAATGGGTATTGGTTGCTCCAGGTGGGACCCTGGCTTGAGGGTGAAGTCCAGGTACATTGTGGGTGTCCTTGTGTAGATTGGTGACTTGGTTCCCAGGGCCTCTCCGGCTATTATTCTGACCTTGATCCCATCTTTTGAGGCCTCTGCAATGTCCTGGCTTGCTATTTCTTGATACCTTGGCTCAATCCTGTGATGAGGGGTAAAATAAGATCTGTGATTAATAAATTGTATTGCATGGAGTGGGATATGTACCCCTGTGGGGATGCTAAATGAGCAAAACGAGTCGAGTAGGTGGTTGATCAACTTCGGTTTGAAAACACGATGAGTTTCAAAAAATTTGTTTGAACTCAGCTTGTTTATGAGAAAAACTGATCTTAAACGAGCTTCAATCCGGCCAAACACGAGCTGATTTCAAGTAGATTGGATTTTTTATACTCCACGTCGTAAGACGAACAAGCCAAATAGTAGCTTGTTCGAACCTAGTTTGAAACCTTAAAGGGTTTCAAAAAAATGCTCAAACTTAATGGTTTATTTATGTAACGAACCAATCTTAACAAGCGTGCATGCAATAAACAAACACGAATTCAAACTCGAGTAACTTTATTTGTTTAACAAGCCGTATATGTGAATCGCTTTAGATTGACAAATTAAAGTGGTTGGGATGATTTGGGGTGGAAGCACATTTGATGTGAGCTGTAAACACTTTTGGAAATCAATCATGATACTAAATAAATCATGGCAGTCACACCGGATAATTGCTTATTAAAGAAGCCATTTGACTCTGATATGATAAAAAATTATGTACTAGTTTTTTCTCCAACCCCATTTGGAAAAACCTTTTGTTGCCATGTGCTTTGATAGTTAATTATAGGTTACAGACATGATTTCATGAACCAAGCATTCAAACATGTCTAACGACCTTTTTTGTTTTACAATGTCGAGACTAGCTTACGCGCACTTCAACTAATTCTGGGACCCTATCCCAACGCCAAATAGTGTAGTCGACTTTATCCAATTAGACTTACATTTTATGTTGGGAGGAGAGGTTGATCCACAACTGCAAGCCCTTTTGAGTTCCTTGGGCTGCAGGCATTTCAGAGTGAACAATCCCTCTTCCAGCAGTCATCCATTGCAAATCACCAGCTCCTATGGTCCCCTTGTGTCCCTCAAAGTCTTCATGCGTTACAGCACCCTGTTTACATGTACAACAACTCCTCTTTCAAGTTTTGGGTGAAAAGAATGCTGCCATACACATAATTTATCTCATCCACAAAACTTCTAGTCCATGTACTTTGGGTGCATGCACTAAAACAATGGTAATCTAAAATATGCAGTAACATATTCGGGTTAAAAGTAAGGGTACTACAGTCTTAAGTATATGGGAAAATGACGGCTCAGGATGTGTTTTGATAATTAATACCTTTTAAGGACATGCTAAGAACATTTGTTAATGAACAAAATGTCCTTGACGGATATTAATTATCAAAACACGTCATTGGCCGTCATTTTCCCTAAGTATGTCATTATCAAATGTCAAACAATTGAGTCTGTTGCTAGCTACAGACAAAACAGTCAGTGGTAGAGCTCGAAATTTAGACGGGGGAGCGACCGAAGTGACAATAAGTAATCTTTATCAATAAAAATGCATTATCATTCATTGTTATGTTCTTTCTTTTCATAGAGGAGGATACTTTTTTTAGATTAAAAAAAAGATAGATATAAAACTATATTATGATCTTGACTTTATTCATTATTTGGAGACGGCCGAATCCGTACTTATATATAATTATTCAAATACTCCATATAAACCTCTTACTCCAGAGATATTATTATCATACTACAAAAATTGGGCCGGCCCCAGCATAAATTAGAAGTGTTCCGGTTTATCCAAAAAGAAACTTTTGGAAAAGAAAGATAATTTCAAATTCAAAAATCACGTATTTACGCAAATAATTTTTTACCAATATGGATCTGGTTTGAGAAATCTCATTGAGATCTTTAAACGGTGCAAAAAAATTAAAAATTTATTTTTCATTTTTATTATATTTGAACTTGAAATTACATTCTTTTTGAAAAAAAAGGTTTGAAAAGAAAGCGGAACGGTACTTTAATCCCACTAATCTGTTTCTTTGTTATAGGAAAATCGAAAAATGAACAAGAATGTTACGTACATTCTTACCGACCACTCTTTTAGCACACCTCTTACACATATGTGTCAACTCCACACATTTAACTACGAAATAGGTTCCACACATATGTAAGAGATGCGTGATCGGAGGTGATCGGTAAGAGTGCTTTTATACTCGTTGAAAAATGAATGAGGGTTTCCTTTAAGTTGCACAATCACATCAACCTGGCTAATTTCCAACCCATAATAACAAGTCAATTCAAAGAATCTTTAATTTTGTCTTGTGATGAGTTTAATAAGCTGAAAAAGGGAAAAAAAAACAAGCAAAAAATGGGGCCCTTTTCTCCTATTTTTTTGATATATATATAAATAATTTTTTTTAAAAAAATGAGAAACTCAATTTGTAAAATTAGCAATTAATTAATGTACATACCTGAAGCATGTAGGTGACTGTCTCGAACCCTGTTACACAAAAAACAGAGCAATCAAAATCCAACCCAAATGTCAATACGTATCTCCAAGTAAGCAGAGGAATCTTTTCCTCCAAAAGGAGAAAATTACAATGGACGAAAATCAAACCTCTGTGTGGATGATCAGGAAACCCAGAAGGTGCAGAAACTGCATTTTTATTAACCCAAAAAAAAGTTCGAAAGATTAATGAATGATGATTGAAATTTAAAGGAAACAGAGGAAAAGAGAGAGACACCCACCTGAGAATTCGTCCAGCAGGAGAAAAGGATCGAAGTATTTCAGTTCAAACCTGAAGGGAATTCAAAAAGATCCAAAAACCCATTCAGCCGAAAAACTCAAAAGTAGAAAATCTTGATTGGAAAAAGCAAAATAAAAGTTCAATCTTTGATCCTTTCTAATTACCTTCCTATGCTTCTTCTGACAATGGCTCCAACCCCTTCATGTTGAGGCCTAGCCAGAAACTTTCTCACCACCAATCGAAGTTCTTTTACAACACCCGTCATCTCTCCCTCTCTCTCTCTCTCTCTCTCTCTCTGGTTTGAATAACTCTGTACTACGTATTACTCTGTGTGGCGATTGGAAGATGTGAGAAGAAAAAGCAAGAATTCAATCTGTATTTATAGAGAGAAAGACAAGAGAGAGAGAGAGAGAGAGAGAGATAGAGAGAGAGAGAGGAGAGAGAGAGAGTTCGTTAATTCGTGTGTGTATGTATGTGTATGTGTATGTGATGTCGTGTATATCAAATTTGGAGGGTCAAAGGGGACATTAGTGGCGGCCATGGGGGGGCCCACGACGGGGAGTTTCCTTGAGATCAAGGGGATTCGACAGTATATTATACTGTAATGTAGTCACCGTGGAACATATATGATCGAAACGTCAGCATGGCGTTAGCATGAGGCCTGTTGGGGTCGTTGTATCCTAGCCGTTGGATCATACTCCTTTCGTGACGTTAAAAGTCACGCGACGAGTATAAACCATTGGTTCTGACATGATTTCACAATTACTACAAAATTGCGATAAATTTTTTGTTATAACTCATTTGTTCGAGTCAGCTTACGTAAATTTCAACTATTATTAAACGACCAAGTCGCAATTGGCCTCAAATCAGTTGATAGCCCATTTTCGAATCTGATATCTTTTAAGGAAGCAAACTAGTTAATCACAAGCCTTGACCACCAAACTAACTATTCCTATTAAATTCTTATTAAAATTAACTTCATCATAAATTAATCTTTGCATTAGAATTAAAACTAATCATTTAGTCATCTCCAAAATGTTAGTAAATTAACGATACCAAAACAATTTTCCAATTCACCTCACTCCTACGCTTAAATGTGTGAAACGGTCGCATGAGAGGCTCTAAATTATTCTTAGGTTGTACATACCGAATGAAAATCTTGTATCATCAAAATAGATCTATCTCGTGAAAAGGATCAAAGTAGACAATATCTATCCGAGTAGTTTTGTCAAGTAGATATGACAAAGTAATAAATACTAAGTGTTTATTCTCTACAAAGTTGCATATTCGAATTTCACAGAGAATAAACATTTCAAATCTTGAAGTCATTGAAAGATTTGACCGATCATTAATTTTAAGATTCTGAAATTAATCGAAATGTTTGCAAGCTAACATTGACATCGAGTTATAAAAACGATCAAAGCATGGTGGCTAGTTTACTTTCCCTCTCGATTTCAAGGTAAAATGCTGCATTTTTTTGGGGGGTAGTCCAAACCCTTTGTCCACGTCCCACTTCAATTGTTTCGAGTCTTTAATTTGACCCCTGGTCCCCGAACAATTCCCCCACTAAAAAGCTGTCATCTCATTGGTCAAGAAAAATTTCCCCACTTTCCTTTTACGTGAAAGAAAAACCCTTAATTCCAAGTACAAAAAAGAAAAAGAAAGAAAGCAATGATGCCACGATTCAAAGGGTACTCTTATGAGAGCTACGTACCACTGTACCAGTACCACCCATCACCTTACAGGGAGAAAAATCTCCGTGCCAGGTGGGTACGGGTCATGTGGTGTTGTGCACCATTTCGGCTGCCTAATGATGTTTAAAACGGTTCAGATCTGTTTGACTGTTTTAAAGTGTAAAATGATTAAAATATCCCTCGACAGCGGAACAAATCTGAGCCGTTCAAAACTTCATTGAACGGCCGAGATTGGTGCTGGGCACCACGTGATCCGTGCCCATCAGGCACTGAAAAATTTCTTGTAACCAGGAGTACTGATAAACTACCCGAGTTCGGGTTTGTATTTATTTGTTAAAATATTTAATTTCAGATTAATTTGTTGAATAAATAAATAAACTTTGAACATTTGTTATTTTCGTTATATTGAAACCGAGCTTAAACAAGTTATGACAGCTTGTTCAAGCTATGATGTTTAGTTACTCATAATGGACTTGATTTCAAAGCTCGTTCGAAATAAATTTGTTTCGAAAATAAATTAAGCTTAAACATATTATTGAAAGTCGTTAAATTCTTAACACAAACTTGAACAATTTGGTGTCCAGCTCGTTCGATTGCTGTCCCACCTGTAACAAACAAGGGTTTTTTCGTTCTGCACTAGCGGCATCCCGACAACTTAAAATTACGCTACCTAAATATTGGTTAACAAGTACCATTAGGCAAATATTCCCCTACTTTGAAAGACCTAAAGGAAAGAAATTGTGAGACTCACACCTCACTGAGTAGTTTATTTCTATAATATTTATATTTTCCAAAAGTCAGTAGTCCCTTCATTGGATTGTATCGTGTAGTTGGCCGATTGTGAAACCATGCTGGATTCATTTTCATTATCGAAACAGTCTATATTATATAGCTCGTCAAGAGCATAAACCATAATAATCATAGACTGATTAATGCGCAATCGAAGTGCATTCCTTTTTAGAAATGGTTTTGCGGCTTTGGCCCACATTGGACTAAACCCATTTTTATAGAGAATATATATGTACTCAAATTAGTAGGCATTAATCGAAACGCATGACTTTTTTCTGCGATCAATGATTTCAACAAGCTCTATAATACGAGTGGTACCGATAATAAAAATGAACCCACATAACGGCCAACTGCACGGTGCAGCGGACAAGCCACTACAAAATTGTACTCCTTAAAAAGAGAAGAGAATCGAAAGCATCAAATCAAATGACTACTGTATTAAAAAAATGAAGAATGGTGCTGGGGGTGGGACATGGAAGATGAGAGGTGGGGAAACAAACATGGTCCTTCCTTCCTGGGGTTTCCTTCCTTCCCAGTTCCTTCCTTCCTGGGGTTCGACGAGGGATCTCTTTTTGCTTCTAGGCAGTAGGCAGTATTGAGGGTCTAATGACGACACAAAGACAAAAGCATGACGCATTGGTAGCCGTTGATTTAAAAGCAGCAGAAAATGCTAATGAGGTGGAGAAACACGGTCCTTACTTTGTGTTGGACTTTTCGAAACCTCTTTCGATACGAAACAACGTGGTCCAGGTACGCCCCCCATACTTTAGTTTTGATGATCTACGGGTTAACGAATGATGACGAAATCTTTCAAGGCATCTGTTCTTGAGTAATTTTTGTTAGTATTTTTTTTTTGTTCTTGTATTTATGTTAGATTCATGTTATATTTTAACTGCTGATTTTGTTACTCCTTTTTTTGTTAACGTCATTCTCCTATAAGTGTATTTTTGGTGCAAAAATATACTTACAGCCTTGCAGGAGAGTAGCGTTAACAAGAAAGGGAGTAGCAAAATAATTTCCCTATATTTTTTTTCAGAATTGAGTATCTGTCTTGACGAGAGGGGTTTAACCCCAAGGGGTTGGCTAAGAAGTCTTGGTCTGAAACTTAGGTGTTTGCTACATCCTAAGTCTCAGGTTTGACTATATATATATATATGTATATATATTTGAAAATAAGTTACCTAATGACGAAAAAAGACCGAACAACTAGTATTTTTGGTATTTCCATCATCTTATATGAAATATTTTCAATTTTGGTCCATATTGTTTTACTTATTTGATTTTTCTTGTCGAGAAGAATAATTAATAACAAAAATTAAAATGAAAAATTAAACAAAAATTTCAGTAAAAAAATACCCCCCACACCAACCAAAAAAAAAAAATATAGTCCAAGAATTTAGGGAGCATGTGGAGTGGTGAAAATTTCGCATTGAAAATTAGTGGGAAAAGCAAGACAACGTAATTTGTTAATAAATTAAAAAGTTGAGTATCTGGGACAAAAAATAGAAAGAAACATGTGAAGAACAGTAAATTGATTTTCTTTTTCGGTGTTTTTTCCCTCTTAAATAATTAGGAACCAACTAAGAATTATTCTCACCTTTCTTTGCCTTGAATTCCAAGTACATCCTTAAAATATATAAAAAATATTGCGAGGATATATATTCGTACGATTACGTGCATCTAATTAACAATTGAGACATTATTGGTGAGGGAGGGCTACTGCCGTATGAATTATGAGTGTACACGGTTCGGTTGGTCCGGTTATCTAAAAAATTATTAATCGGACTATTTCAAACGGTTTTAGAAAATTGGGAACCAAAATCTAACAAATATATGCATGGAACCTAACCAGAACCAAACCGCAAGATTGGTCCGATTTTGGTTCGGTTTCGGTTCTATCTAATAAGCTTCCATATACTTATTCACAAAATATAAACTCATAAAATTAAAGAAATAGAAAGATAATCTGCTGGAATAGAAAAGGAAGGAAGAAAATAAAAGTTTTCCTAATAAATGAAATTTTATCTTTAAATAAATTAAGTTTAGCAAGGAAAATATTAACCTACCAAATTCAAATACATATTTAATTACACACACATATGTATATCTATATTTATCTTGGTTTTAAACGGTCCGGTTCGATTCTAATCACGGTTCATTAATTGAGAATCAGTAACCAAACCAAAATTAACGGTTCTTATTTTTGTGGAACCATAACCTGACCAAATGGGACGGTTCGGTTCGGATCGAACCGATTTTACAGTTCGGACGATTTTCTTGAATACCCCTAATACGAATGAATAAAAAACAAGTCCGGTCAAGGGTTAAAGATCGAAGCAATCAAAGACCATCTCAAACTCGGATTAATAAGAATGCCACGCAAAGTATTCTCTCTTCTTGATTCGATAAGTACCATTTAATCTCGGTTAGCATTATCAAAAAAATTTAGGTAACCCAATCATGATTTCTATTGACTAGAATATAAAAAAATAAAATAAAAGATTTCAGAACTGTCTATACGTCAGGAAGGCCCTATGTACCAAAAAATGTTTAATCGGGTGCATTTAAATTGACCTTTCAAAGATTAATCGGGATGCGTAAATTGACACATACACTTGAATACATAGACATATGGCTGGTGGCAGCTGGTTGTGATTTCAACGTTACATCACATTTTAGTCATCAGCCGAAAAATATGGTTGTGGCAAGTGGCAACACCACTACCACACCATTTATTGCTTTCGGATGAGATTGGCTTGTCAAAGTTATTACTGTGTCTATTCTATTCCTCATGCAAATCCGCATCAGAGAATCATCATCATCATCGATAGACAGAGACAAGGATGAAAACAGAGATAGAAATGATATGAAATTCTGTACTTATGAAAATTACATTACTGGTAGACAAAAAACGAAAACCAAATCTTCTGCAAAAAACAGTATTCAGCAACAAGGAGTGGACAGACAAAGACAACAGTGTCAACATCATTTGGGAAAATGACTTATTTTTTTTCTTATTCAAAAAAATTACGTTTACTAGTTTTTCAGTGATGTTTTGAGAATTATTGCTTATTTATAACGAGAGAAATTTAAAGAGTAAAAAATTATGATTAAAATCCAATTTTTTTAATAAAGACAAAAAAAGCCAATAAGCTAAAGACAAAAAAAAGTCAATAAGTCAATTTTTTCGTTTTTATTAAAAAAAGAGTTTTGATCGTAATTTTTTACTTTTTAGATTTCTTTTGTCATAAAGAAACAATAATTTTCAAAAAAATTGACGAAAAACTAACAAATGCGATTTTTTTAAAAATAAGGACCAAAAAAAAAACTGTTTAGCTTATTTTTGCCAAACAATCACCTAGACCAAAAAAAAAAAAATACATGTACAATAAAATGAAGTGATGGCTGCAATATATTTTACCCTTTTTAAGCAGAAGATTGAAAACCCGTTCTTTACCTACGCACCCACATGACCGTATACGCAGATTAAAAACCCATGTAGGAGATCGAACACCAAATTTTCAATAAAAGCATAGGAAAAGCTACGAATTGGTCTAGGCTCCGTTTATTTCGATGTAAAATGTTTTACAATGTAAAATATTTTTCATGAAGAATGTTTTTTCGGAAAATAAACTTTAAACTTTTATTTTTCGGTGTTTGGTTCGCACTTGAAAATATTTTCAGAAATCAACAAAATAATGTAGAGAGAGAGAGAGGATTAAATAGTGGAGAGATTTGAGATTATTGGACGATTAAGGAAACTGAGCAGTGAAAATTGTAGTAGAAGGCAACGAGTTCATTTCAGATAAAATAACTTACGGAAGATTTAATGGTACGTCATTTTCATCAAATTGATGAAAAATATTTTTCATGCAAAATATTTTTCTCATTTTTTACACAATCAAACAACGGAAAATAAGTAAAATATATTACGTACAAACAAACGAAGCCCTAGAATGAGTAAAGAATGGGATCGTCGCACGGTGGGAGGACATACAAATACCTTCCACAAGTATCCCGAAAGAAATGTAGAAACAATGGCTTTGTTTGGTTGACAGTTTAATTTAGTTTAGTTTTGGTAGTGGGTGGAGAGAGAAATAGAATAATAATTGGAGAGTAAGTAATGATTGGAGAGAGATAGAAAGAGATGAAAAAGTAATAATTGAAAAAATAGGATAATGATTGGAGAAAGAGGTAGGATAATGATTAAAAAACTAAACTAAATTGGCAACCGAACACTACCAATAGCGCAAATGCAATAACAATACACTTATATGCTAGTAAATCAGAAGATAAATTAAACAAGTGGAAAATACAATAAAGGAGAAATCATCAAATCAACATGACCCCCATTGGAAAATACACTGGAACGAAGAAGGATTGCCAGCAATAATTGAACATAAGTAGTCTATGTCGAAATAAAGACATCTTTCGGCGCAACCAACTATCACAAATGGAAGAAAATTTCAACTACTCGCATGGCAAAGGGAAAAGCAAGCGAAGCAGCGATCTCAAGTTGTTTTCAGAATGGGGCAAGAGTAGCGATGAGAACGGCTAGATAAGACGGGAAGTTGAATGCCACAACTTTAGGCTGCCCATTTAGTTTTGGGGTTGGAGCTGATGGTATAAACCCATTGCCTGTATCGGGAGGCGGGGCTGCTTTCGACACCACTGGGGGTAGAGGTGGCTCAACCACGTCTGCATTGGTCAGGACCGGTTTAGGAGCTTCAGCTGGTGGCCGGTCCTGAGGATCCAAGGTTGACCATAGACCCTTGCTGTCTACAGGTAGCATGAATTGTGGGATCTCGTCTTCGCTCAGTCCTAAGTAACATTTGTTCCCTGCAATCCACCATAGCACCAATGCTTGTTAACGTTGAATTAACGCCAAAAGCTCTACAAACAACTTATCACATAAAATTTCGTTCCATACGAAAGATATGAAATCAAATTCAGCGCTGTTATAAACTCTAAAATTGCCTCTGCATCATGATATATACTCGTGAACAGAAAAAATTGCAAGCTTATTGAACCAACTTCAGAAGTTAACGAGTTTCAATAGCCTTGAGTACCGTCCCAATCTTAGATTTGGATTGGACAGGACATTCCAAAATCTTTATCGTCCATCTAGTCAATTGATGGCTTGGATTTTTGGATAGTCTGTTCCGGTTAGAGACTATCAACAATTTTTGACCATTGTCGAGATGGGCATGCAACTTTCTGGACCAAAATAAGGACTGGAGATAATTCAAATCCCCATGATAATAGGTACACACTTAACCACTTAGATAAGAGTGTAGAATCTGTATCCGACGTGTTTAGTATGAGTTCAGCCTATCCACCAGCAGGTACGATAATTAGGATCTACCGGAAGGAATTATACATAGGCGTGAAAAGACCTAAGGCACCTTGCAAAACGCAATTTATCCTACGAAATCAAAGAAACGCAGCAAGCAACATGAATAGTTTGGGGTATCCCCACGCCCTTAAGACAGAACTTAGACAAATCCGACACTTTGGCCAGCCATATACCCGCAGCCGACACATGAATCCTAATCGACCTAACCCAAGTAACACAGGTTGAAAATTCATTACTAAACAAACCGGTGAAAGTTTCTTCCCAAGAAATAATCCATGGGTCAACAAAACAAGACGTTAATTGTGTGATAACTGAAGATAAATGCATGCACTTACTCCTGTATTGAACAGCCGTTCTAGGAAATTCTGTGATGATGCCATCGACTCCCCCACCCATTACAAAGTTGTTGATTTCCACGTTTGCATCCGAGAAGAAATCCCAGGCCTGAGACACAAACTCATTTTGAAAAACTTCTGCGTACACCTTGAGTTCGAATGCCTGTAGCTTTTGCACAACATCTGTCCTGCCAGTGAGATACTTCTTGACATTAGGAAATACGGAGGCCTTGCTTATAACTACAGAATCAGCAAACTTCTTGATCTCTCTAATGGTAGAGTTATCTGCATCGCGGATGTCCTCGTCCACCTTGTAAACAAGCTCATAATTGCTTTCCTCCTTGAGTTTGACCAGAACCGAGCTGTTTGTGGACTGAATCATTACTTTTACATTATTGAGGATAGTATCTTGTAAGACATCAAGAACAACATCGGTTACACTTAAACCCTGGTTTTCGGCTAAATAAGCTGCATTCTGTAAGGAAAAAAAAAAAATACAGCATAAATGATTGACTCAGTCTAGTGCCATACAAAGAATATGCAACTTTACTTTATTTCCATCTTATGCAGTACATTCCGATGATATCAATTCATGTGATCTATCGGGGTCAACTAAGGCTATGTTTGGGAGATCTAAGAACTTGAGCTTTCTTCTAATATTTTGTCTTCAACGAACTGCCTTAAGTTCTTGGTTTAAACATTTTAGTGCTCCAGTTTGTCTTGAGAGGAACCAAAAAAGTAAGAAATGTACAGAGACGAAAACCCAAATTTTCCAGTGTTTTTAGCATTCTATTTTCTTTTTTTCCTGATTTTTGTAGACTAGACAACAGGAAAAGTTAATTTATATTGATTAGAGGCTAAACAAAGAAAAGAAAAGAGGAAAAGATTCAGAGAAAAAGCTTCTTTTATTTGAAGTTCTACCCATGTTTTGGGGATGCTCGAACTTGTGTCATTTCCTTTCTCATCACATTCATTTGTTGAATGTGAAAATCCTGCCTTCTATTTTTGCAAGCTTTCAGTTCCTAACGCTTTTGCATCAAATATGTACTTATGGCTGAAGTTTCTTTGAAGCAAGTTGTTCTTACTTCTTACGACTACAAAACTAGCATTTCTGACAAATCAAGTTAGAAATGCTTTATCTTATATCTCAGATTGTTTATCTCAGATTGAAATTGATATGGTGAGATAAAGATGGCGTAAATTCAACTTCACCTCTACAATGATCAATACACCAGAAACTGAACTGGTGTTGCTAGCAAGGAGCAGAAAATCAGACAATGCCATATATTTTCCAGCATTCTTGAACTTAGGATTACGGTACAATCTATAGTTTGCATAGGGATTCGATATTGCCGCTGCAGTAAGAAAAAACATATATATAAGCATGTCATCTAACTATTAGCTATGATAAAACAATGAAGGCAATGCTTCTACTGTAGGAGGAAAACAAAGAAGTTAAATGCATGGACAAGGGTTTTCAGAAATGGAGAACCTAAGGTGAACGTGGCTGTGTTCTCTTCAGACAGTCTTTTCTTTCACGTTTGTATGTGATGCGCGCTGCTGTAATGTTACTGTTACTAAAACAGATTTATAAGCCAAGAAGCATCTCACATCTGACTAGGAAAATAAACCCCACTGAAAGCTAAGTACCGTAATCAGCCAGAAAGGCCTAGTGAAAATGAGACATTTCTCCTTTGCGTCGTGCTTATTTTTCACAGTTCATATGTTACATACAACTATTTGCTGTAATAACCCCAAAATTAGCTAGGACTTGCAACACATGGTTTTTCATAGTCTAGTTATGTTAATAAACATATATTCATTGTCCTCTAGAATTTGATGTAATGGCATTGTGTAGTTTCAAGAACTCTATAGCTGCATGGCCTTGGCGTTTACTTTTATTCCTCAAGAGTAACGGTAGGGTGTTCTCAGAGTTTAAAGGAGCCCATCAAACATATGCTGCAGGGGAAACCCCATTATATAGGGGCTGGGATGAGTGAATGGCCTGTACTAATTTGAGTCGGCATGGATACAAAATACAGAACCATTGTAACCACGTATACGAAAGGGTGATGAAGAAACATGGCCTAAAAAAGCAAAGCAAGATGATGAAGAATCTCCACGCACAATAGAAAAAGTTTAGCACCAGTTTCAACTTACGTTTCAAACTCAGAATCTGGCTCCATGTTAGGCTGAAGGTAAATATTCCATTGACTACACCAAGTTCAGGAATGGATGTTGTAAGGTTCCTAAATTCTGATTGAGCAACTGTTGTGCTTTCGATAAGATTGACGGATCCTAAGCAAAAAGGTATGCCATCCTTTGACATTTGAACAGGACAGCCAAGAACGTCTGCACCGTCTGACATAGCTCCCTCATAAGCCAAATCAGTACAACCAGGGTAGTCCCCACTTGATCCGTTGGTTGATATGACCAGAGGAATTGCTGAAACCAAGGATATATCATATGAAATCAATCTAATCTATCACAAGATCATGATGCAACAAAGCTAGAGTTAAGTCATTATGTATATTACCATATTTTTGTTTTTATAAATGATAAGATGTTAAGGATATTCACTTGGGACCCGTTATATGCTTATACCGATTAATATGAATGTGCCATGTCAGATGGTGCACTAAGAACTACGGCATACCTTTTCCGGAATCTCGTGACACATTGTTGTCTATGTGAGAGAAACATGCTGCAATTTATGAAAAGAAAAAAGGCTAGCATCAGAATAAAATGTTTCTGAAGTAAAGCAATTAGTAGGGCACTAGTAGTGAAAGGGATATGTAGAAGGGGTCTAAAGGTTTTATACAACAGATTTGATAAAGCAAATCTAACACGCAACCCAAGAAGTACGTCGTGCCAGGTCTATGACAAACCTTTTAGGCCCGATAACATCCTGACACGTATGCTTCGCACTATCATAGTCCTAATTCATCAAAAGTACAAAAACTGGAGAATAGTTTTAATCTAAAAAGGTTTGGGAGTTTCTTTTACATAATTTTTACTTACATTTTCAGTTAGCAACTAGTTGTGCATTAAGATCCATGGATATCTATCAGTTAAGAAGATTCTTCAGGACGATTATTGTGCTCAAATAAGATCATATAACGCGTATCATGGATTATGGAATACATCTAATACATGAGCACGAAAGGGTATATTCATGGTTTTAGGCTAGAAAGCACCCAAATCAGCTGATGTTGGAGACCTCCATGGAAAGTTACACAATGGATGAAAGGGCCAAGGGGAAAAGATTGGAGATCTTAAATCAGTATTTACTCTCATTCTTTGACTAAGTACCAACTCTATAAAATAAGAAGACTGGATAACTTACATATGGCCTCTGTTGGAGTTATTGCGAAATCAGAAATCACACCGTCGACAGAGAATTCTCCGTTGTCAATAAAAGAAAGATACTCAGCTACAGGATCATAACTGAAGTTATAGGCAAAAGGAACATCGTTTGCAAAATCTGATGCAAAGACTTCCAGACCTTCAGCATGAGCATCAAGGACAAGAGAGGTATGAGGCTGTAAATATAGATTTTCGTCGACAGGCCATATATAAGACTTGGGAACAAGAATCCCAGAGGCAAATGCCTTGATAGTCGCAAGGTTACGTGATAGAGAACCGTAAGTCTGGTTGATTGAAGGCTCGACTTCATCCTGTCCCAGAAACCTGAAGACTAGTTTTGTTCTGTTTGGTTTCCGAGCCAATATACTCCTGAGGAAGTTCACCTCTGGCGAAGATACGTAATCAACTATAGCACTTCTAAATACAGAAATTACAAAGCTTCTTATGCTCAAGTTTTGCTGCCTGAAGAATGCATCATGCTGCAGAAGTATTTCGCCAAAGTAGTTCGCAGTGTTAAGAAAAATATGCACTGGAAGAATGACATAAATTCATGTAACATGAAAAACGCAAATAAGTATTTACCTGGATATTCAACCATAGTCCTGGTGGGCTGAACTGCTGGCTAATCAAATCTTGAACAGTAAGAATTGGGAGGAATAATCTGTCAAATTTATCGGGCCGGGAATTAACTCCCTGTTTTACTGTTCAGACATAAAACGGAAGTGTCAACACAATGACATGTCTAAAAGCATAACACTCTTTTTTCCAAAGTCATGTAACATGAAGAACACAATACAGTTTGGTTCTATTCAATCAAACCATTGACCACATACATGTTGGTCCTCGCGTATCAATTTCCAAGCAAATACAAAAAAAAAATAAAATGTTGACCATGTAAAATGTGTATAAATCTCGAAAACCATTTCAAATATCTCCTAAAGTGTTTCTGTCAAAATTATGACAGAATAGTTTTTTAATTTTTGAACTCGAAAAAAATCAAGGATTATGCTTACCCATCATGACCAAAGTAGGCATTTATCGTGCAGCACATAAGAATGTGAGGTCATAAATAAGGTCCCCGTAAATTGCAAGAGAAGGCCATCAAACAAATGAACTTACAACTGATATTCCACAGATCATCGAGAGTGAAATCAACAGTGAACCAGCCTTGCATAGATGCACCATTAACAAGGTAGGTGTTGCGCTTGTTTTCCTGACCGGGTAATCTATCAACGGTGGAGCCATTCTCAAGCCTGAGATCTGGAAAGCAAATGCCAGCTCCATCTTTTGTCAGTTGCACATCACACCAGTAGACCACATTGGGCAAGCCAAGCACTCTGGTAAGGTTGTAGGCAAAGTCACTGGAATCAGCAAATACCCCTGAAAAGCCACCACGAGCTACAACTAAGGGTGCATTTCCTGCGGAAAAACCCCCGAAACAAATCTGTTGGTGGATCATATAGCTCAAAATGAAGAGAATAGGTAAGTTTTCTTAACAGATGGATGTGCTATATCTTGAACTTCTAAAAATTCACTCAATCTTTGACACAAACTCATATATCAAATTGATTTCTTACTCCAACTTCCCTTAAATCAGGGACTCAAATTTTTACCCAGACTTTACAAGGCCATTTTCTCCTTTTCAGATTTACAACTATGATATTCTTGAATCATGCACTCAAATTCGTGCTTAGATTTGAGTTTGATTATTTGAGTAAATGCTCAAGATTCTATAAGTGGTGCCGAATTCTAAGTGGTGCTAAATTTTAAGAGGTTCACCATAACCACCAGAATTTCCACTGCTAATGAGCTCTTTTCGAAAATAAAAACAGAACAAATCATGGGTATTTACTTTTATTTCCGTATCTTATTTTCTTTCATGATGTCCAAGAAGTTTCTCAGCAACCAAACATGGAGCAAGAGAGCACTACTAGAAGAAAAGAAAAGGAGGAGGTGAAAGAGTAACCGTCTAGCGTCTGCCACACACTGCTTCTGTTCCTTGATCCCTTAGCAGAATCCAAAGCCGCCCAGAGAAGTAGCAGTAAGATGCACAGAAGCAGCCCAAACCTACTCATTTTTCGCCCGAAGATGCCGCCCGGCGCCAGCCGTGAAACTACAACAGGTCTCCGATGAAATTTTCAGGTTCTCTTGGCAGCTGGCAAAATATGTTAGAGAAGTTGAAGATGGAAACTTTTTCCAAACTGTGGAAACTTCCAAACTGAAGAGAGAGAGAGGGGGAAATGAAATTGTGACATTTGAGTAGGCCTTCCTTTTAAAGTGAGAGCCTTAACTGTGGTGGG
>BPLS01000229.1:251267-298065 GCA_019656275.1 Rhododendron kiyosumense | reverse complement strand
TTTGGAGGAGAAATCATTCAGTGGTGCAAGGTCGGGTATGTTGTGTAGTGGTACAAGAAACTAGAACGGGAAGGTGATACGGCACATGTCTGGTATGTTGTGGTGGTATTTTGAATATTTTTCAAAATATTCATGTAGAACACATTTCTAGGAATATAATGACCGTATTTTTACATTTTCGCTCACTAGAATTCCATTCTCACTAGAACTTTACATTAGTAAGTTCAATTTTTTTTTTTTTAAGAAAATCGAGAATCGATTTAGATCGTTAAATTTACCGTTTTGGAATGGAAGTATACCGTGTTTCAGATATTGATACTAAAATGTAATTAATTTACTAGGGTAGCAGCGTTCCATGGTTACATAGGATCCGCCCCAATACACTTCTCTTGATTGTGTTTAGGTCCTTCGGGAAATGTGAATTGGGATGCCACATGACCGTCAGGAGAATCACCCAGTAGTTTTCTCACTTGGAGAGAGACAATAAGAAAAGAGCAAGGCCGTTAAATAAATTAAATTGATTGAGCTTGTCTAGTTATGTATTCACAAAAAATGTGAACTTATAAGCTTACAATTACTCAACTTGATAAACTATATTGCTTGCAAAAAATAAGTGTATTCGTGTTCAGCTCGTTAAAAACTCGTTTAAAATAGTTTGACTATAGTAAATAAGTCGATTTCAAACACTAAAGTTTGAACAATTCAAAGTATAGCTCGTTTGTTAGCACTTAGCATAAGGGGAGAGAGAAGGAGAGAAGTGGTATTGTCCCATTTCGAGCTGGCCTTTCCTTCTAAAGAAAGAGCTCTTAAATTCAACATGGACCAACAAATTATTCTCCTTTCTTAAGATGGCAAGGCTAAGCTGGCTGGATGGTATTGGTGTTTTGTCATTTCCATCAACCAACTCAACTTATTCATATTTGAACGAGTAATTATTCACCGCTTCCGAAGAACCACGTGGCTTTATCTACCTGGTACTCTCAACCGTTTATGTAGAGACATTATCACATTTTTATTTGGTGATTGGGAGACAAGGTGTGACTCACATTGAATGGTGACGATCTTTTATTTGTGGGAGAGTACTGCATAGCCATGCCACACGATACTCTGAAAGTATCTAATAATTATACCCTATTTGAACACCATCTCAATTATTCATCTACAGGGTATGAACCCTGCAAGTGATTGTGAAAGTAATTAATGTAATTTTCTCCCTAACTTTCTAAATACTAATGTCACACTAATTAAATCGGTGATCTGTAGTACTTCTACCAGACTTAAAAGCAAAATATATATTTGGAAAAACTACGAGTCAGTGGTACAGACAAATTGTAGTACTTTAACAATGCTACGTACATTTTTACCGATCATCTCTCTCACTTATGTATCGGTTCTATACATTTAACAACAATGTTACGTACACTTCTAGTCTTCTACCAACCACTCCCCGACCACCTCTCTCATGTACGTGTCTGCCCTGCACGTATTTAAGAGAGGTGTAGTCTGAGAAGTGAGAATGATCGTAGGAGTTGGCCTTCCTTTTAAAGGGGGAGCCCTTTAATGTGGTGTGTTTGGATGAGTAATTATCCAGTGCTTCGTGGCTCAAGCGAGTCGCAACCCTCTCCTTCAATGCACGATCATGGCTCAAGTGAGTTGGGACTCTAGGGAGCAATGGGAAGCTACATGAACGCGCCCGATAGACTAGTTCGCTCGCTTAACTTTTCAAATACTACTAATATGTAATACTCTCACTCTCTCTCCTCCGGCCGGATTGAAGAGAGAGTGGACTTCTCTCTCACTCTCTCCGGAATGAGAAGAAATAAGGGTGCTCATCGTTCCAAACGTTTGGTTTCGTTCAAATTCAACGGTTAAATTGTTACTTTTGAAATTTTAAATTCGGGAACTAGGCATAACGACCAAACTTAATCAATTTCACGGTTCCACACACTTGTATTGTATATGATATCAAAAATACAATAAGATAAGAAGAAAGCAAACTGGAATTAATAGAAATTTGTTTGGCTGATTATGACAGTTATACACATACACATCTTCAGTGTTTTTTTCCTTATAGTGAACGTTCCATATGAAAATTCTGATCAGTTGATACCAAAAAAACCAAATTTTGAAACTAACACTAGGAAATCCTATGATATGTGCATGTAGATATGATATGTGCATGTAGATGTGCAAGGACGGAACCAGGGTTCTACCATAGTAGTGGCGAAATGTATACTAAAAATATATAAAAAAAATGCATTACAATATTAATAATCATCGGCTCCAGAAAAAAATAAAATAACATAACAAAAACTAAACTAAATGATATTTGTCAATTACACATGGAATACAAAAGAAGACTAATTTTAATTTTGGGCATCGATAATGGCATAATAATTAAATTCTCTTAATTTTTTTAGGTTAAGTTGTTTTAGTGTTAGAGTGTGGAATATTTTTTTCTTAATTACACATCATCATTTATATTATTTCACTTTGGCCCATTGAATTTAGTTTTGGAATACTTTTTTCTGTCTCCTTTCATGAAAACAAAAATAGAAGATTTATGATTAGTATATAATAAAAAATAAGGAAAAAAACCTAACAGTGACTAGACTATATATGTTGAGGATAAAAAAAAATTGTCACATATAATGTATTTATTATAAATTCTCTCACCAAAAGTGCAATCAGAAACTCTTAACCAAAACTCTCTCTTAAATCAAGTCTCACAAAATACTAATTTCCACAACAAAAAAAAACAATATTTACTGGCTTCTCCAATCCAAATGAACGAATCTTCAATCAATCAAACAAACAAACAAATTAATGAAGTGCGGAGTATTCCAATATTGGATTTGAGCAAAAAAATTTCACTCACAATCTTTCTCAAATATGAGAATGACTGTGTGTGGGGATAAACTCATTCAATGTGCAATTGAGACATTTCGTTTGTTTATTTTAGCAGACTTTCAGTGAAGATTCCTGTAGTTAGGTTCGATAACAACGTATAAGGTCCTTGTTTGCCACCAGCTGATAAAGTGGAGACCTATTAATTCAGTGGGAAATGAATTTCATTCAGTCCTTTTGATTTTCTCGTTCAACAATAAGTTGATAATATTCTCTCATTAGACACCAAACCATCATTCTCAATTAAATAAAACAAAAAAGAGAGACCAAGACTATTGAATAGTACACATACATACTTGTCAGCAAGATAATTCCCAGGTCAAGAAATCCTCCCATAGTAACTTCTGATCTGGTTCTTAATTCTCGATCTCGTGAATGTTATAGTTGGAATGGTCTCAAAAGACAATTTAAGGAATCTATCTCCAACTAATTAATTAAAAGTGGCACGAGATACTGAGATATACGTGATTATAAAAAATAAGGAATGCAGCTATCTCCAAATAATGTTTTCTAATGAACCTGGCTATATTTGAATTAGCTAGATTGGTCACTCTTAATCTTGATTAGCTCATTAGTTTTGGTTGCATAGTCATAGTTGTAGATTTGATTGGGTTCAAGTAAAAGTAAAATAAATTAAGAATACAAGAATATCCACGTGGTTCTGTTCCCGAAACATTGGAAAATCTTCGTGTGTGTGTGTGTGTGTGTATCCTCGTACTCATTAATTTCCTTATGCTGGCTTGAAGACTCAATGGGGTATCTTTCTTCATTACTCGATATCCAACCTAATAGAATGACTAATTTGGAGATAGATCTCATCCACCGTTTATTGGCAGGGATTCAATTAAAGTTGAGATAAAATTTGTAAAGATTGATCCTTAATACAAAAATGCATTACAATATTAATAGTTATCGGCTCCAGAAAAAATTAAAATAACATAATAAAAATTAAACTAAATGATGTCTGTCATTTACATATGGAGTATGGAAAAGGACTAATTTTAATTTTGGGCATCAATAATGGTATAATAATTAAATTCCCTTAATTTTTTTAGGTTAAGTTGTTTTAGGGTTAGAGTGTGGAATTTTTTTTCTTAATTACACATCATCATTTATATTATTTCACTTTGGGCCATTAAATTTAGTTTTGGAATACTTTTTTGGGTCTCCTTTCTTGAAAAAAAAAATAGAACAAAAAATAAGAAAAAAACCCTAGCAGTGGCGAGACTATATAAGTTGGGAGTAAAAAAATTGTCACATATAATAATTGCATTTTCTAAAATTCTTGACGTAGCAACCGCCTCTACTAGACACACCCCCCCCCCCGGTTCCATCCTTAGAGATGTGAGCATAACACAACTGATGGTTTGAAAGAAAAACTACTACAATTATGAAAAAAAAAATTTAAAACTTGAGTGGGGCGACAAGCTAGTCGCCCATGTAACGACCCGGATTTTTGCCCTATTTTTTTTTTTTTGAATAAAGAAATTATTTTTAATCAAATAGTCTATAGTAACCAATTAACTATTTTAAAGTGCGATTAGATTAAACAAAAACCTAGATTAATTTTTCGTGACTAAGATTAGTTTAGCAAAATTTTTAATTCAACTTATAACTATAACAATCCGTACTTTTTATAATTAATAATATCATCTTTAAAAGAATATTATTTGTAATAATTATCTTAATCATAATTATCTAATATATATGCAAATAAAATTAATTTAGTCTTAATTATCTTACTTTTAATTTATGATAATTGCATGCATGTAAATCCTACCACCTCTCCCTTTCCTACTCAGTCTCTAATCCTTATTCCTGACTATATTTTCGTTTTATTTTCGTCCATCTCAAAACCCAATTAATTTGAGTCCTTTTTGAACTCAAATTTATCAACCTCTTAAAATTATTCTATATATACCCCATTAATCCGACCCTAGGGTTTATTAGAATATTTCTCACGCTCCCCCGAGTCAAAAACGAGAGAAAACCGTAGGCAAATTCGAGCTCCAATCAATGGAGTTCTAGAGAGAGAAAGAAAGAGAGAGAAAAGCGGGTTTCGTAGCCACGACCAACCAAAACCCGAATTGACCATTCCAATATCTTCCTACAACTCCAAGCATCCATAAACACCATCCAATTCGGCCCCAAGGTTCCCCGATCGAAAAATCCAAAGTTGTCTTCTCCAAATTTCAAGTTTCGATTAAAAATCAATTTGATCCGATTCGAGGTATTATAATCCATTCCAACCCTCCCTCTAAGTATATTTATTGATTTTATGCGTAACCCAATGGCCTAAATGGACCCATGCATCGAAACCATCGCAAAACAACAAAAAAACCGAATCTGCATTGCACCTTGCGGCCGCAAGGTTCGGGCCGCAAGAACCAGACGAAAGGTAGCGGTGGGCTGCTCCACCGCAAGGTCAAAGAAGTCAAACCTTGCGGTTTGGACTGTTTTGTTTCGAATCGACTTTTTGACATCCCGAACACCGTTTTCGACCCCCGAACTATTTTTCCTAGACTTTTCACACCTCAAAGATCATAACTTGTTAAGGTAATATTTTTTTTATTTTATTATCTATTTATTAAATTATTTATTAGTTATCGTTCAATGTTTACAAACGAAAATTAGTTGCGACCTTTCAACCAACGTTTTAACACACCAATTAATTTTTTTTAGACTCCTCGCATATCAAATACAGTAACTTGTCAAATTAAATATTTATTTTATTTAATTCACTATTTTTTTATTATTTCTATAGTAATTCCAATCAAAATTACTTTACGATCGTATAAACTTTATTATTAATGCCCGGATAATTTTATTTAGACTCCTCACTATCCAAATATGAAATTATATTAGTCTCAACATTTATTTTTATAATTTATTATTTATTGCCTATTTACTTCACTTTCGATCACTTTAATTAACGTTTTTCAAGTAAATTAACTCTTCGACCTTCCGAACCCAACTTTTGACATTCAAACATATTACATAAGACCTTTAAGACTCTTATTAAGGCCATGATAATTTTTCTAATATTTTACCTAATTTAATTAGTTTTAATCAATCTAATTTCTTAAATAAAATTTATACAAACCTAGATATATTCTTTTTATAAAAAATTTTATTAGATAAAAGTTTCTTGCATTATTATTAACTTATTGGTCATACAAGATTAAGGGCAACGGCCCACTCATAAAAAGTATCTGATTTCTACGCTTATTATTTATTTCAATTATCATTGTGATTATTTGCATACTGCTCCAATTTGTGATTGATATGTTAGATTGGAACTTAGAGACATGGGGTGATATGCAAATAGAGTTCACTTAGACGGTGCTACGTAATGGATAAATTGGAAAGTTTATTTTTAGATCTGCCTGCAGGTAGGATGTTGAGATGTGATGAGTTGGATGTGATGATTTGAAACTGGCAAAGTAAGCCCAGTAATGAATTGAAACTGGCGGGAGTCCAGTGATGATATAAAACCTGGCAAAGTAAGCCCAGTGGTATTTTGATAAAACCTGGCAAAGTAAGCCCAGTGATGTTTTGATAAAACCTGGCGGTAGTCCAGTGATGTTTTGATAAAACCTGGCGGATGGGGCCAGAGATATTTTCCGATGATAAAACCTGGCAGAGGTCCAGCGATATTTTGTGACAGTAAAACCTGACGGATGGTCAGTGATGTTTTCTGATGATAAAACCTGGCAAAGTAAGCCCAGTGGTGTTTTGATAAAACCTGACGGTTGGTCAGTGATGTTTTCTGATGATAAAACCTGGCAAAGTAAGCCCAGTGGTGTTTTGATAAAACCTGACGGTTGGTCGGTGATGTTTTGCGATGATAAAACCTGACGGTGGGTCAGTGACGTTTTGCGATGATAAAACCTGATGGTTGGTCAGTGATGTTTTCTGATGATAAAACCTGGCAAAGTAAGCCCAGCGATATTTTGATAAAACCTGGCAGGTGGTCCAGCGATGTTTTGTGATGATAGAATTAGTGAGAGCCTCGTGGTGATTTTGATGTGGTGATTAAGATGGGCAAACCCTAGTTATGGTCTGGGCATGACTAGATGTTCCTTGTTGATAGACGACTGATCGATAATGAATAGATTTATGAGTATTTTACCTTCTTGCATTGATGATATATCGTTACCTGCTAGCTGTAATGTAAAGAGGGGTGATTGGGTTGGATTATATTACGGGGTGAACTTTTTCACTCAGGCACGGATTGTCTGGCATCCGTGTCAGATTTTGCAGAAAATCAGTGGAAGACTCAGGACCCTGAAGGAGGGCGATATTACCTAGAGACGAATCCAGAGATGGAGACTGAGCCAGAATACGCTTGGAATCCGTATCGATCCTAGAAGACAGCTCTGTTATTTTGTCTAGATTATTACCACGAAGACTATTTTCAGTATTCCTTTAATGGTTTGTAATAGGCGAATCTTTAGGAAGAATTATCCAGTTTGGATTTCGAATTTAAATTACTATATTTTAGGAAATCAATATTTAATACCTCCGATTTTAGTTCCGAAAACCGGGGCGTTACAGCCCAGGTCCATTTGCGGCATTCGGGCTCAGTCAATCCTTGGCTAAGAGCGACATCTACACATTAAAACAAAATGAGATTAATCCACCAAAAATTGGTTATAGAAAACCCAACACGCACGGAAAATAGTTTGAAGAAGCTAGGAAGGAACTATTGGACAAGTCCACAAGACCACACACGTGAGCTCTCTAACTCCCGAGAAAAACAAATGAAAAATGACGGTTAAGAACGTGTTTTGATAATTAATATCCGCCAAGGGCATTTTGTTTATTAACAAATATTCTTAGTATATTTTTAAAAGATATTAATTATCAAAACACATCCTGGATCGTTATTTTCCCGAAACGAATTCACACCTTCAAGATGGAAACAAAGCCCTTGCCAGTGGAGACAACCCTTGTTCGGCTGTCAGAACAGCCCACTTGATTCAGCCCACATGTGGCGTTGCATGGTCGAGAGAGACGAACCCAAAACAAAAGGAACGCGACACACGTGCTGAACTGGACATCTGTTACTCCACGTCATGCATTTCTGCCACGCGTCACCCCCCAAAATCCCAACAGATTAATCAGAAGTCGGTCTCCATTTCCCGGGCAATTCTCTCTCTCTCCCTCTAGCTCGCAGGACAGGAGGAAGCAGCAAAGCAAGCTCGCAAAACTCTCTCTCTCTCTCTCTCTCTCTCTCTCTCTCTCTCTCTCTCTCTCTCCTCAGATGTGAATGTAGAGTAGGCGAATACTAAGATGGAGTACTATTATAAATCAGTAACGAACGCAGGAAACGAGCACGGCAGTGTGGTTCCGATTACGGTGTTCGTGGCCGTTCTCTGCCTCTGTTTGATCATCGGCCACTTGCTCGAAGAAAACCGCTGGCTTAACGAATCCATCACTGCTATTTTCATCGTACTCTCTCTCTCTCTCTCTCTCTCTCAATGTATATTCCACTGTTTTTTGTTTTTCTTATTGTCCGTCTGAATTGAAAGAATGTTTCTATCCTTGATCCATGTTTACAGAAAACCAACGTGATTGTAGGTTTTGAATTTCACATTGCACGAACAATGGATGGTTGGACATTTGATAAGGGAAAGTTAGTGGGGGTAGTTAAGGCCCGTTCGGCTAAATAAGTTAATGGGCTCTTTTTCTTTTTTTATTCAATTTTTTTCGTATTTGTTTGTTTTTGTCAATTTTTTGGGATTTTTACATTGTTCTGACAAGAAAAATCTAACAACAAGAAAAATCTAAAAAAATAAAAAATTACGTCCGAAACTTAATTTTTTGAATAAAAAGAAAAATAAGCCAATAAACCAATTTTTTCATCCTTATTAAAAAAATTGGATTTCAATAATAATTTTTTACTTTTTAGATTTCTCTCGTCATGACGATGCAATAATCCCAAAAAAATTGACGAAAAATTAACAAATACGAAAAAAAATTTGAATAAGAACAAAAAAAGCCCGTTGGCTTATTTAGCCGAATGCTTAAGCTCTTGCATGTGGGACGGGAAAATTGTGAGAGCCGCATCACTTGAGATATTGGGGAGTCCTATGAGTTGAAGTTAAGAATGTGCAAACCCAACCAAGGGGTTGGCCATTGGCTTGGTGGTCAAGATCTGCATTTGGAAGATTTCTCCCTCCTCAGACTCTAAGGTTTGAAACCGGGTGTGAGCTTGTCCCACATTGGTTAGTTGTAACCTCCAAGACTAGTGTATGAGCCTAGGCAGCCCCTCTACTCATTCCCAATTGGTTTTGAGTTGGGATGCTTTTAACACTTGGTGCTTTCAACTCTCATAGGTCAGTCGATATGGGCTTTGTCCCTCCTTAAATTGGTCCGGCCCCCTACTAGTGGGCAGTAGGATTGGTCTCTCAAGAATATTCGAGGTGTGCGTGTAAGGTTTCCAAAGCTCTCTTATTAACAAAGATAGATAGAATGTACAACTATGGGCAATGATTTTCGCATGGTAAATTTACACTCCACAAAGAATGAAAGAGTTCTACCAGCTTGGTTAGCCGGATATCTGAGGATACAAAGTAGATTGATTGGAGAAGGAAATTACTTTCTTGACTTTTACTGGATTCCAGAAGTCACTGCCAGGGTTTTGTTTGAGCTATTTATCATAATTTCGGAATTTTTTTTTTATAGCAACGAGGTGAGTGCCAATAGATTATTTCAGAGATAGCATGATTGGAGAAGGAAATAGGTGAAGGCCATTGAGGCCAATAAGGTGTCTTGCATTTTTATGTACTATCAGATCAGAGTTAGTATGCAAGGCCTTTTACAGAGGCTGATGTGGAGTAGGACGAGGCTTTCAGTCTATGATGTACCTAATGGGATTTCTGAGATGAATTCTGGTAAACAATTTTCATATTCTCCTTTCTTATGAATGCATTCCAAATTTTTATTTTTAGTATACTTTGAGAATTATGTTGTGTTTAATTTTGAAATACTAAGTGTACAAAATTTTGAGTGAATTGGGAGATAAAGTGGAGTTTGAAAATCATTACCCATAATTTGGTACCAGTGCAAGTCAGAGAGGCTGTGTAGAGAGGTTGAGCGTCTTAATTCTTGTTGTGTTTATTGAATTTCTCCCCTCCATCCGCCTTGGACTTGGGAACACTGGTGAACTTCTTTTTTTCTTTTTTCTGTGTGATTGATCATCTTTCTTGTGTTTTTGTGGGATTGGAACCATCTTGTCATTGCATAGTATAATTAATTTGCGCTAGTTCCCATTTGCCTTGTTCACTTCAAAGTACGTTGTAAACCCAAGTTAGGGTCCAGAGGGCTAGACCGAGCACAATAAACTACACCAACTCGGAATGAGATAATGATGGGTTTGTCCTTGCTAATACTTTGCCTGTAATCTCTTTTGCTACGTTCTTGTTATAATCTCTTTTTCCTCTCATTCTTTCATTAGTCTAATTACCTTGTTTGTACTTCACAATCAGGGATGCCTTAGTGGTATAGTTATCTTGTTGGTAAGCAAGTGGAGAAGTTCTCACATCCTAAGATTTGATGAAGAACTGTTCTTTATATATCTCCTTCCACCAATAGTATTTAATGCCGGGTAAGGCCAACTTCTTTGTGCGTTATACTCAAATTGAAATCAAAATGGATTAGCTATTTTCTAACTCTTTCAACAGATTTCAGGTCAAGAAGAAACAGTTCTTCCATAACTTCTTAACCATCCTGCTGTTTGGAGTAGTAGGTGTTTTCATATCATCCGTCATTATCACAGCTGGTGATATATATTCTTTGTTCTTATGTTATATTTTCTTTTTACTTCCATATCGGATTTTCTAATTTATAACTTTGTGTGCTCTCGTTTGCTAAATTCGTTGAATCATATCTGATTTCTGAATGTTGTTTTTATTAGGCAGCCGGTGGTTGTTCCCTAGGTTCGGATTTGTTGGTTTGACTCCTCGTGACTATCTTGGTTAGACATTATCCATCTCATCATCTTTGAACATCATGTTACCAGGCCATCAATGTGTATTTTAACATAACTTTTCGGAGTAACCTAGTTTTGTTTTCGATTTGGTTCAGCGATTGGAACAATATTTTCCTCAACGGATACAGTGTGTACGCTGCAGGTTGGTTAATGCTGGTATATTTGACTTCACCGCATCAATTTCATGATATATGACCAGCCATTTTACGGCCTTCCAAAATATATTAAATGTGCATGTAGGTTCTACATCAAGATGAGACTCCGTTGCTGTACAGTCTAGTATTTGGGGAAGGAGTGGTGAATGATGCGACAACCGTTGTTCTCTTCAATGCAGTTCAGAAGCTTGACGTATCTAGACTTGATGCCTTGGCAGCTGCTCATGTCTTTGGAGATTTCTTGTACTTGTTCTCCACTAGCACTATTCTTGGAGTTGGTGTAAGTTCAGATTTGTTGAACAAGCTTTTGTGTTTCTAAAGCTTGAAGCTGTTCTGTACGATGATCAACTCATTTTTGGTGTGGGTTCTAATTAGCATGCTAGCTATCTTACTACATCTGATGCGATACGTTACCTTTCTTGTTTACCATTTCACTCTTCTTGGTAGTCTGTTGGATTAAGCTGTTCAAATTTGATTGTAATGGAATCTTACTCATAGGCATAAGATGTGTTTCCCATGGTAAGGGATAGCCAAAATATGTGTATGCCATAGAGGCTTCTGGCTAGAAGTTGGTACTAATTGCTTGGGTATGTGGGGATCATTTTAATTGGTTTCAACTATTGCAGTTTTTGTGGACACTAAGAATCAGAGTAGAGAGGCATGGGATGGGATGAAACATAAGTAAGCAGGAAAAAAAGGATGTCAACTAATTTTGTGAAGGGATTGGTGCCCCCGTAATCAAGAAAAAAGTTGAAGCCTCAATAATGTGATATTTTCAGGCCTGAATTTGTTCCCGCCGTGTGCTGCTACATGTATCCTTTTTCTTCTTGAATCCTGTGGCATTCTTCACCCGCATGTCAGTGTACATCAGTATGTTGTACTAACTTGCTACCAAGTAACAATTGATCTAAGTTACTTACCAAAACGAGAAAAAAACTGATTGATATAAGTGCTACTCTAGTTACCATGCTTTCTAGCTCAACTATAACAGAAACATATGGCATTAATGTTTCTTGTTTGTCGCAGGCTGGGCTTTTAACATCATACGTCCTGAAGGGCTTGTACTTTGGCAAGTATGGATCGTAACCTGTGTGACAATTGATAAGAGCTAAATGGTTCTATAATCACCAGAATCTCTATCTTCATTTCTCTGCAGACATTCAAGTGTTCGTGAAATTGCTTTAATGATGTTGATGCCATATCTGTCATACATGTTGGCTGAGGTAATAATGCTAGCCTTAGATTTTTCACCTAATAAATTCAAAGTAACATTTATAATACTTGGGTCAGAATTATTCTACGCTATTTGATCCGTGGTAGTACATAAAGCTGATTCTTTTTTAAAAATCCTTAATCCGATGAATATTTATAGCAGCTATTAGTAGCAGAAGCCGGAATGAAGTAGGGGTATCTGTCACCTTTTCCTGATTGAATACGCATGGGGCTAATATTTTTAGCAGGAAGGATGAGGGGAGGAAAAGAGACAGGATGTAGTGACTTTTGGTAGGGAAGTAGAGGTGGCTGTATGTGTCAGGGCAATAAGATGTGAGGGACGATGACGAAGTATCCCAAGCGAGGAGGGAGGGAGGGAGAGCATCCCATAGCTGGGTTCCAGTGTCGGTTAAGGCTGTTAGGCCATATGAGCAAACTTAGTGGGAAAGCCATGATTATTGTTTACAAATTTTCCACTTTATTGATTTCTTACAAATTTTTATTTGAATTGTAGATACCTAAAATGCTTACGGAGTTCTTGTTCTGTTGTTTATTCACGTCTTTTCTGCTTTCTGCAGCTGTTGCATCTTAGTGGGATTCTGGCTGTCTTCTTCTGTGGGATTGTGATGTCTCATTATTCATGGCACAATATAACTGAGACTTCAAGAATCACAACTAGGTACATAGGTACTAATTGCATAATTATTATGCTGGACTGATTCTTGTTTCGGGGATTTAACTAGTATCAGTTCTGCTTATCGTATTAACATTTTGGCTTGTGCGGGTAGGAATAAATAACAGATGAATGAGGGGTAAAAAGCTCCAATTTCTCCACTCTAGTGTATGGTTACTTCACTCAACTCTTGTCTAATTTCTTCACTGTACCCTTGTTGTGAATGCAGGCATGTATTTGCCGCGATGTCTTTTATAGCAGAAACTTTCATTTTCCTCTACGTGGGAATGGATGCGCTGGACATTGAAAAATGGAAGATGAGCAAGTTGAGGTAACTATAATTCAAACTTTAACCATTTTGTTCATTCTCACCAGTTCATCATTTAGAGTTTTAGATTTTATGGTTCATATCTGTGTCTGGAGTTTGGATGTTGTTTCTCTATATCTTACGCACACGTACTCTGCTTTCATATGCATATTACCAGCTAATTAGCATTAGGCTAGACAACCCAAAATATTTGGGTTTCTCTTTGCTTTCCTGTCTTCGATGTGAGCAAAATCAAGTGATTGTCTGATAGTTAACTTGAACACCCTTTTTTTAACAAAACTGAATGAGAAGCTTTTGCCTCTTTAGGATTACAGAATAGTTGATCAGATGCATAAGGGCATTCAGATCCACTGTCCTTTACAGTCTGCTAAATTATAAGCCCTCCGTAACTGAATCACTTCGCTTGTTGCAGGTTTGGGACTTCGTTGGGCATTTGCAGTACTTTGATGCTTCTGATTTGTCTTGGGCGCGCAGCCTTTGTGTTTCCTCTCTCTGCTCTTTCCAATTACATGAACCGAAACACTGGCACTTCATCATCAACAATCACATTCAAACATCAGGTGACTAGTCAAAAATCTGTATTATGTCCCTTTCTACCAACAAGGACAATTTCCTATATCTGTTTTGATGGTAGTTTGTTCTACATAGGTAGTAATATGGTGGGCTGGTCTTATGAGAGGGGCAGTCTCTATTGCTTTGGCGTTCAAACAGGTTTGTTCTTTCCTCCCTTTCTCCCTATCAGTGTCAATGGTTTTTCGACTTCAAAAGGGAGTGAGGTTGCAAACATTTTTTAGGAAAATGTGCTAACACGGCGAAATATCGTTATTGGTGTCATGCAGTTTACGTACTCAGGTGTTACATCAGATCCAATTAATGCAACCATGGTTACCATCACGATTATCATTGTTCTCTTCAGTACAATAGTAAGCTACTTTGGTTGTGCTCTTCCCTTGTACATCAGCTTCAATTGAAACATAAAAAGTTGGAAGCTTTGGAACATCCTGAACTGTTCACATTGCTATAAATTCAGCCTTAAATCAGAACGCCACAGCTTGCTTCACTGACAATTTCCAACTTTACCCTTCAAACTTCAGAGACATTATTGACATATATGCCTCGTTTTCTACTTTTTCCACCGTAGGTTTTTGGTATGCTCACAAAGCCACTCATAAACTGCTTGCTTCCCCAACATCCGCATGATAGCATTCTTCACCGGGAACCCACGTCTGCAAAAGAGGACCTAACCCTTCCATTGCTTTCCTTTGATGAATCCACCGCAACTAATATTGCCCGCGCAAAGGAAAGTTTCTCAATGCTAATGGAAAGTCCCGTGTACACAATCCACTACTATTGGAGGAAGTTCGATGATTGTTACATGCGGCCAATATTTGGTGGCCCTCGCAGCGACAGGTCTTAATAAACTATGCAACTCTCATTTGGTGGCTGACAAGGTTAACTTATATGTGCAGTGGATGTTGGGTGGTTTATGACTCCAGGAGGAGTTGTAACTTGGATTTCACGAATGGAGGTTGTAATGTGAATGGAGGTTGTAATGTGAATGTGCCGTGATTATTTCTTGCTCATTTTCTGTGAATCTGCTCTCTGGTAGGATCACGTAGCTTTCAACTGTTGCCTGAACTAGCTAGCTCATCAAACAGGGAAGCAGGGGAGCCTATGGTTGCTAAGTTGAGTTTAGTTAAAACAGAATGTACCATTTAAAGGTCAAAAACTGCATGCGGATTGGATTGTTTTGATATATATTTATACAATCCCCTTTTTAGGGCTCTTGTTCTGGTATATTTGCAAATTGTGGATCGTATTTTCTGTCGAAGGATGCTTCTACTCTTTCACAGTAGAACACAAAAGAGGCTCTACTGCACTCTGGTATATGGATTATGTATCTAAAAATCATTTCCAGGCAGTTAAACACTGATATGTCAAAGTGCCAATTAGTCAAAAACTAACTTAACTAAGATTTAGGAGCTTTGAATTATCTTCCATTGATGCCTGCGGTTTATGTTAAAAATTCCAACAGAAATGTCCTTCCATTAAGATGCACACATAACAGTATGGTGTAAGACGTTCCATTAAGATGCACACATAACAGTATAGTGTATTGACGTCTTACTGTGGTGCCTGCTACATAACAACTGACCCTTAGCACCTTACATTTTCGAAACAATCACAAGAAGACTGTGGTGCCTGCTACATAACAACTGACCCTTAGCACCTTACATTTTCAAAACAATCCCAACTTAAATAGAGTACACTATAAAAACATCTTCATATAGGCCAATGAAAACTCTCCAGTTAGTATTTGCTATGTGGGAAGCAGTAGGTTAGATTAGCACCACGTATCTGCAAGAAATTATGTAATCCATTAATATTGTATATCACTATAGCTACATACAATTAAGGCTAGGAAATTAATGTAAACAAGTTTGGTTCAGTACTTCAGTTTCAATACTACCATAATGGGCACTTTGGTTAACAACATGAGACAGTAACAATGAAAATTAAGTCACTGCTTTGATTCTTCAAATGCGTTATTGACTTCCATTCAAGCATGCCTAAACAGCTCAATCCATATAAGACTGGCAATTATTCCTGCACAGCCCCCCTACAACTAAACATAATAAACGTTACTGTATTTTTTTATGGTGTGCTCGAGTGTAGTGGGAGGAAAACAAAGAGGAAACATGATAGCAACAAGAACCAGAACCTGAAAGACAGCAACTGTATGTATCCCAAGCAATAAAATCCACTTACAGGATTAGACTTGTTGCAAAGTAGAACAATTGGCATATCTAATGTGTAGGTCCAAACACTACTGTATAGGGCAAGGTTTGAACATTTTTCACTGGTAAGCCCCCCACATGTAGTATTCCTGATGCATCTGTATTGAGCTAGCCATCCATAGTTGTCAGACTCCCATATGATAAGGCTAAACCTAATATGCGCCAAGTTTCTCAACTTCAAGTGATGCAAAACCTAAGAGAAGGCAATACATTCAACTCATGCCCATGTTGAATGTAAATGTATTGTTCAAATGAGATTCTTGATAAAATGGTCTCATGTGATCAAGCATCAGTTCGTAAATGATATAAAAAAAAAATTGTGTACATATGAGCAATGAAAGATATAATAGTCAACACACTAACCGCTCAGCACGATCTCTTGTCATCGTTTCTCAAACAGATGATGGCGTGCCAACATCTCAGATATCCCTACTCCAGAAATTCTTGCACATCCAAAAAGCTCTTGAAGCTTTGTGTCACATGAAATCACCCTAGGATTTGTAGGATCCTGTGAGTTGGGAAAAAGAAAGGGGTCACAGCAGTTCACAAAGCAACAATATTTGTAACTCCCCAACCATTATACTGAAAAACTAGAAAATAGTAAAACAATTCTCATAGTAAGCTCAAAGGAGAGGGGAAGTAGCACAATAAGATATTCCCTCAAGACTGGAAATTTAGGAACATAAAAAATGAACTAATAACTTTTTAAGCATTTATATGGCAATTTTATCATAACATAGCAATAATCAGTTGGTTGGATCATTCCGCTCATTACTCGTGATGACTGTTAAGGAAATAGAATCCCACATTGCTTGGGAGTGGAATGGGTAATCACTTAATAACATTTGAGACCTCTCCACTCACTGCCAATTGGTTTTGAGATGGACATAAAGTTTCTACAATGACAACATGTTTAAGTTGAAAAATTGTTTAAAAACAACAACCTACAGGGCCACAGGTCTACACTCAAGAAGCCCACCTGGTATCTACTATGAAAATCACCTTTTTCAACTTTGTCTATAGCCATTTAATCGAGAAATAAAAGGTCATCACATCTTTCTCATCTCATCAATCATCTATTGATTGGCATTAATGTGCTCTTTGCTTCTGCCAAAGTTTAGATAAGACGATGTTATAGTGGAAGCACTTTGACAACAGTGGAAGTACTGCAACTGTCATTGTTTACAAGGAGATATCTTGAATATAGAAGTCCAAACTCAGGTAAATGAATTTTCAGACTTGAAGATCTACCTGCACGTTAACCATTTGTACCAAAAGTTATCCATAAACAAAATTTCCCTAATAAGTAGTTTTCTCCCAACTTTATACAGCTAATTGTTTCCTAGTCGATGCATATTCAGGTGTGATACTATGCCATCAGGGTATTAGATGCTCCACAAATTCTGCAAACATATTCCAGAACTTCTCTTTGAAATGCATTCCCAGAGATTGTTAACAAGGACACTCATGTACTTCTTCCTAAAGGGATGAGGTAAGGAGAAAACCTACTCGAAAGAAGATAAATATCAAACCAAGCTCGAATGTCCACCTAAAGCACCCTCCACAGTACCCCCAAATAAAAATGGAAAAGGAAAGGAAAGGAAAGAAAAAGAAAACACAGCTAACTGGATCCTACCAGTGTATTGACTAATCAGCATGTCACAGAATAATGTTTATTGCCAGTTGTAGCCAAATAATAAAAGGCATAACTCAAACTAAAGAAATCGAACAGAGCCACGGGCATGCATACCCACCTCGAGTTGGTTGTATTTTATGTACTCCCAAACACGTCTTAAGACCTCTGACTTCAGCATCTCCCGTTCACCAGTACCAAAAAAAATTGCCAGTGCTTCAGAGATTACCACAATGGGACCAGATTCGGCACTGTGTGTCAACGATTCCACTTCAACTTTCGGTTTCTTGGAATTTTGACGTACCGGTTCTGAAAGCATCAAAACACTGCAGTTCTTAGTCCACACAACCTTCAAATCGGGAAAAAGATTATAGATGAACAAAGAAGCAGAAAAAAAAAAATCAAAAGGGGAACATGAAAAACATGGTATCAACAACCTACTTGTAGGTTCAAGAGAGATGATATGCTTAGATAGCAACTTGTTCATTTTGAACATGTCAGTACAATCTGTCTCAAACACCAAACGCAGCTCATCATTACAAATTATCTTCCTTTTGTTACTTGGATCTTGAAGATTGTGTTTCCTTATGTAAGCCCACAGCTGCTTCACAATCTAAACCAACAAGAGCACAAGTTTAGAAGAGTAACGTTCCAAAGAACAAACCATTGTTGAGAACATTTTATTATCAAGTAGTCTAAACCTCAGTCCTAGGTAGTGCAGGCACCCCAACAATGGCCTGAAGTTCAGGTGAAACCCCACATATCTTGTTTAGTCCCCCCGGGCCACCTCTTCTTTTTCTACCAGTTTGGGTACTGCAAAGAGAACAAATAACATGATCAAAAGTAGTCAAACATCAAAGGACACATTCCGCTAGGAGATTGCAGTGACATGTGGAAGTTTAAGGGGTACAAGTACAAGAATTTTGGATGCAGACTAATAAACAGTGGGGGGGATAATTCCGCGAGCAATTAGACTTGGCAAGGTGAAGTACAGAAAGCAATTAGACAAAAAGCACTCCCAAGGGTATAATCCACACAGAACATTGGGTGAAAACATTTGCCTGCCTGATTGGGGCTGCATGCACAGGATAGAACTGAGAACAAATAACGTTTGACATACTGGCTGGGGATTAAGAAATTTGAGCTGTTGATAATCCCCATAGTCTAGATAGCAACACTTCATCAGGTATCCTATAAGCCCATAATGTCATTGCCATCTGAGTCTAATTACAATTTCCAGACAAGAAAAGTCAATTTGGGTATGAGGGTGGGGGGAAAGAAGAACAAACTGGTGCAATTGGGAGGCCATTCGAAACTACCAGTCATTGCTAGAGCTAGAGTCTAGACTTTCATCAACTGGCTATGAAGATTTCAAAGTCTTCAGAGTCCACCAAAACAAAGCAAGTAAAGTTAGTAGATAAGTCTGTCCTTTAACCATTACTGGGAAAGTGAAGAAGTGAACAAAGATAATCCTCAAACCTACGCAGAGCTCCCCTATATAGATTTAGCGATACACAAAAGATAACAACATCTGTAGCTCTCAACCTTAGGCAAGCCTTAGCACCAGTTTGACATTACAAGCTTGCATCAATTTTTCTTGCACAATGCCACTACAGGGAACGAGAAAAACAAAGAGGGGAAAAGGCGCAAAGAGAGGGATAAAATAGATGAGCAAGAAAAGATGAGTTAATAGAGGAATAAGTTCTGCCAACACTAAACCAGATTCTAGCTAAGCCCCTACCCACAAGAACCTTCCCACAACCTCTACAACATTGTTTCATCATAAATTACGAAAAGATAACATTGAACTTGTGAGAACCCACCTTGGGCAAGTCCCACATCGGTGGTTATGGGAAAACTGATGATGGATATAAACGGTTGCGATGGGCTACTGTATAACTTGAGATTAACCTTTTGAGCCACGTGGTTAGGCGATTGGTTAGCAGGACAGCCGGGGTGTTAACAAAACTTGTCCCTAAGATACCATGACTAGAGGATTTTAGCCAACCAACGGCCAAGGGTGAGAAAAAAGGCACCCTTTAGATCATGAGAAAGGGATTAGAAAAGAAAGGGCTGGGGGTTTTCACCAAAATCTCGCCATTTCTAACCAAAATCGTGACGGAATGGGGGGCCCTGAAGCACTCTTACCGGTAAGAGTTAACAAACATATTTGAACCATTGATTGCGGAAATGAACGGTCCAGATGCGCACTATAGGGTGCCCTACAGGTCGCTACAAGACCCTTAGGTCCAATGGTGACAAACAAAATTAACCTACAAAAATTCACCATCTTCTTTCCTTTCTGAATTTTCTCACCTCTTTTGTTCATGAAGACAAGGGGCGTCATTCTCATTCCACATTTTATCCTAACACGTGGGAGTGGGTTACTGGGTAGTTGGGTTCGAGTGATTTTACCACTTTTTCCCTAATAATTAATTCATTTTGTAATAAAAATAGTTGTAAAAATTCACTTTTTGCTGCGCCATTAATCACTTTTGTGACAAAGCTTTCAAATATTTGTCCACACCAATTAGTGTTCTCCCCTTCCATAATCAGAATACATTTCAGAAAGGGAAATAAATCAGAATTACAATCGAAAGGATGAACAAAAACGTAAAAAAACAAAGAACACACCCAAAAAGAAAACATTTCCCACTGATTTCTCAATTTCCACACCAGCCAAAGGAAATTGAGGAAAAGATACCTCTGTTCGGGCGATTCAGCAGGGGTATCAACAGCGGCGGCGGAAGCATCCACATCTCTAACGGTGTAATTAAGAGGTAGTTGAGAAGGAGGGGCGTGGAAGTTAGGGTTTTGGTGGAGGGCAAAGTGGTCTTTTTGAGGGTGGCGGAAATGGGGTGGTTGCGGCGGAGATTGGAGGATTAGGAGGTGGATCTGGTTGCGGATGAAGTCGAGCTTGTGGGTGAGGTCCAACCCTAGATTGGATTCCAGCTGATGGACGACGCCGTTTAGGGAGGTTAAGGTGGTTACAGGGTTCGTTTCGCGAAGGAGCGAGTCTATGGCTTGGACTATGTCCTGGTCGGACACCATTTTTGTTGCCCCTCTCTCGCTCTTTCTTATAATTATTAGTATTATTAACAGAAATTAACGGACACACACACTCTCTCTCCCTCTCTCTCTCTCTCTCCCCTCCCTCTCCCTCTCTCTCTCTCTCCCTAGTGACACTTGTATCGGTGCAATATAGGAGTATGCTCATTGAAGTTCGTAGATACTCGAGCGTTTGGCTTCCTAGAAAAGGGTAGGATTCTTCTAACAAAAAAAATTACCCACAATTTTCTGTTCATATTTTTACTCCTTTAATCATTAATTGAATTCGGTCTTTCTTATTTGTGTATACATAAATGTTAAAAATCAGCGTTACATGATATATACATGTTCTACAATTTGTATTGTCTCCCAAGAAGAATGATATGTATTATATTCTGTATTTTTTTTTTGTATAAAAAAACCTGCAATAAGATCGCGTCTCTTACGATTTATACGTTTATCCTAATTCGGTTCGTATCCTACGATTACTTATTGAAAAAAAGTTAACCTTATTTCTGAAAGCAAAATCCCAAATGCATTTGCATTAGTTGGATTAAAATAATAATTTAGTGAAATTTTTTGAAAAAAGTCAACCCTGATCGCGGAATGCGTAAAAAGTTATCCGGCGATAAGGTCACATTCGTTGAATTAAACTATTGATTTTGTAAAAATTTGAGAAAAAGTCAGCCAAGACTTGAGAAGATGTAAAATTGTGATCGGTGATTGGGCACCTTGGCATGCTATCACTCGAAGCTCATATGCAATATATAGATCATATGTCGAGTTAACCTTATCTCATACTACCCTAGGATGAGTGGTATTAGTCACTTTTTATCCCGTAACTATTGGGCATAGGTGATAGGGCATAGTGTGATTAATGGTTAAGTCAATTAATAATTGCGTCCAATAAGATGTTCAATATAAGGGGTTCAATAAAAAAAAGCAGTGCTCTGGATGGATATCGGAGCTCTGTTTTTTGATTGAGCCGTGCCAATATCACTAGCCGGCCACTGATCTTAATCTTCAAAGCACTTGTCCTCAGTCACGGTCTCTAGGTACTCTCTCTATATCTCTCACTAGATTAGCTTTTGTATATCTGCTTAGGGGGATTTAAAGTGCTTCTGAATTTTGTTATAATAGAAACTAATTGACATAATCGCAATGACCGAGGGTGAAAAAATTTTATGATGAGATTGCATGTTTGAATTTCATGGAGGGCAAAAAAGGTGATGCATTAGATTGTTCTTTGGTTTAGGGTTTTCATTCAACCTATATGAACGAGGGTAATGTTCAGATGAAAATGATGACAACTATATTAATGAGAATTACAGAATCCCATGTAATTTTATTAGAGGAATGGGCTCTAGGAGTTTTGTTTGTGCGGATGAGTATATGGATCGATATGGATATTTATAAGGGGGGAGGAGGGTGAGCTTAATTATTAATATATCAATAATATGGTAAGATATAATTCTACTTACTTTGATAGCTATACATTTTTAACATGCATTGGATGGTCCCGATCGAAACAGCTGTTTGTTTGAATTTGTACGTGTTGTATTAACAGCAACATAAGATATAATTAACTCACATCTTTCGTGTGACACTCTCGTGTGTGTATGTGGTAGACAATTATCTGAATTGACAGGCTTATTGTATATCCCACAATCGTTTATTTATAACAGGGAAAATTTCAAAATAGCACCTGACCTTTTACACAAATCACACACAGACACCTGACCTTTTAAAATTATCAAAAAAACACCTGACATATTTAAAAAACCCTCAATTTTTCACCCGCCGTTAACTTTCCATCCAAAACAGACAGAAATGTTGAAAATGTTCATTTTGGCACGAATATTGGCAAAACAAGATTAAGGCTCATTTTGGCAAAATACAATATTATACTCATAAACAAGATTAAGGCTCAATTTGGCTTTAAAAGTCAATTAATAACTTAATTTTTTTCTTTCTTTAGTAAAAAAAAAACTCATTTGTTAATTTTGGATCAAGACAAATCAATAAGTCACAAAAATTACTTAACTCAGTCACTTTTCACACCTACCCATGACTATTCTATGTTTTTTGTTTTTGCCTTTTCCTTTATTTAATACAAAGTAATCTTATTTGGCTGCATAATTATGGGTATTTAATTACTAAATTAAGCTTGATTCCTTATTTAGGGTGTGTTTGGATTGAAAAATTAAGTAATTTTTATGACTTATTGATTCGTCTTGACACAAAACTAACAAATGCATTTTTTTTCTTTTGAATAAAGATAAAAATTAAGTTATTAATTGACTTTTAAAGCCAAATCGAGCCATAATCCTATTTATGAGTATAATATTGTGTTTTGCCAAAACGAGTCTTAGGCCCCGTTTCAGAACGCAAAAAAAGTTTTTATTTTTTAAGAAGGCAATTTTAAGCTAAAAAATTATTGGCTTATTGAAATCTAAAAATATGCCGTATGAATATTGTTTGAAAGATCTCTATGATGCAAGAAAATTGAAAAATTATTTTTCATTTACATTATTTTTTAGTTTGAAAATGTGAAATAAGTTGCTTATTTTTTAAGAAGGTTTCTGAAACGGGGCCTTAATTTTGTTTTGCCAAAATTCGTGCCAAAATGCACATTTTCAACATTTCAGTCTATTTTGGATGGGAAGTTAACGGTGGGTGGAAAATTGATGGATTTTTAAATAGGTCAGGTGTTTTTTTGATAATTTTAAAAGGTCAGGTGCCTGTGTGTGATTTGTGTGAAAGGTCAGGTGCTATTTTAAAATTTTCTCATGAAAACTCACTTTCTAAACGTGTAATTAGATCGCTTATTTTGTACGCTTAATTTCCTAATTTTCATATTGTAGGAATTGATGTCGCTTATTTTTTCTTGGCATACATAAATTGTTAAACATACAAATCACCCTAACAACTGGTTTTTTTTTTTTTTTAAACCACGGAAAGAGAGAATAATTTATTAACGAAGAAACCAATCAAAGGACCGGACATCATCCAAAGCAAGATTAGCTAGTCAATGGGGGACAGGACCCCCCCAATTTTCTAGTCTAATCCCTAATAGGGAATACTTAGCCAACGAATGGACTACCCTTAACAACTGGATTTAATGCATTGTATTTCCGTCTTCTAGCAATTAATTTATATATAGTACAAAATAACTGACATTATCTTTGTTAATGGTTTCAAAGATTTCCATCCAATCAAATTGCTAATTGGGCATAGGACATAGTGTGATTAATGGTTAATTTTGGTGAGAAAAAAGTTCGGAAAACCTTTTTGTTTTAAACTCTTACCAAATTAATAATGTGACTAAGCAATGTTATTAATTGATGGTGAGGAAAAAACCACCATGCCAATAGCTATTGGCAAGGTAGTTATTGGCATGGCTTATCCACCATCTCAATTTTGAAATTAACTATAAAGTGAATTATTCGATTTTGCATTCGAATTGACCGTTCGTACTCAATTTCAAAATTGAGCTTCTGTTTATTAAACACACTTTATATAGTGTGTCGATGTTTGAAAACTGGAGTATTTATCTACATGACGAAGTTTTTTTAACCTTCCTTCCACAAAAAGGAAGGTTTCATTTGCGAGTAGGGTAATCGGGCAAAGCTAATGTATACACTCCTTGATGTTTCACCCAATATTACAGCTCTGTTTTTTTTCTGTTGTGCTTTTTAGGGGGATAATAATACTCAAATTTGAACAGGCTACTACTCTTACTCGCTTGTTTAACTTAGGATGTCTACAAACTACTTTAAATAAGTTCGTGTTTAATTCGATTAAAGTTTGTTTGTCGACTAGCGTGATAAACGATTAAGTTTGTTCGTATTGCTGAAATTCATTTAATTTTCAAATTAAGGTTGAACAATTATTTCGTTTGTCATACCTATTTTAGTCAGATCAACAATAGAGTTTTACTTTTAGTCACTAAAAGTATTTAACGTTGAATTATTTTAATTCTTATTTTTTGTTGTTTTTGACCAAATTTATTTTTTGATCAGTCTATTGTTGATTTGACTAAACTGCTCTAAAATCTTTTCACTAAAATCTGTAAATTGCTTACTCATAACCAACTAGCTAAAATAATTAAAACAAAACTACTGACTAAATATTATGCTTTCTCAAGATCACTAACTAAAGTTGACTTAACTAACTTTCTACAGGCTCTCATTCCAAATTGGGCGGGGGTTGCGCGGAATTAAAATGATGCAAAAAATACCAAAATGCAAGGTATAGAAGGCTAAGGGTTTTAAATGCAAACTAAAGAAACTTGTGATGTATACTGTGATATTACTAGAATAAGACAAAGATAGGTCCTGCTGGTGCACAATTGTTGAAAACTAGACGCACTGGTAATTTTCGGGGCGGTTCCGGACATTTCTTAAAAAACCTAAAAGTTCCCCAAAGTTCTGGACATTTCTAAGAGCTTCTCCAAAGTTCTCGATCGAATTTGATGATCTGAGCCGCTCTATATAATCAGAACTCAATTTTAAGGGTATCCATGAGAAATCAACAAAAAAAATTCTGGGAAGGGATTCATCCGAATAGTTTTTTATTGAACTTTATTGAATGATTCAATAAAAAACTGTTACGAATCAAACCCTTCCCGGTTATTTTTTTTTGCCAATTTCTTGCAGGCACTTATAAAATCACATTCTGAACATGAACATATTGAGCGGCTCAGATTATCAAAATTTGATCCAGAACTTTGAGATTTGATCGGGAACTATGAACACATTGAGTGGCCGTCACGCTTCAAGAACGAGTTGGTGAACAAACAAGGAAACGCGATCGTCTGAAGAAGCTGTCATCAATTCTAGAGGAGGAGAAAGATGCCGAAAAGCACGCGTCAAGAACCGTCCCCAGCTCCATTTATCGGTTCGGTGTTGAGAGATTGTTTAATTTCAGATCAAAAGAGAGACATCGGGCCTATGAAGACATTTCACTCCAGCTATGTTTTGCAACAATTTAGCGGGTCCCAATTTAAACTTTGATTAAGAGTTTTTAACACGTCAAAATTGAGCAATATAGATGGAATATTGTTGAGGTGTAGTGTATGCATTTTTTGTACGTTGAACCCCAAAAAAAATTGCATTTCAAAATTGACAAACGTTTTGACTTTTTTTCTGTATTAAAAAATACTCCCTCCTTCCCATTTTCATTATCCTTTTTTGATGTTCGTGTCCGTTTTCAATCGCTTATATTTTCCCGCGTGAATCTCCAAAAATATGCAATATAGATCTTATTTGATAGATTTCAATTTGTTTTATAATACAAAGATGTCAAAATCATGAAAAATATTATAGATTGAAAGATATATGTAATAGACACAAAAGTGACAAAAGAAATAATGGACAATGAAAATGGGACGGAGGAAGTATTATAGTTTGGTTCATAATTTTTTTACTTTTTAAATTCTTCTCGTCGAGTCGAGCTAATAATGCATAAAAAATTAACGCAAAACGAACAAATGCAAAATTTCAAAAATAAAAAAATGCAAATTAATTATTAAGCCAAAATAGGCTTTTGTGTTGCAAAGATTAAACTGCTCTTTCTACTAGTTAACCCCAAGGAATTGGCCAAGTGGTGTTGGCCTGACACTTACGGGTTTGCTCATTCCTAAGGTATTAGATTCGATTATTCTTGTCAATAATTCATAGGGCCACCTCACCCTCATATGTAAGTGTCTAAAACGACTGAGAGAGGGGTTATAGGAATTAGTCCAAAGAGACTGGAGAGCGTAAACTGGCCCGAAACATCCTACATTACTGAAAAAATTGAAATCATGTTGAGGCCGGAAGTGGGTAATAACTAACAAAATTTTGACGTATGGTATATTGGTAGGTTAAAGACCTAATTCGTGGATTTGAGACGGGACTTGGAGATGCAGACGAGGATGATGGGGTTTTGACTGGAAAGGGATATACATACATATATATTGGCATATTGGTAGGTTAAAGACATAAATCCCTTCAATTGGATGATGGGGTTAGAGCTGTTGGTTTTCCGTCCATGAATTGGATGGGAATTAAGGATTGGATGGAGTGACTGACGTTTAGAAAGTTGGAGGGGGAAGTAGCTTCAATTGGTAGTTGGAGGGGGAAGTAACTAAAATTGGAATGGTTGGAGGGGATAGTAGATATTTAACCCTTGTGTTTATGGGTATTCACAAAGCATCATTTTTCACCATTATTTTCTAAACCAATCATAAATGTTTCTTATACTTTTTTGTAATGACAATATTATCCTCATTTCTTTTAAAAATTAGGTAGGTGGAAGTTTTCCATATGAATAAAACTTGTAGATTATAATTTTTATTCCGTTGTTCCTTAAACTTGTTTTTCAAACCAAACAAAAAAAAAGGTTTTCTGTATGTATCAGAATATTATACAACATAAAAAGATCATCCAATAAGTACAGTTTGAAAAAGGATTATTAGAAATGGGTTACAGATTCAATAGTGTCAATATATAGGCGTAAAAAATTAACATAACAATATCTTTATACTATGGAAAATTAACAATTGGATAATACTATCACAAACTATTAAATAAAATTCATGAGTTTCAATTTTTAATGTCTAAGAGAAAGAAACAATTACAATTGTTACATAACAACTGTGCAAAACTCAATTGGGTGAGATAACAAAAATGAAAATTCATCAAAACTCAAATTTCTAACACTTCACACAAAATATAGGATTCAATTGTATGTTGCTCAAAGTGATTTTCTTCTTCTTTTTGAACCAGTGATGATTTTTCTCTTGTCTGAACACGTTGTAAAAACTCATACCTTAGGGCATCTATATCAAGCTTGCTAAAAGCCCATGCAAACTAAAGTAGCGAGAGAAATTCAAAAAAACTCCAAAATGTACTATGCACCAAGCTTGCTATAATTCCTTGCAATATGAAAGAGGAACAGTTCCTCGTTTCGTCGGCCGAGAAACTATTCACTAGTCACTCTATATAATACTATTATTATTACCCCCACCTCCTATTATTATATTATTTTATTAAAAGCTCCCAATTATTTGCACTACCAGCCATTTTCAGGAGAAGCCCCACATTAGTTTAATTGTATATTTAATTGAAAAGAAAGTATGAATAAAGAGCCTGATGCAGTGAATATTTTTAAAAAGGGTAGCTAAAGTAATAAAGTGACTTTTGGCTCTCTAATTTGATCCAAAATTTAAAAATGCTGGTGTGGATGCTCTTAGTTAAGTTAATTTGCTTGGTGGCAAAGGTGGATTCTTTCGATAACAGGCATATGAAGTGCAGTGGTTGGTTGAACGTGAACCTCCATGAAGAAGTCTTGTAGAAGTATGAGAGAACATAAAAGTGGCGGGTTTGTTCTCCCATTTTCCCTTCATTTTGCTTTTTTATTTGTATTTTAAAGAGACAAAGGAAGATAAAGAGTTATGGTCATTTTTGTTATTGAAAATACTTTTTGGACTTCATTTGATTGAATGATTTGTATTCACAATGTGGTTTTTAATAAATCTTCGAATATGTATAACAAAAATTCAATTAATATACTTAAACTTATGCCCAAGGATGTGCCCAGGGCACCCTTTAGAATTTGCGTTAGATTTAAATTTGTTGTCTTAAAAACCATACAAACCCCTAATTCTAATTTTGTAGAATTTTAATTTTTCTCAGGGAGAGGCACAGATACCACAGAGTGTAGGAATATGGAGGAAAAATTATTTTATGCTTTTGAGCCACTGACATATAGTACTTCAAATTTATTTTTCATCACATATATTTTTTGCTACATAGAATAAGATTTATGTTAGCGTGCATCAAACAAAAAATTAAAAAAAAAAAAATTGACTTGTCTTTTTTATTCACTTACATTGTCTCTCTTCGATGCAGGACCGGAAAACAAATGTGATCTCTTTTGTGTGCATCGAAAGGGCACTAGTCATTGGGAATTACTGTAAAAAGGTTTCAACTCCACGAGAAAGGGTCAATGCTTCAATGGCCGTCTTTCTCGCCCCACATTGCGCTTTCAATTGTAGTTTCAGGCGCTACAATTATGGCTTTTCTTGCACAAGAAAACCTCAAATCACTTTCCCCCTCAGCTTCTCCATATATCTCCATTCACATCCGGATCACCACTCAACCCTTTCCCCCTTTGTTCAACCACTACAGCCCCATCTCCCTCCTGCACCATCATCACCACCACCAAACTGTAAATTTTCCTCCTTTTGCTTTTCTCCCCACCCTTTGACTAATAATGTTCCTGTTGTCTCTCCTTTGGTATGGTTAATCATTCCCTTCTCAGATTCTCTGACCCAGAAGTCTTCTCTGATTTTTTCCTCATTGTTCGTGGGTCCCCTTACTTTCTTTGATTTTGATTGTTTTGGAGAAGTGGGTCTGTGTAGTTTTATCAGTACTTTTTGATTTTCTCGTTTGTTTTTACTGTTCTTGACAATTGGAGCTGTTTGTAACAATGGGTTTGGGTGGAGAGTCTGGAGAAAATGAAAATGAAACCCCTGAAACAAAATCAATCCAGCCAAGAGGTTCTATAGGCCAAGAAGATTCTGGCGATGAGAGGTTAAGCAGACAGCCAAGTGAAGCTTCTTGTTATGCAACGGAGGAAGAAGAAGAAGAAGCCCGTTTGCAGTTGGGTCCCAAGTGCAGTATCAAAGAACATCTTGAAAAGGACAAGGTTGTTTTTCTTGCCTTTTCATGGTAGGAAAATCTTCAGCTGTTATGATAAAAGGTGTTTTTTTGAACTTGTGATTATGTGTTTTGTTCAGGATGATGAGAGTTTGAGGCGGTGGAAAGAACAGCTTCTTGGCAGTGTTGATGTCAATTCTGTTGGTGGTAATTTTGTTGCTTGAACAAGCCTAATACTTTTGTGAAACTCCAGACAATTATTAAAAACACAATAAAAATGTTTAGTGTAGGTTCACTCTTTGTGCCCAGCTAGTGGGCGGTGGGATTAGTTCCTAAGGTGCGTTTAACCTCGCCCAGACACGTCATAAAAGGAATTCAGTCTTTGTGCCCCTCTAATGGGGGGTGAGATTAGTTCCTAAGGTAATGAGGCCAGACACGTTGTTTAATAAAAAGATTCAGTCTTTGTGTCTTGTGGGCGTGAATTTGGACACAAACTTCATTTTGGGTTGATTATAGTATGTAATACAACTCCTTGGGTAGTCCGTAGTAATCTGATTATTTGAGTATGATGATTAGGGGATGTAGAATTCACTTTGAACAATCTATAACATCTTTTTATTGCCAGCCAACATTTTATCCCTTTCACATCTTAGTGTGTGATTAACTTTGTTGGTGGGTTCTTTTGTTGATTGGTTTACATCAAATGATGATTAGGCTGCTTCTTATTATTATTTTTACTGTTCTTCAATTTTCTTTTTGTTTCTCTATAGAAACTCTTGAACCAGATGTCAAGATTTTGAGCCTTACTATACTCTGCCCCGGTAGACCTGATATTGTTCTTCAAATTCCCGAGGATGGGGACCCCAAAGGAGTATGGTTTACCCTGAAAGAAGGAACCCATTATCGTCTGAGATTCTCTATTAAGGTCAGCAATAACATCGTTTCGGGCCTGAGGTACACCAACACTGTCTGGAAAACTGGTCTTAAGGGTAACTTTCTTTTTCTCTCTGTGTCTCTCCGAGAAATAAGTTTCATGCAGCTGATCTAGTCATTATTAGTATATTCAGGCGTTGACAAATGTTTTTGCTTTCAGTTGATAGCTCAAAGGAGATGCTTGGAACTTTCAGTCCTCAGCCAGAGCCTTACATACAGGAGATGCCAGAAGAGACCACCCCCTCTGGCTATTTTGCAAGAGGATCATATGCAGCAAAATCAAGGGTAAGTGATTCACCTGTTTTGCATTATCTTCTCGTGGTTCTACAATTTCAGTGCACTAAGAAGGTTGATGATCTGGAAAAATCTTCCTCGTTTGTGTGAGTATGTGTCTTTGGAAGCAACTTCAGTTGCTGAAATTTAAACTTGGTAAGCAAATAGAGTAAGAAACTGCCAGAAAGGCCAGTGCCTTCATTTGGTTATATTCTGAATGGTGCCTATCTGATGTTTATCTAGCAGAGCCTACATTCGTTTCCTTCTGTTGTTGGAAACAGATAACCAAACCGAACCGAACCTTATGTTTCAATCACTTTGGGTTGGCTACATAAATCATTTTCCTCCATAGAGCTCTGTCAAGGGCCATTGTTGTTGGAAACAGATGTTCACAATAATATGCTTTCGCTGCCTTGTTTATGATGGGCGTCCATTGTTAATACTATCCTTACAGGGGCTCCATCATTTGTGCGACTCTGTGACTACAACAATTTTTTCCTTTTAGCCAATCAACAAAAAAAAATTGGTATCCAGGGCATTGTGTTCCTCCTTTTTTAGTTTTTGTAGATTAATTTCTTGGGTTCCTCCTTTTTTAGTTTTCAGGGCATTGTGTTCTTATATCGTTTCCATTTCTCGCTGCTTTCTTTCCTGTATGCAGTTTGTTGATGATGACAACAAGTGCTACCTGGAAATCAACTACACATTTGGTATCCAGAAAGAATGGGTGTAGTGAACAAGAACATTCCTCTCGCTATCAGTTCCCTTCGAGTCCTGATGGAATAGCAACACAAGCCCTTAGAATCAAATAGAGAGATCTTTGATTGTGTTGGATTGCCCACTGTATTTGCTTGTTTGTTTTGATCTTCTTCTTTGCACTTATACACTTTGTGAATGAGGCATTTAGCCGTAATAACTACGTCAATTTGCCTTAGCTGTTTTTGTATAGGCTACACACCAGCAGTTGACAAATCATTGCTCTGAATCTTTTTATCAAATTACTATCTTTTTCTGGAGAACAGTTGTAAAATGTTCATGTATTCATTTTGTGTGATGATATTCCAAAAGTTGCCTTTGGTGAAACTTCGCATGGAATGTATACACCCCTTGATGTTTCACCCAACATTACAGCTCTGTTTTTCTTCTGTCGTGCTTTTTAGGGTGGATAATAATATTCAAGTTTGAACAGGCAACTACTCCTACTCGCTCGTTTAACTTTGCATGTATAAGAATTTCAAACTACTTTAAATAAGTTCATGTTTTGCTGAAATTTATTTAATTTTCAAATTAAGGTTGAACAACTATTTCCTTTGTTACCTACTTTTATAAAGAATTTCTAATCCACATATATTATTTGAGAATTGACATCTCCAATTTGATTCTTCAAATGATTGCTTGAAATTTGAGCCTCCAACTTTTGATCCAATGGTTTACGCTTATTCTCCTCCTTTCAGTAAAGTGCTCACTTTTTGCACATATAACACAATTGCTATGTGAGTTTATTTACTCCTAACAACTGTACATCAATGTTTCTGTGATTTTTCCAAAATAAATAGGGAAAAGAATAACAAAATTTTCCAAATTCTGTGTTAATTTGAAGAATATATGTATAGGGGAGCGTTCCGGAGACACAAAAAAAGACACTCCATCTCAAACACTCCATCTCAACTATTGAAGCCAATGGCTGAGATTAGAAGTTCACAAAATTACTATTGGCTGCAATGAATTTCTCCTAGCCGCAAAGAATTACTCTTGGCCGTAATGAATTACTCATGGCTGCAAAAAATTACTTTTGACCATGTCAAATTGCACTTGGTTGCATTGAATTACTTTTGGCCGCATCGAATTGTACTTAGCTGCTACGAAGTACTTCTTGCCGCTACAAATTACTCCCGGCCGCACATAATTACTTTTGGCCGCATCGACTTGCACTTGGCCACATCGAATTGCAACTGGCCGCACATAATTGCTGTTGGCAGCATCGAATTGCGGCCAAGTGCAATTATGTGCGGCCAAGTGCAATTCAATGCGTCCAAGAGTAATTAGACGCGGCCAAGTGCAATTCGATGCGTCTAAGTGAAATTCGATAGCTCAAAGGAGAACTGTGAGGAAAACTGGTCTCAAGGGTTACTTTCTTCTTCTCTCTGTGTCTCTCCCTCCGAGAAATAAGTTTCATGCGGTTATCTAGTCATTATTAGTATATTCAGGCGTTGGCAAATGTTTTTGCTTTCAGTTGATAGCTCAAAGGAGATGCTTGGAACTTTCAGTCCTCAGCCAGAGCCTTTTACATACATGAGATGCCAGAAGAGACTACCCCCTCTGGCTATTTTGCAAGAGGATCATATGCAACAAAATCAAGGTAAGTGATTCACCTGTTTTCCATTATCTTCACATGGTTCTACAATTTCAGTGCACTCAGAAGGTTGATGATCTGGAAAAATCTTCTTCGTTTGTGTAAACTGTATGCGTCTTTTGAAGCAACTTCAGTTGCTGAAATTTGAACTTGGTAAACAAATAGGAGCAAGAAACTACCGGAAAGGCCAGTGCCTTCATTTGGTTATATTCTGAATGGTGCCTATCTCATGTTTATCAAGCCAAGCCAACATTCGTTTCCTTCTGTTGTTGGAAACAGATGTTGGCAATAATATGCTTTTGCTGCCTTGTTTATGATGAGCGGCCATTGTTAATATACTATCCTTACAGGGGTTCCACCATAACAATTTCTTCCTTTTAGCCGATCAAAAAAATTTAAACAAAATAAATTGTTGGGTAACAATTATTTTCTTTATGAGCTCTTTATGGGACTTTCTACTTTTACAGTTTTAAGTGGGTAAATTACTTATTGTCCAAGACTCGAGACCAAACTTCAACATGGACTGTAGCAATCGTGTTCCGTCTGCACAATTAAGTTTTGATGACACATACCATTCTATTAACTCTATTTGGAGGCAACAACTCAAACTCTCGTTGAATCTTTATAAGATGGAGGAATAAGAGCTTGATCATTTGGCTATCATGCCAATGAAGGCTCCTGTGTAGTACTCTAACAATCCCTCATAAGCCATGTGCCCAAGGTCTAAGTGGACTTAACTTTCTGAACTACGATAGCACTGGAAATAAATCTACAAAAACTTCTCTGCGTTTAAAACTTATAGATCGAGCTCATAGAAGAAAACACTTCATTATTGTTCATCGTCAGTATAATTCATACAGTATCTTGTTTTGACACTATATGATAGTAGGACTTATGTTTGAAAAATCCCATTTCTTGGGTTCCTTCTTTTTTAGTTTTCAGGACATTGTGTTCTTATATCGTTTCCATTTCTCGTTGCTTTCATTCCTGTATGCAGTTTGTTGACGATGACAACAAGGGCTACCTGGAAATCAACTACACATTTGGTATCCAGAAAGAATGGGTGGAGTGAACAAGAACATTCCTCTCGTTATCGGTTCCCTTTGAGTCCTGCTGGAATAGCAACACAATCCCTTAAGAATCAAATAGAAAGCAGGAGCTAGCTAAAGAGATCTTTGATTATGTTGGATTGCCCACTGTATTTGCTAGTTTGTTTTGATCCTCTTCTTCTTTGCACTTATACACTAGTTGCGAATGAGGCATTTAGCCGTAATACCTACGTCAATTTGCCTTGGCTGTTTTTGTATAGGCTACACACCAGCAGTTGACAATTCATTGCTGTGAATCTTTTTACTTATCAAATAACTATCTTTTTTCTTGAGAACAGTTGTAAAATGTTCATGTATTCATTTTGTGTGATGATCCTACAAAGGTTGCCTTTGGTGGGAATTGACATAGAATGTATCCACCCCTTGATGTTTCACCCAATCTTCAGCTCTCTGTTGTTCTTCTGTCATGCTTTTAAGGGTGGATGTTATTTAAGTTTGAACAAGCTACTATTCGCTCGTTTAACTTAGGATGTATAAGAATTTCAAACTACTTTAAATAAGTTCGTGTTTAATTCGATTAAAGTTCGTTTATCGACTAGCATGATAAACAATTAAGTTTGTATGTATTGATGAAATTCATTTAGTCTCCAAATTAAGCTTGAACAACGGTTTCGTTTGTCATACCTACTTTTTTATAAAGCATTTCTAATCCACATATATTATTTGAGAATTGATCATCTCCAATTTGATTCTTCAAATGGTTGCTTGAAATTTGAGCCTTCAAATTTGGAGACCCATAGGACATTTGTAGATCCAAAATACAAGATTTCAAAATACTTACTACTTTTAATTTTAAATAAATTTCAATAGCAACCTTATCCTTTTGCAAATTTTTTTTTGGACAAGTTCAAAAACTATGTATGATTTTTATTGAATAAATTAATTTTTTTTTCAACTTTACCCCATTGACAAAAGTAGGCGCAAACAACGGTTCTCCTCCCAGAAATAATTTCTTCAAAATTTTTGACTGTTTCATCATCCGTATTTTTTCGTCTTTAGTGAATTTTTGTTAAATTTTTTACTTATTTTTTTATTTTTTAGATGTACATAGCGTACCTCTATTCAAAAAGTAAAAGAGTTTGTTAAAATGTTAAAAAAATTTACTTAAGACAAAAAAATATGCAAACCTACATAACTTTTTTATCTCAAAAATAACTCTCAAAACTGCAAACCAAACATAGTGAATATCTTTCCTATTTTAATGCACTTTGATGTATTTTCATAACGTTCTTAAATATTCAATGAATTATTTATCTTTAATGAAAATGTGATTGTCTAACACATGATAAGTCTTAAATTGGGTCGTCTATTTTATTTTACTTTTCACGTCACACAAGAGAAGAATTATATTCAAAGAGTTATAATAATTAGCCACTGTATCAATCCTTTGTGTAATAAATAGTAATAATTAAGTGAAGTCTAGTACACAACAAATTTTCCTCTAAAAAAGTACACAACAACTCGGAAAATAGTTAAGGAAGAAAATAAAACATCAAAGGAATATTTTTTTTTTGATAACGTAGAGTGTCTCCGAGCCACCTTACGTACACTACAGGTCTAAATCTTTACGGCCCCCACTAGCATGTGGAACGTTCTTATGGGAGCCCATGGGGTGGCCTAAGTGGAACTCAAACTGGGACCTGGGGGAGCATACCTCAGAAGAACTAATAATCTAGTTTTTTCAACAAAATTTGATTCTTTAAGGGGAACATGTATTGGTTTTTACTAATTGTTACTACAATTAAAATTAGCAAAGGCAATATTGAAAGGAATTTGGAAATCCTGTTGCACTACAGGCGTGCATCCCTCACTACAGGCGTTATAGGGCGGCTGATTCAGTTGTTCATTTTGATGCCAACGGCTGGCGTTATAGGGCGGCTGATTCAGTTGTTCATTTTGATGCCAACGGCTGATATATTTTAATTTGAACTCCTATTGATCCGAACTCTCTATGCCTGGATTAAAATCCAAGCCGTCCATTATTAAAATGGACTGTCGGATCGACCGCCCTATGGGACAACTTGCCCTATAGGATCCCCAGGAATTGAAAGTGAATAAAAATAGGACACATAATTCCATGAATTTATCCCACTGACGATGAGATATACTTTGTTCACAAAATCCTATCCAACCAACATAGAACCCGTAGTATTTGATTGCGTACCGACATCGTACCCGTTTACTATTTAGTGCCCCACCGCACGAGACCCAACATAGATTCATTCTTGACAAAAGGGGACACTGAAGTAGCTGATGTGGCGATACACATGGAACCGCAGACGATGAGTTGTAAGGCATGTAAAGCGCGTCAACTAGCTTTCCGTACACCAACGCGTAGGTTATATCACCTTCTTCATTGCCTTCTTCATGAGTCTCTGCGTGTCTACAGCCCACAGTCTCTCTCTCTCTCTCTCTCTCTCTCTCTCTCTCCGAAGCAAAAATCACTCCTTTCTGTATCTGCAACATAGCATTTTTATTTATTTTTATTTGAAGGGCAACATAGCAATTGACGAACAGTCAAAACTAAAGAAAACCCATTAAGAATCTACTGGTATGTACTTGTAACTTCTCTTCAATCTCAGGCTTTATCTTCTGGGTTTCAGAGTATTTTTTTTATACCATTGGTTGCACGCAAAACATTGAAATATTTCAATAGATGGTCGTGTAAACCAGGGCCGGAGCCAGAAATTTCACAACGCAAGGGCGAGCCTATATACACAAGGGTAAGCCTATATACTTTCGTAGGAATTTTTTTTATACATATAATAGTATTGTTTCTTTTTCTTCTTGCAGGGCCACCCCTCCCTGGCTCCATCCCATAGTGTAAACGGTAAAGTAATCTAATAATCATGGGCTTATGGGTTCAAGTTTGTTTGTGTGATTCTACTATTCTATCAAGTGTATTTTTTTATTTGGCCAGCTTGCGCGCACTTGAATAAATTTGTGACCCTGAAATTAAAAGACCCGCAGACCCTCCAGTGAGCTAAGGTTTTGTTTGGACTCCACAGGATTCGAACATGTGACCTTATCTCATACTCATTGAACCCCTTGGGTTACTACTCCATCAAGTGTACATTGATGGAAGTTGGAGATTCTTGCCAAGTTTTGCTGACAACGCCAATTGGTCTGTCAGTGGGCTATTTTTTATTCCTTTGGTTCTACTTTTTTATGGGTTTGATAGTCGCTACTGAATCTGGGTATATATAGTTTTTAATGGAGGTTCATTAATTTATTGAATTTTAGGGAAGAAAGAAAGCGGGTGATTCAATTTCTTCCTCAAGTTTGTGGTTGTGGTCTGTGCAGAAGAACATGTCTAGTTTTGTGGGTGTTCATGTCTCTGATCAATGGCTTCAAAGCCAGTTCACACAAGTAGAACTTCGCAGCCTCAACTCCAAAGTATCTATCTCTAGTCCCTTCCTAATATATTATGTTGGGTTGGCATTGATTTGATTACAGGAAGTTAATTGATGCTTTTATTTTGGGCTGCGCCGTAATATATTTATTGTTCATATGTTCTTGTTTGTGTTTTTCATTTTTGTTTGTAGTTTATTTCAACAAAGAAACAGAATGGGAAAGTTACAGTTGGAGATTTGCCACCTTTAATGGCTAAACTTAAAGCTTTCATTGAGATGTTTAAGGAGGAGGAGATTAGAGATATATTGGGTGAGTCAGGCTCTGCTAAGGAAGATGAGATCGATTTGGAAGGCTTCTTGAGGGTTAGTTGTTATGATGCCTCTCTCGAATTATCTCAATTGATATTATTTCTACTAGTTCCTAATCATTAATCTGTTACTCTATCTGGTATAAATTTAGTCCTTTTTGAAAAGTCGAAGAATAAACTTGGTAATTTTTCAGAACTCAGAAGTATCCTGCACAAGTGAATATAAGTGTTGTAAAGTAGAAAGAATACAGAGACAATAATGGAAATGATGTCATTAAATTTGAATTTAAGTGTGATCATTGCATTGACTCATTGTAAGTTAGAACTCCAGAAAAAAGGGATCAACATTAAGGAATTGAGGGAGCATTTATTTCATATTGAATGAATCAAAGTTTGTTGTTTGAAAAGGAGAACCGAAGCTTCAGTTTCACTTGTAGTGAAGTTCATAGCTTGGTAAATACATGTTTATTAACTGCATTTAATGGGCAGACATATTTGAATTTGCAAGCTCGAGCTGCAGCAAAATTGGGTGGTCCGAAGAATCCATCTTCGTTCCTTAAGGCTACCACAACCACCCTTCTTCACACTATTAGTGAATCAGAAAAAGCATGTTATGTTGCTCACGTCAACAGCTATCTCGGGGATGATCCTTTTTTGAAGCAATTTCTTCCTATGGATCCAGCTACAAATGCCTTATTTGATCTTGCTAAAGATGGAGTTCTTTTATGGTACTTACGCACGGTCTGGTTTACGTTACTCGACTTGGTTATGTTACTAGAGTCTGATAGCTTGTGCTAGTTTCAGATAGTTTTTATGTACTTAATGGTTTGATGCAGTAAGATTATCAATGTTGCTGTGCCGGGTACAATAGACGAACGAGCTATCAACACCAAAAGGGTGCTCAATCCCTGGGAAAGGAATGAAAATCATACCCTTTGTCTCAACTCTGCAAAGGCTATTGGTTGCACTGTAGTTAACATTGGTACCCAAGACCTGGTCGAAGGAAGAGTGAGTTCCACGTTCTCATCAACCATATCAGTCATGTTGGTATAGACAAAAAGTATGACTTTATGTGTTTTATTTGTTAATCTCGCAGCCTCATCTGGTGCTTGGGTTGATTAGTCAAATTATAAAGGTGCGCATTTAACTCGATCCTTTTGGTTATTTTTTTAGCCTTTAGAATAAATTGAGATAGAAAATTGGAATTATGTTGTAAAGAGGCATGGAGCTTCAACTTTAGAAGATTCATTGTTAGCTCATATTTCTTTCACTTCATTAATGTTTTCATCATGTCTACTTCAGATCCAACTCTTGGCAGATCTCAATCTTAGGAAAACACCGCAACTAGTGGAATTGGTAGAAGACAACAATGTAATCAACTATAAATTTCCATGTACTATGATTCTTTTTTGACTTATGCTGATATGGCATCGTTGTATGTCATTTTTTCTCCAGGATGTTGAGGAGCTTATGGTATTAGCTCCGGAAAAGGTCTTGTTGAAGTGGATGAATTTCCACCTCAAGAAAGCCGGCTACAAGAAAACTGTAACAAATTTCTCGTCTGACTTAAAGGTATTCAGCACTTCAATCTCTCTTGTAGCGACACTGGCATCATATAAAGCAGAAGTTATTGTAATTGTTCGGTCTGGTAGCATGGTTTATAGTTAATAAGAATTGGGTTCCCATTATGGGAATGTAGCAAGACATTGAGATCGTTGACCCTTATTTCCACTTACCTACAACATGACCCCCTTTCATTTTTTAGAAAAGAGTTATATTGGCAGTCTCATTTTATTCTCCTGAACCATGTGAGTAAGTTTTTTTAAGTAATTAATTATATCCCCTTTCATTTTCTAGAAAAGAGTTCTATTGGCAGTCTCATTTTATTCTCCTGAACCATGTGAGTAAGTTTTTTTAAGTAATTAATTATATTGTAATCTGTCCTATGTACCAATTTATATGCTTATGCATTGCAGGATGGAGAAGCTTATGCTTACCTGCTTAATGTTCTTGCACCAGAACATTGCAGTCCAGCCACTTTAGATGCAAAGGATCCTGCTCAAAGGGCTGATTTGGTGCTTGAACATGCAGAGAGAATGGACTGCAAAAGATACTTAACCCCAAAGGACATTGTTGAAGGCTCAACAAATTTGAATCTTGCGTTTGTGGCACAGATATTCCATCAAAGGTGGATGGCATATTGTAATAACCCCCTGTACTTTCAGTTCCAATGGCAACCTGACTTCTATGGTGTTATTTAATAGACCGTGGGCCTTGGCCTGTGGAGTAATTTTGTGGTGCTTGAACATGACATTTTCACTCAGGGTTTAGGGTGAATATGCTCTTCATGGAAATAATTGACGTAGAAGTTCGTGGTGGATTGATGAAACAGTTGATTTCATAAGTACTTAATAGCAGTTAGAATAGCAGTTGGAAGCTATGTTTCTTATGGGAAGTTCCCTAAATGAGTTCCCCTTTGTTTCAACTCAAGAATCAAGACCCACAATGCAGTTTCACGGCTATGCTTGTGCTGGTTTGGGCTTTATATTTTAGTTGGAGGCAGAAGGGTTGCTTACTATGGATTTCTCTTGCAGGAATGGCCTATCTGCAGACAACAGAAAAATTTCTTTCGCAGAGATGATGATGGATGATGAGCAAATGTCTAGAGAAGAAAGATGCTTTCGACTATGGATCAATAGTCTTGGAATTATGACTTACGTTATTAACTTGTTCGAGGATGTCAGAAATGGGTAAAATGTTCAGTTTCTACCGTCTCTGCATTTTGGGATGAATCTGTAAGATCTGCATAATTACAAGTTTTGTGCTTAACAGACGATAGTGTGTACGCATGTGTGCAGATGGATACTTTTGGAAGTGCTAGACAAAGTTTCTCCAGGGTCGGTTAACTGGAAACAAGCAACAAAACCTCCTATTAAAATGCCGTTCAGAAAAGTGGAGAACTGCAACCAAGTTGTTAGGATAGGAAAGCAACTACAATTGTCCCTTGTGAATGTTGCAGGAGACGATATTGTACAAGGGAATAGGAAACTCCTACTTGGTAATTCCTCCATCTCGAGCTATTACTACTACCGGAATTGGGGAATCATATGCTGTTCCATTCTCATTTGCATGGGATATTAGATTTGCTTTTGGGAAAAGTGATTCTCTCATTGTTCTTTGCAGCAAAAATTTGTGGAAAAAATCTGTTTTACAAACTTGAATTCTAGAATATGTGTTACAAGGCAGATGCCTATTATTGGTATGCAAATGATATATTTTTATTTTATGATCACGTCCTTATCATTCAGCAATTGCTTATAACTATCGGTGGCTCTGTGCACAAAGTAATAGAGAGAATAATTGTATAAAACTCAAGCTGTAGTTATTAGATACATAAAAAGTCCTGTAAAATGAGAGCTTCTTTCCTGACTGTCTGTCTTAGTGGAACATAAAAAGCCCCTAACATCATCCCTCTGGATTAATGGTAGTTAAATGCTTAGATACATAGATGGAAGGATCAACAGCATGATGATAGCTTAGATGCAGTTCGATGAGAATATTGGTTCTCAGTAATTTGTTGCTATTTATGAATAATCTACGAGAGTTACTCTTTTTTGTTTTTGAGCCAACCTATCCCAATCCTCACTTGATCAGGATAGGCAACAATAGTGATCGGCTGCAATTGCTATTAGAGTTACTCTATGTTACCACTTATGATACTATACACCTTCCTTGGAAACGTATACCAAAATGAATGAACTATTTAATCGAGAAGGGCCCAATTACAGCAAATAGGCAGTGTAGTAATACTTCTCCAGAAGTATTTTCCTGTTAAGTTAGGTTGTCAATTTCCATTGCACCATACATGTTTCTTACCATGAAAGTGAGTTTGTCTGCATTAGGTCTTCAGGCCCTTTTCTCTGTGTTCCCAATCTGCGGTTGTCTGTAGTAAACTTGCAAGTGGAATTTCTTATTGCTACAAATTTAATGTCCTTGACCTTTGTATTCAGCTTTCCTGTGGCAGTTGATGCGGTTTAATATGCTTCAACTTTTGAAGAACTTGAGGTCCCGCTCTCAAGGGAAGGAGTTTACCGATGCCGATATTCTGAACTGGGCCAACAAAAAAGTGAAGATCACAGGAAGAACTTCTCACATGGATAGTTTTAAGGTTAGTAAGTTTAACATTCCTTTTTCGTTAATCAATTTCTTTCCATATAGATTATGGCTGACTGGTTATGTTTGTGGACCGTTATTCAGGATAAGAACCTTTCAAACGGATTATTCTTTCTTGAACTTCTCAGCGCTGTTGAGCCTAGGGTTGTCAATTGGAACCTTGTAACCAAGGGTGAAAGTGGTATGCATTTTTGCCACTGCGGAGTTTGTGTGAAATGTTGTGTGTTCTGTGAGAAGTGACTAGGAGCGACAAAATGACTTTTTTTTATTCTTCTTCTTCTTGTTGTGGTAGATGAGGAGAAGAAATTGAATGCCACATACATAATCAGTGTTGCCCGAAAGCTTGGATGTTCCATTTTCTTGTTGCCTGAGGACATCATGGAGGTGAGACTGCAATTGTGTGATGAGTTTGCCCATTTTGTGCGTCGACCAGTAATTGCATGTTTTGATGTTAACATTGTTGCCAATAAGATTAAATTGGTCCACTTTGTTTCATGAAAGCTGTAGCGCTTTCACTTGGAGTTTCTTTAGCATTAGGCCCCTCCCAGTTTATCTTCCAGAAAAGGATCAATGAGCAATTGGGACATACTTAGTAGTGGATTACATGTTCGAGTCCCAACGATGCATTTTCCTTCTGCAAAAGTTTGATGTCTAAGAATCAAGACATGGATATTATCTGGCAAAATGACATTGCATTGACCGACATTCTTGTAACTTGATGGCAGGTAAATCAAAAGATGATCCTAACGCTTACAGCCAGCATAATGTATTGGAACCTTCAACAACCAGTTGAAGAGTCCGAATCATCATCATCACTATCCCCTTCTACTGTCGCTTCTATTAGTGGGGAAGATGAGAGTTCCCTGAGTGATGAAGTCTCCAACTTTACAATGGATGATGCAGCGTCTGATACAACAGTCTCATCACAGGTTGAAAACGAGGTCACCTCCGGGGCTTCCTTTTATAGAGTCTTGTCACTGGTTCAAAACTAGGACACTCCTCTAACCAGTGATCCTAGAGTCTCCTTGCTTGTCGAAAAGGTTGACACTTATTGCCCCCCTGATGCCGGAAATGAACACTTGCAGGTCTTTTCACTCTACAGGATTTAGCCGTAGGAAAAATTTTGAAACTAAAGAGAAAATGAGAGGAATAGAAGAAGTTACATTGTCATTGGTTAGGTGGGTAAGATGGTGAATGATCTTTTCTCAAGCAAAGATATACAACCATAGAATGCAGTGCTTGTGATCCAAGAAGAGAAAATTGACTTTTGTATAGTCTGTTGCTTTTTCCCCACAGCGATGTTAGTTTTTTTTTCATGCTTTGGTTTTTTTCAGTTCAACTTTTGCTGTAAGTAGTTTTGCCAATGTGGATTTTGTTCTGAACAAACAATTAGAATTTTTCATGTCATTTTCATTGGTTCACTTGAATACTTTTTTTAAGTTTGAGAATAGTGGTATCATGTTCTTTGCAACATTAGCACTTTGTCTTTTTGATAACCGGATATTCGGGTTAGTTTGCGCGTACCTCAACAAATTCCGGGCCTTGAAGTTGGCACCCATTTGATGAAATTCATGTGTCCACTACTGCTGTGAATATGAGGGGGGTTTTTTCCTGACAATTTGCTTTGTTGTGGTATTGCAACACAAAGAATGTTACTTCTCTTGATCTTGAAAAAACATGCCCAGACATTTACGATGGGGTGTCATTGAGTAGATGGGATATAGTTATACCATTAAATCCGTTTATCTTATATTGCTACTGCTATTTTTGTTTACCGTTGTTGTTGGGATCCACTCATAATGGTAGAATTATTTTGTGTAACACTCTCACTAATGGGTGTTGCCCTTGGAGTCTCTGTATATGTTTCTTGTAAACCCCAGGGTGGCAGGGTGTGTGTACCTCCGGTCCTAACAGTTCTTTCCGTTAAACAGCTCCTTTGTCTACCGTTTTTTCTGTTTGCCATCTTATCTTCTACAAACTTCTTCTTCTTCTTCTTCTTCTTCTTCTTCTTTTTACCTTATTCATGTTATATTACGAGTTTTGAAATAACTCTCAATACTGTATCTAAAATTGTGTTCTAAAAATTTGACTTTTTACAGCTTATAAGAAGGAAAAACATGGGAAATTTATTTTCAATTGTATGGTTTTGGGGAAGGAGAGGAAGGAAAATAACAAGACAGAGTAATTATGTTAGACCCATCTTGTGGTCCCATACAAATGATCGTAGTCACTCAATTTGTTTAAGATGTATAGGATATCGGTAAAAGACTTGATCGATTATGTGCTCAATTTTCAAAAATATTTTAAACAAAGTAATCTGTTTCAATCATTTGTGTGAAACCTGTGATAAATGCCACACAATTTCCTTCTTTATTACTCCTAGTATTTTTTCTTCCTCCTTGCATTCCTTTTTCCAAGAACCAAACACACCCTTGGGACTTTTTGTTTATAGTGCGAGCACGAGCATAATAAATGACGAACAAAATCCAAATCATATACTCTATTATCATACGTATGTCCTGTACAAATATCGCGCGTATTTCAGGAATCTAGGGCGTAAGCAATATAGGGTTTCTACTTAGGTAAGCACCTGTTATTCTTTGTAAATTTTTGCTGATTTTTCAATCCATACCTGAAATTACTTGTTTTATCGAACCAAACGCTATTTGGGTGAATTCGTGGAACTTTTTGGTTTTTTTGTCCAATGTTTCAGCTAAATTCATCTCTATGTTGGGTCTGTACGGTTTATTTGGTTTCTTAGTGAGCTGATTGATAGGAGAGAGGTTGAAATATTTCATCGTGGTCAAATGGGAACGAGCACTCACAAAGAAAGTGTTTCTTCTCGATTTTTTGAAATAATCACGAAATTAGGGTTTGTTTGGAACTTGTAGAAGAGAAGGGAACAAAAGTCGCTTATACTGTGTGATTGGAGAGAATAGCAAAATCAAGTTTTGAGGACGGTAAATTTTTCTCTACATGTTTCGCACACTTTTTTCTTAGGAGTATTTTCTCTTCTAGTCCGTTCTCTTCCCCAAGTTCCAAACAGGGTGAAGCAATCTTTTCAAAGCGGTTCAAGCATTTTAGGACTAAACCGTATAGTTGAGCTTATGTGGGATCACCATGGGCCCACTTTGGTGATCGGAAACCTTCACCTTGTAGAGGATAACTCCATTTTCGAGAAGCATATGATATCATGAACAAACTTGTTCGGATGATGATTTTTCTAATGTTTGAGTCGTTTGACTGACTCTGATCAATCAGTACTTTTTTTCTTTGCGGGTGCCCTTACAAACGGAACAGTTTCGATCACAAACATTGGCCTCATAGGAACAATTGTCAATCAGAATGAGATCTTAATGCTGTTTGTTTTTGAAGTTGGCAATAGAATCACAAGGAAAGCTCTGCACTAAAAGTGATTTCCATATTGGGATCTAATATTGAATGAAAAAACCATGGTTGAAGTTTAAAAACAAAGTTGTGTGAAGGTTGTTGACCCTAGGTCGTTAGAAATGAAAAGTTCGGGGATTACATTCCTTTCTTTCTTTTTTCTTGTTGCGGCGGAGCAATCAATCGGTTAAAGGTGCCGATTTTGATTGCTATGAACCCATTATTCGAAAATTCTAATTTTATAACCCTAAATAAAGTGTTTTAAGGGCATCTAACTGGGGTTTTTATTTCTGGCTCTAAGCTGTTTTGTGTTTTCTCGTGCATTTCTTGTTTAGGTTGTGAAGTAGTAGTTGCATAGTGGTCGGGAGAGGAGAATGGCTTCTTCAGATGACGAGGGCGAGGCCGTGCCACATACTGTCTCGAACTACCATTTTGTTGATGGCAACGAAGAGCCCATTTCATTTTCAGAGTTACCAGTTCAATGGAACGATGTTAAGGGAGTGGATTGTGAGGGAAAACAGATATTCCTGCGTGGGACCGCTGACAATGGCCTTCTAATATATAAGCAGGTCACAGCTTGGAAGTTCAACCTTTCAGATGTGAACCCGGAGATATCTGTGTTATCTAAGGAGAACAACTGGATTAATCTTCAAAAGCCTAGAAAGAGTTTTGAGGGCATAATCAGAACAATCTTGATCACCATGCATTTCCTATGCTTTGTGAGGAAGAACCCCGAAACCTTTGGGGGATCTGTGTGGGATAACTTGTCTAAAGTTTTCAGGTTTGCACCCATGTCACAGATTTTCAGGTTTTTTACCTTTCGTTATCTTTTGTCTTATAGTACATAAATTGAGAGTTTTATGCTATGTACAGCTCCTATGAGACCAGACCTTCTGAGAATGATCTCATAGACCACACAACTTTTATCAGTGAAGTTGTTAAGAGGGATGAAACATTAGCAAACTCTAAGGTTCATACTATTTTCCCATTACCATCAGATTGACCTTCTTGTGATAGATTATGGTCATTTTAGTTGTTTTGTTTATGAGCTCACTCTGCGGTAGGTTTGTGCATTGTAACAGTTTTTAGTTGCATTTCTCGAGAAGCCTGGGCAGACGAAAGCTCTTGATGAGGTTATACTCTCTCAACTCTCTCTGTTTTTTAAAGCAATATGGAATTTCGTTGATAAGGGGTACAAAAATTAAAATTACGTACGGGATGGGACATCCACCAAGAGAGAGAATCGTATCGCACAGGACTTTACGATTGTTACTAATCAGGAACGAAGGAGATGCCTCAAATGGTAGCATCACCGAAGTCCAAAAGGAAGAGAATCCCATATGCCTTAATCCTTAAAAATCTAGTTTTTTTTTCTCTACCAACAATCAGATTTTCATAAGCCAAAGTTACACAACTTCTAAAAACGCCACCCTTTTGATTGTTGCCAAGATGTCTAAGTCATTCAATTGCAACTGGCACTACTAAAAGGAGCCTTCTGGTCCCCCCCCCCCCCCCCC
>BPLS01000229.1:180429-251167 GCA_019656275.1 Rhododendron kiyosumense | reverse complement strand
TCCCTTCTCTCTCTCTCCATGCACATTTCTTTTGGTAAGAGTTTATTTGCTGGTTTGGCAGGACAATGGAACAGTAAAACATGTTGGGTTTATTGTGGATGATTATATGATGGATGAGATTGAAGAAGATGACGGATCCGATGAAGAAGTCGACCTATTTGATTCTGTCTGCACCATTTGTGATAATGGCGGAGATCTTTTGTGGTATGCATTCTCTTTTGAGTGTTTTCTTCTGAACTTTTGGGCAAAATTTTTTTTTTTTGGGGTGCACTATTGTTAGTATTGTTCAACTATGGTAATATTTTCTCGTCCGTTATTCATGTCACAATTGTCGTTTTCCTCCGTGTGCTTTTTTCTGGTGACATTTTCTGAGTATGAAGTATAGACTTAAAGCTCCAAAAGAATAGTATAGCTCAAAATAAAAATAATGAAACTTCCCGGCAACAAAAGTACTTATACATAACACGCCAAAGAGTACGATGGCAATAATAAATGGAGGAAAACATGCGTCATGGTGTTTTCTTATAAGTGAAGTGAAAAATCTAAAAGTCATCAAAAGGGGATGCTACCGATGTATGTTAAACCGCTGTCATGTATACTGGAAGGAATATGTATCTTTCAGTTGCATTCCCATCATGTGTTTCACCCCATATTTTCTTAGAACCTCCATGTCGCTGTTCTATCTGTGCTTCTTAGCCGCTCTGCTCTCAAGATTTGAGTCATTTGACCATAGGACTGTCCCTGCCCTTTTACCATCTGTGCCTGATAAGTTACACCTTGCGGGTTTTTTTTTTATCAATTTTCACTTGTATTTCTGAAAACTGAGAGTCCTGGTATACTTTTACTTAAGAATTGGAAACAGAATTTGAATGATGTAATGCCTTCAAAATGCTCTTTGTAATTGAGAGAGAATGGTAAACTCCTAGCTATTGTTTATGTTCTAAAGATAATATATTCCTTCCATCCTGCTTATGAAAAAAACCCTTATTGTATTGAAAACGAACAAGTACTTATGGGAACATGTAGTTTTGGTCGGTTTTGGGTTGTTTTGACTCGGCATATTGTGTTTAGACATCATTGTAAAGAGGCTCAGTGGGGTTTCTATATACAAAGGATTTGCAGGCTGAGGTGTGATGTGGTGATTTTTGTTTGCCAGTTTTTTTAATCAGCTTAAACAAAGGAGGAAAACTGAAGTATGAAGATTTGGAGGTCCGGGGAATCGAACCCCGTGCTTCTTGCATGTGAAGTTAGCGCTGTACCATATGAGCTACCCCTATTGTTTGCCAGAACCCGTGCCTCTCGCATGTGAAGTTAGCGCTCTACCATATGAGCTACCCCTATTGTTTGCCATTATTTGGCCAGTCCTTTTTCTCTTTTGCTATCTTCTGATACTATCATAATTAGTATGGTCCACCTTTTGTTTACTTCGTTTTTTGTATTTAATTTCATTATGGCGTACTTATCTCTAGTTTGAGTGACACGTTTATTGGAGATTCCTTTTCCTTTTTACTTTCTCCAATTTTACAATTGGAAAGCAAAATTTATGGGGTATTTGATCTCATACAGTTGTGAAGGGAGGTGCATGAGGTCATTTCATGCTACTGTAGAAGCTGGTGCTGAGTCCCAGTGTGAATCTCTTGGCTTTTCCAGTGAACAAGTAGAAGTACGCTATTCTTCCATTTTTCTACCTGATGGTTTGCATTGTTCTGCTCAGTTCATGATGTTTTATGATTTTCTATCACACTAATTTCTTTTTTGATTAGTAGATTCTTAGCAGGCTTTTTAAAATTCATTTATGCATTTTCAGGCAATGCAGATTTTTTTCTGTAAAAATTGTCAATACAAGCAGCACCAGTGCTTCTCTTGTGGGGAATTAGGCTCTTCTGATAAGTTGTCCGGTGCTGAGGTATGATAACCTTCTGGAAATTGGACTATTTCTTTAATGTCAACTGACCATATCTCCCAGTTGAACTACTTTTTCTGTTTGGAAACCACGTATGCGTGTGCCCTAACATTAGAAGGGAGGTATGAGATATTTACTTGCGTTGAGAACTGCTTGACCAACCATGGGAGGGGAATCCAAGACATCTCTAGCACAAGTGATGCCATGTGGAAGAGCTGGGTGTCTATACCAGCCACATTTTTCACTTTTTTGCGCACAGTGATTGGATTTGTTTCGGAAGTGCTCAAATTTCTACGTCTTAAATACTTATTAGGTTTTCCCCTGTGTTTCTGCAACTTGTGGCCGATTTTACCATCCACATTGCGTGGCAAAACTGCTCCACCGTGAGAGTGCTGCTGACGTGGAAGAATCTCGGATGAAGATTGCTGCTGGGGAATCTTTCACATGTCCCATTCATAAATGCGTTGTCTGCAAACAGGGTGAAGATAAGATGGATCCTGATTTGCAGTTTGCTGTATGCAGACGTTGTCCCAAGGCGTATCACCGAAAATGCTTGCCTAGGTACTGCTTAATTGTGGCCATTTCTTGTTTCTGAACAAGGTTATAAAATCTTTTGGCCAACATTTAACCTTTGGTCTCTGGTGGCCGATGCTTGGTTTGTTGTCATCAGGAAAATTGCTTTTGAAGATCTGGATGATGAAGGCATCATACAAAGGGCTTGGGAAGATCTTATTCCCAACCGTATTCTGATATACTGCTTGTATGTGCTCTTACGTTTCTAGCTGCTCTTCTTTGTGATCTCACCGTCGATTGCAGATTATGAACTGGCATTTGTCTTTTACCAGAAAACATCCAATTGATGAAGAAATGGAAACTCCGATTAGAAACCACATAAAGTTCCCAGATGATGGACGAAAAAAGACGAAACAAGCATCACATCAATTCCCAAGCAGAGAGAAAATTTTCAACAGAGAGGGAAGTCTGGCACGTCAGGATGCTCCCAGAGAGAGAACTCTTGGCAAAGCACAGAAAGGTGTTGAGTTATCTTCAACTATCCAAGAGGTTGATTCTTCAAAGAAGAAAGTGAAAAGATCAAATGACCCTGATTTTTCCAAGAAACAAAAAGTGGCTGATACATCCTCGAAGCCTTCGAACAAAACTGCCTCTACAGGAGTCGGCAAGTCCACTCCTGAGAGGTTGCATGCCTCAAGCAACATGGGTCCTGAGTCAATTATCTCTAGTAAGAAGAGCACACCTAATTGTGAACATAAGCAGACCCTGAAACTAGATGATGATGCAAAGCAGAGGTAACAGATAGTTGTTCCATCACCTATCATATCCTGTGGATGTATTGGTTTAATGCATTTTTTACTCTAATTGGTGTTGACAATAGAGTGGCCCTTGATGCAGTAATCGACTTGAATGCTAGTACATTTCCTTGGTCTTATTCTGTTTCCTGCTATGCAGAATGCTGGCTTTAATTAAACGTGCTACATCTTCTATCACGCTGGATGAGATAATAAAAAAGCACAAAGGACCAAATATGCATGGCGTTTCACCAAAATATGTAGTGGATAAGTCCACCACGTTGGGAAAAGTGGAGGGTTCTGTTGAGGTATCTACCTTCAATATCCTGTGTATGCAGTGGTTTCAATGGCGTCATTTGTTTGTCTTGCTCTTGAGCTAACATGCATCTGCAGGCTCTTTGTGCAGCCTTAAAGAAGCTAGAAGCAGGTTGCAGCATGGAAGATGCGAAAGCAATGTGTGAACCTGAGGTTCTTCATCAGATGGTTAGGTGGAAGGTGATTGTCGTTTTACTATCCTGAACCCTTTTTCCTGGGTTTCTCCTGATCTCTTGTAGTTAAATTGAGTTAATCAAGTGGCACCTCTTTACACTTGCTTCTCTGTTCATTGTATCAACTTTGGTTGGTCAACTTGACCTGAAAGATTTGGTGTTTACTTTCACACTTGATGCATCTAGCATGGAAGAATCACCCCACCTATTTCACTCTGCCTTCTATTGCCTTGAATGGATCTTTGTGAAATCACAGTTGACAGAAGGTTCAGGTACTTGTGTCTTGATGATTAGATGGATAAGTGAACGTCTCTTCGAGTACACCTTAGAAGCTTATGTTGCATTCCCTGACTAAGTAGATTCAAAATTGAGTCTCCTTGACATACTCTTTAAGAAATAAGAAATGGAATGGCTGTTAACTATCTGATAATAAGTTTTTGCATTGATATGTGAACTATCTGACCTCAAGGCTTGGTTTGGTGATATGTTATTTGTTAGGGATAGTTTTGATAAAGCTCATTCTAGGACTGCTGCTTCTCTCGACCAGTTCCTCCCCACTTTTTCTTGAATCAAATTCTTGTTGGTAACAGTGAAAGATTGTCTGGTTTGCATAAATCATACTCTTGTCATCATCTCTGTTACAAATTACGACCACAGAATGAGATCATGCTGCAGACCTGAGGGGTGCTGGTATGCCTATTGCAGATCATATGGCTACGCTCTATCAATTATGGAGACAGATGGGATATGGATACAATGATATGAAAATACCTAAATAATAACAGCTAGGGTACATTACTACATTCTTACTAGTGCATATTTTTATTGTTTTTGGTGTTGTACTAAAGGTCTCAAAAATGGTAAGAAAGCATTTTGATTTTCTGATGGACAAGACCAATAATCTGAAATAAAGTATTAATTTGGTAAACTTGATGTTTTTTTTAGTCTATAGGTTGTATAAAGATTTCATTTGAATACCTATACAGTTACAGCAGATGCGACACCCTTATAAAGTATCTGTGCTTTGTAGGCATCAGTGTTTGACAGTTCAGTGTTCAGCTTGGAATTTCTCCTCCAAGGATATTCTGTTTCAATTACGAAGTATTTTCTAGGTGTTAGTGGTCATAGTCCTTTGTGGTTTTATTTTTGTTAATTGTTTTCCTTTCTAGTTGGATTCATTCATCCCCGTCCAACATCTTTTATTTGGCTGGTTTGCTATTGTATTTTCCTTCGCTAGAAGTTTACTGCACCAGCATGCACATGATTCTAGAATAAATGGGATTATCTTTTCGCATCTGCTTCATTGACATCTGATATCATTGTTGTTTTTATGGGTTTCATTGATTCCTATTGCCATAGACCAAGCTTAGAGTGTACCTTGCACCATTTCTCCATGGGGTGCGCTATACATCTTATGGACGCCATTTCACAAAAGTGGACAAGCTGAAAGAGGTGAGTCAAATATGTATCATGCTTTCGCATATAAAATCCATGCTGATAGGTTTAATAGAAATCATCCTTGTGTTTGCACTATTAAGTCAGCTAGTATCGTTTTGATGATTTGTGGTGCAGTCGTTTAGAGTTAAGTTGAATTTGATTAAGTGTGTTATGAAGTTGGTAGCGGATCCCATAAGTGGGAAGATATGCTAATGTTAGTTAAGAGTTTAAACTTCTGAAAATGAAGTTTGCAAGACTCTCATGGTTTTTTTTCAAAGTAATTTTTTTTTTCTGTATATTTATTTTAATTTTCTACTCTGTGGATATGCATAACCACTAGAGATGAGCTTATCTAAATGCATAAATCCTGAAAGGTCATTTCCAATATGCAGATTGTCGATAGGCTCCATTGTTATGTACAAGATGGTGACATGGTAAGTGTCTGTGCTCTCCTATCCCTTAATAATTTTCAGAAACAAAATGTAATTTCTTGGACATTTTCTCAGTGAAAACACCATACCAGAAATGTTTTTACCACAAAAAAAAGAAAAAGATGAAAAATTTGCCATAACCACAAAAGGTTTTGCCGTTTATTAAAAAATTGTTATTTGTGACACAAACATGTTTGATATCTTTTTTGAATCTTTTGATTTCTAGATGAACTTGAAACATTTTTGGAGTGTCTACATTCTGTACAATAAAGAAAAAGCTGCTTTTTCCCTTTGTTTTTGCGAGCAATTGCTCATTTCTCCACCCACCATGTCAATCTATGGCCACCCCAACTTCAGCCACCACCTCCGGCGAGTCCTGCATCTGGTGTTCCAACCATTTGGTTGGCTGGGCTAGTTGAGCAAATGAAGTGTGCAGGATACAATCTCATCAAAATAATTTTGTGTACTCACTCAGTAGAGAGAGTATGGTTAATAATGTGATGTACTTTTTTTTTTTATCTGCATAATGTGATATACTTGTTAGTCCCAGTTGTATTATAGGTTAATTGGAGAATCCAATTGCTTATTGCACCTTTAAACAGATAGTTGACTTCTGTTGCGGAGCTAATGATTTCAGTGTGCTCGTGAAGAAGCAGCTTGATGAGACAGGGAAGAAGTGCTTATACAGAAACTTCGATCTTTTACAAGCAAAGGTAAGCTGTACATTTCCTAATCAAAAATTTCTGCCTGTCGGGTATCAGTCGTGATGAACTAATTATTTCTTTAGAATGTGCACAAGGAACTCTATGAGTTTCTTTTTATGTTGATTTGTGTTTTGCTGCTGCTTCCCCTCCCCATTTTGGTGCAGTTAGGTATGTTGCATTTTGATTGGTTTTCTGGTCAAGTGTGAGTTTGACCATCATAAACCCCAAATGTGTCCATTTTGTGCCGACTTCTTTAATTTGTGCGCTAATCCTGGATCCTCTTTGCACCCATAAAAGATCCTGGATAGGCCAGGTATCACACGCGGAGATGTGAGTCACTTTTTTATTTTATTTTTCATAATGTAGTCACTTAGATATGGAAAATTTTGTTAAATCGTCCTTGCTTTGGGAAAAATGAGTATGGTAACATGTTGATGATTTTGATGTCATGATTGTTATTAAAGCCACTATTTCAAATAGTTGCATATGTGACTCTTAGAGCATCTTTACTTGTCTCGCCAAATGGCATGTTTGGCTGAAGTGGCAAGCTGAACCCCAAAAAAGGTGCTGCAGAAGATTCTTTACTCCACTTCGGTCAAATATGAAAAATGAGCAGTTCCTCTCTTGTTCACCTGTGCAACTATTCACAAGGCAAAGGACTATTTCATTATTATTTTTAAGTCAAAAGCTGCTGGTACTCAATGATATTGGTCCGCATTCAATTCAATTAAATTAAATAGTCCATGTTGTAGGAAATTGTAATTTTGTTTTTAAACCAACTTTATGTTTTCTAGAAATGAATCGCTCCAAAATTGGAAAAGAAAATATGGGCACAACAATAAAAATAATAATCTTATTTACAATGTTGGAATATGACCATTATAAAATTACGATCGTTGGAATATGGCTGTTAAAATATGACTGTTGTAAAAATGTAGCATTTGAAAAGAGTAGGAAAAAGTAAAAGGAAAAAGGACAGGCAATTATTTAAGTAAAAAAGAAAAAAAGATTAAATAAAGGTTATTTGTAGAGAATAGAGTCAGCTTGTTTATCTTTAGCTACCAGGGAATGTATTTGTTTTGTTTTCCCTGCAATTTATAAACTCAGTTCATTTGTTCCACGCTATGTGAACATGTTTTCTAATTTCTAGATGATTGGTCTTTGCGCTTCTTGAAGTTCAGTGCTCTGATTGATTTTTTAAGCCCTGTATAATCTGTTCTGTTGAACCTTCAATTTCTTATTTCCTTCTGGTTTCAACAGATTCATGGATTTGATCTGGTTTTATATAAGTTAAGTCTGCTATAAGATTATTGTTATCCCTTTCAACTAAAATATAAGAGGGACCCAAAATCATTGTGGCGGTGTTTTATTTTCCCCTTTTGGCTTGGAGATTTTCTTCATACAATGGTTATTGGCCACCAATCTTCTACTTATAGCTCTGTTCCTGTACTGATTTGGCATTCTTTGGGTACTTTACAAAGGTTGTGCTTGCATTTAGAGACCCTTTCTCAAACATTGTAATTGTTTTCACATGTGTACATGCGTGGATGGGTCCAGTGATTAAAACAATTCGAGCAATATGATCTGTGATGCATATGCCCTTGTTGTATTTTGCCATAATGACCTTGCTTAAAAAGATTTAGTTCTGTTTGATCTGTTCCATAAATTTAGTTGCTAAAGCCCCTCCCCCTCCATCCCTCTCATTGTCATTTTGGTGTTTGTTGATCGTTTCTTTGACAGAATAACTTTAACTTTGAGAAGAGGGATTGGATGACTGTCCAGCCAAATGAATTGCGGCCTGGGTCACAATTGGTCAGAATAATTTTTCTTTCCCCTTTGAACTTTAGATGTTTGAAGTCCTGGTTATAAACGATTGCATGACAGAACCCTTGTTGTTTTTGAGTAGATCATGGGGCTTAATCCTCCTTTTGGAGTAAATGCCGCCCTTGCAAATAGGTTCATTGATAAGGCCCTTGAGTTTAAGCCAAAGCTCCTTATCCTAATTGTTCCTGCAGAGACAGAAAGGTGCGCGCATACTTGCTACTCGTTCATCTCTCTCTCTCTCTCTCTCTCTGTGTGTGTGTGATTTTACCTTACCCTTTGCCTTTTCCAGGTTGGACAAAAAGCGTACTCCTTATGATCTGGTTTGGGAGGATAAGGCCTTGCTTGCTGGCAAGGTAAAATAGACACATTCTGTGCAGTTCCTATGTGGCTGAATGTGTGACCTGTATTGCTTGATTGGTCAGTAATTTATAGCTGTCTGTTTTTGTTCCTTCAGTCGTTTTATTTACCTGGATCTGTTGATGTCAACAACAATGAACTGGAGGATTGGAATGTGAATCCACCACCACTCTACCTCTGGAGTCTCCCTGATTGGACTGCGAAACACATGGCAATTGCTCAACAGCACGGACACTCATCGAGGGTCCAGGAAAAACCACATTTGGAAGATGATCATGATTTGAATGGTCAACCATTGGTGGGGATCGGTGGTTATCTTGAACAAAGTGAACTCCATGAACCACTCCAAGAAAGAGGAGCAAGTGTGTCTAAAATTCAAAAAGAAGGGTCTAAAATTCAAAAAGAAGGTATCCCTGTTGGTAGTGGTGACAGTAATGTCCCCGGGAACCGTAGCCATGAGAAAAATCAAACTAACAAGTATCCAAATAAGAAGAAGAAGCAGCGGAACAAAGGAAAGCAGGGGAGAGAATTTTCAACTGAACGTCATGCTAACTATGGTGTATCTGAATCACATTCAAACTTCAGAACAGGGTCTGGACCCGCTTTTGCCGCTGACATTGCAACTGGCTATGGAAACAGCAATGTGGAGGGCGGTAACCTGGGGGGACAATTTGGACTCTACCAGAGGGAGAACACAGATAGTCGTGGTAATAGTAGATCTTATGTCAGTGAGATAGAACGGCACACAAGGGAATATTCAATAAGACCAAATTTTCAACCTTATGGGCATCAAGATCCCAGTAGTTTCGGTCAAAGAAGCCTCTTTTTGGGAGGTCAAACTCCTGGGCATCTGGGTTTAGCGGCAGCAGACTTGTCATACGATAGGATGAACATGTCTACAATGCAGCGATATGCACCACGACTCGATGAGCTAAACCATGCAAGAACAAACACTTCAGGGTATCAGCCAGTTACAGCAGGTAGAAATGGCATCTCCTATCCTCGTGCTCCCCAAAGTGGGTACGTATATAACTCGATGTTTGCCCCCGGTGCTTATGGGCCCTTTTGGCAGTAGAACTCCTCCCGCTGGCTTAATGTGTGGATAGGTGTTTTGCTACTTTCAGTATGCTCTTTAGCTTAGAGTAGAAAGGTCTGGCTTACTTTTCTGCACTTCGCGGTTGGAGCTTGGATCCCCATCGGGCGAAGAAAAAGTTTGGAGCACAAAAAATAGATCTAGCTGCCCACCACAGGTTGCATTTTTGTTGGTGTTTAAATTATTTATTTCATAGGATTTTTTGAGTTAATCATCCATAAAGAAATCCAGGTTGATATATCTTGAAAAAAAGGTCTGTTGTAAATTTTGACCATTGATTTGTTGATGCGGATGTTATTCAATCAGATGGCCATAATCTATTTGTGTGCAGCTGGTTTTTCTATGGATCGGATGTTATTCAATCCCATGAACTACTGTTTAGCGCAGCTAAAGGAGTAATTGGATAGCGAGGAGCCATTTCCAAGGGGGAAAAAGTGTGAAGAAGCATGAAGAGTTCTGTAGCATTATAAACTGTGAAGTTCCTTAAGCAAAACATCAGCTGCAATTTCCTGGAAGCGTTGCTGTTTTTTTTTTGGCTAACTGCATTGATTTAGTTCCACCGAAGGATTCTGAAATTTCTAAAACAAGCCCCTAACAAGTGAAATGGTCCTCTGGACGCCAGCCATGAAGAAATCCACCAGAATTTGATACTCTTCGATGCCCTTTTGGTCCAACCCGTTCCTTGTGAACAGTGGAAAGAACAGCCAAACACCAGTCACCGCCACAAACACCAACGTCAACAACCCTGAAACCACCCGATGCAACTGCCATCGGCCGGCCACCGCTTTCTTTGCTGCCACCTCTGCTGCCGTGCATAATCCTTGTAGGACAAAGAATCACATTACCTCCCACGTAGGACTAACCTGTGTCAAGTAAAAGAATATTAGCTCGGGCATGAGGCCCGAAACCAAGAAAGTGGCCATGATAGCGGGTAGCGGAGCCCAACTGTGGCCCAACGTACATGTTGACATACTCTGGATCGGGCTATGTACCGCAGGCCATAGAATACCCGTAACCACAAGGTTCCACCTCCGGCCCCAAAAGTCCTGTAGCGATGTAGCCAAATAGGGCTCCTTGAACTGCGGCTTGAGTTCAACGCCCAAAATGGCTCGAGCCAGGACTGCAGCGGTGGCTAGCATAACCTCCAAACCCAAATACAAGTTGCAGCAGTATAAACCCCATATGATATAAGGGTGCAAATATTGCCTATAGTTGTATGCACGAAACAACATGGCCAAAAGCAACACCTTCATAGGCAAAAATGCTGATCTCTGCCCATTTCTTGCACTATTTGAAGATGGGTCCCGATTGGATCTTGCATTTGATGGTGATTTTGGATGTGGGGGTCTTGTTGATCTTGATGGGTAATAGTGCAATGTAGATGAAATGGAGGAGGGTATTTGATGGGTTGGTTAGTGAATCTGACAAGGGTCCCTGGTCAAAGGAGAAGAGGAGGAGCTTGAAATTGGCAAGCCAAACAAGTCAGAAGGTTGTGGTCCCTCCAAGGTATAAGGAATGGAGATCCAAGGGGAGGATTAAGAAGAGGTAGAAGATGGGGAAGAGGGAGATGAGCCTGGTTAAGCCTTTTGGGATGCGTTTGGCTATGAAATAACAGTAACAAATGGATGCAATTGACACTATCCATACCTTTATGAGGTTCTTGATCTCACTGTCCATCTTCTTCTCCCTTCTTTTCTTCCTGCCAAAAATATCTCGAGAAAATGCTTTAGAATTGGAAATTCTTGTTCATTGGGTAGTGCCTCTGATCCAGTTTAATGATCTGATCAAATAATGCTCTGCCAACAGTAGTTAATTTTCGGGTGCCGGGTGGTTATCACGAGTCTCCATCAATCGAGGGAAAAAGTTAACAATATATGGTCGTATGGATCAAAGGTTTGGGTCCACAGCCACAACTACCTCCATCTTTTGTGGTGCAAAACCTTACAACGTTGCAGCAAACCATGTTTGACAAAAGATGAACCTTTAATAATAGGCAAAAAGTAATTTTCATTGTCAAAGTTTAGCCAGAAAAAGGGTCATAAGAAATCAAAATATGTTTAGATTTTGACAATATCGCGTCCAATGTGACATCAAATTTGGCAGTGTAAAAGTTTTCGTCATCAAGGATTCCTCTCTATAGTAATTGGTTGGGATGAATGTTAGGCGGCTCAATTTTTTTGACAACAGTCATGGCAGTAATTGAACGTTGCTAAAATTTAACATAATTGTACGAGGACACCAAATTATAACCATTACCCATTACTGATCAAGGTGCACACCAAATCGTAATGTTGTAGCAAGAACTTGCATGGCTTGAAACTGCAAAAGAGAAGAAGTAGAAGAAGAACAACAACAACAACTATCGTAACATTATAGCAATAACTTGCATGGCTTGAAACTGCAAAGGAGAAGTAGAAGAACAAGAACAACAACAACAACAACAGAGCCCTTCCGAAGTTTCAGAGTCCAAAAATTGAAGAAGAGATTAAAAAAAAAAACTTAATCAAGATATGGTTATCAATCACAGCATGGATCACTCTGTTACTGCTACTTCATACCTTCAAGAATTCCAACGGCAAGTTACTACAGACTCCTCTCTCTCCTCCCAAAGTCGATATGGGAAACCGAAACCCAAAGGTACTTCCATCTTTGGCTAAAGTGCTTGTTTGCACTGCATTTTTTGTTGGAAGAAAAGATAGATTGTGACAAAGAACCGCATCAGGTAAATTGCTGATCCTGTCTTCAATTCCACTAATATCCATACCCTCAGAAATTTTCTGAACTTTCCATGCCTTGTACTGGCAATCTTGAATCCATGACTCAAAATATTCCGAACACTGCATAAGGAAAATGCAAAGAACAAAGTTCCACTCAAAGATCCCAACAACGAAAGAAAACAATTGAGAAAACTACGAGGCCAAATTGAAGCAATTGTCCTGTTTTTCATGTTTTAGCAGAGTCAGCGTTATAACTTCCAAAATATTGGTCCACATATTTAAACGTAGTGCATCACTAGGAGGCAATTGGTCTTGCGCAATGTACAAGTTTAATAAACATTTGCATTCCTACATTTGCTGGTTCCCCAAAGGCCATGGCATTTACTTTAGAATTAACGGTTTTGCTAACCTCCGCCCACTAAGCAGAGAATAATATACACGTAATTCCAAATAAGTTTGGATATCAATGCATATCTCATGGATATTAATACACTTTCACAAATATCAATACACCTTTATCAATGCACCTTTTTACCTATTATTCTACCCCTTCGGGCGGATGTTAGAATAATCATAGAACAAATTAATGAATGCAATACCATCTGTGCTCCTCACAGTGGCTAAATCCATTGCCTTTCCTCAATCTAATTCTCATTGCGCTAATAAGTAAAATAATCTTAGTCACTAAAAAGTAAATTAATCTAAGTCACTCAACGGGGTATAATTTTTATTTTATTTTTTAAAAATTTTGCTGGTTTCTGGGCAAGAGGTAAAGAGAAAAAGAAAATCAAAAGAGTTCCATGCCATGCAAGAATAACATTGGTTCAGATGGTATTTGGTGATGAAAAACGAGAATGATCACACACACCCAAAAAAACTCTGTACCACATGTTAGGGTAAGGGTTTTAACGTATGCCTAGGTAATCTCTATTACACGATCTTGTGTAGAACTCAACCCCAAAAGCTAGCCATTAATGTGAGGGTGCCCTCACGCTTATATACTTCATATTACTTTGGTATCCAAACGATGTGGGACTTCGCTTCACAATCTTACAGTGTGGTTTCAAGGTTCAGACATGCATTGCTAGTATACGGTAAGATAACATCATTCTCGAACCTCTATATATCTCTACCTGGATTAGCCCACCAATGATTCACATCTCGCTGTTGCCACATCTCTCGCGACTAGTCCAGTGACCAACACAAAGTATTCCCTTTTTAGATCAATTCACACTCTTTGCTAATTTTGTACAAGGCATGCTCATTTTTATTGTTCAATGGTAACACTTATATTACAACTACTCCAAATACAATGGGCGTTGATTGCTCATTTGGATTGTGAGAAAAGGAGAGATAAGAAAGTGGAGCCTTTTCTCACCAAATCTCATCATTTTTGGAGAGATTGGGTGAGAAAGGGGAAGGGCCAATCAAAACATCTCTTTTTTGTACCTTTCTCTCCATTTCTCACCAAAATGTTCAATCCAAATGAGGATTTTACAAGAAACCATAACTCTTTCCTTTCTTTTCTCATGAACCCTCCATCCAAAGGGGCTGTGAATGATTATGCTAGAACAAAATTTGACAAATCAAAATAAGAAACCACAACTAAGTGAATCAATGAAAACAATTCTACATGGTTTAGTTAACAATGGAAGAAGAAAAATTTTGGATCAGCAAAGTAATGGACATTTGAGAATAACAATCCACGCCATAAAATAGTGCTCAAAATATGGATATGTTAAATGATGCTCAGTTGCTTGATACTACAACTAGGGTAAGGAAGAAAAACTGGTACCGAAGAAAACTAGGGTTAGTAAAGAACAACTGCAAATGAATAGGATTTTAGGGAAATGCGAAGATATAGTTTGAAGAAGTGGCTGTACCTATGACTGCGAGAAGTGATGACACTGAGTTACCTGTTTTTGAAAGGAGGAGTTTTTCAGGGTCCAGCGTTTATGCCGACTACGGGGCACTAAACGAAAATGGGTTTGGAGGGATAGGGAGAGGGAGAGGGGGCGTCTCATCCATTAGACCAACTCCTTAGTCTATAGCTTACCTTGATCTTATTAAACTTGACAGCATTCTTCCTCAACAGAATGCAATACCACATACTTATGACTACATACTTTTCCGCTAACTCATAACTGAGGGGGAAAAAAAAAATCTTTTTTTTTCAAGTCCGAGCAGGCGATCACAGACAAACACTTTCAAGAATTTTTTTGGACAAACTAAGGAATCAGGGTATTCCCCTGGGTTCTGGTAACTCCAAAGGAAGATACAATTCTATACTGAATGGTTCATACATTAAACATGTATAAGGAAAACCGGAAGTTCGCACAAAAAGGGTATCTTCAAGGGATGAAGTCCATACTGAAAGCAATCATTTCCAATCTAAGAACCTTAATCTTGATAGCAAAAACCAGTTCTCGCAACAGCTCGTACAGTAATACACTAACACCATGTTCGTTTTGCAATTTTGGACTTTGGACTTTCTCTTTGCACACGTTCCCAATAAATTTTTTCTCATTTATTACTCTCATTTCACTCTCTATCTCTCTATACTCATTACCCAAAATCCTAAAACGAGCATGCCGGTACACTTGACAATTGCCTCAATTAATAGAAGTAGAAAGATCATCAACAGATTAACGAAAATTCAAGGGACCATAGGAATCTCGTACAAACACAATTGTTGTCAAACTTGGAATGGAGTTGGGAGCAGTTTCCTTCGTGTTTTTTGTTTCCATTTTTTGCGATATTATTCCCAAGAACAATTAGCAAGCTATGCAAAATCGAAATTAGCTTTACTGATTATCAAAACAGATAGCTTTGAAGGATGGAAGATTAGAAGTTTACCTGGTACTGCAATGGAGCGAGAATCTCCGTCGTCGGGGACGTCCGTCGGAGTGAATTTATTCTTTTTCTTTGATAACATGGATTTCATACAGTGTGACCAATTCTATTTTCGCAAAAACGAATTCACTGCAATCTACTTCGATTATGTACCAATCAGAATCCAATTAATATGAACTTCAAGATGGTCTATCTTCTTGGCGATCTCTACGAAATGAACTGTCTCGATCACGAAGATAAACCAGAACGAGCTCGCAATTTTGAACAAACCGTTGCATTTCCTACACCGCTGTTTCAATAGAAACGAGCGACGTCGTTTTATGTTAAATGAGTTCGATCCAGTATGCCCAAACCTATTTTCATAACAAAAAATTCACTCCAATCCTCTCAGATTATGTACCAATAAGAACGATATTGATATGATCTTCATTAGGGTTTATATCCTCGACAATATCTACAGAATGAACAGTTTCGATCATAGAGAAAAACCCCAATGAGATCACAATTTACCTAACATTGTTTTCAAAGGACTTCTCAGGTGCAATCTGCGAAGTGTTAATTTACGGGCGACGTCGTTTTTGATGTGCGAGCCGTAGGTCGACGTCGTTTTTGAGAAAAGCTCGACTCGAAAAGTAAGCCCAGCCCATCAGCCCAAGTAAACAACTGTTCCCGTCACCCCTTCGCGCTGGTTTGATCTGCAACTTCTCTCTCTCTCTCCGGCGAATAAGTTGCAGGTTCCGGCGGCTCCGGCTTCATTTCCGGCTACCGGAGGTTTTTTTTCTTGTTTTTAGTTTTTATTTTGTCTTCTCACTCTCCGGTTTCGGAGAGAGTTGTTCCCTGCGTGGATCTTTTGCTACCCTATGTGGGTGTTTCTGTTTCCGTGGAGAGTTGGTCGGAGAAGAGGACGGTGAGCGCGTCAAATTACAGCTGCCGTCTTCTTATCCATTTGCGTCTTCGTCCACTCCCTACGTGAAACTTTCTCTACCACTTTTGGGTAGTATTTTCTGTACTCAAAGTATTCCTATCCAAACCATTTGGATAACCCTTATCGATAACACTTATCGTGGATTTGTTCCCATAGATGACCTTCGGTTTGGGGTTTGTAGCCCTTTGGGCGGATTTTGAGTAATCAAAATCTTCTGAGTTTGTTAAAAAAAAAAAAAAATTACAGGAGCCGTGCTCTCCCGTTTCCATTGGTAGAAAAGAAGATAAGCCATTCCGATTCGGTTGAAAAATGGTCGATCGAGACGAAGAGTGGGAGCTAAATACACATGCTTCCGACTAAGTCTAGGAGATCAGCATTAGACTTCAAAAGGAACCAAAAATCAGCCACACGAACAGGAGTTCAAGACACGAAGAAAACGCTCAGCTGCTGCTGCTGCTGTTGATTGGCACCAGATATGAAATACAAAGTCTGAAATTACAGTTCGTTGAGCCCCTGGGATAATTTTCCAATTCATCTTTAAAAGCTGAAGGAATTATCACCACCAAACAAGTAGTGACACCAAATCGTCACCTTCTCCAATACCATTCCATTCTTCAACAGGTACTTCACCAGGTTCAGCTCTTCTTCTTTATCGCCACAGAACTTGTGGATTTCGATTTTCTTGAGGCTAAGAAGTAAACATTCGGGCACTTGTTCTGGCGGGCTCCAGCGGTAAAATAAAAAAAATGTCCCTGTTAACATCATACTCACGAATCCCTGATGACCGTCAATCCCTAATGACGAAAGAGAAGTTGCACTATTTCAGATAACAGCAAATTAGATCCTTGTAAATTTGTAATATCTGTAACATAAGAGAACCCGACTTACCTCTGGAAAAACAAGAGCTTCTAGTTTAGGTGAACTTTGAAATAAATCCGGCAACAGCACTGGGCCATTCGACGGATCAAAACCTAGCTCTAGATAGACCAAATTACAACATGTAGCCCACTTGGGATCACCGTTGCTGAGACACTGCATAAGTGCGAGTTTATGGATTATACAAAGAGAAAACCAGAGAAGCTGAACACAAGAAAGTAGAGAGAAGCTCTTATCGAGTCCCATACAGATTAATGAATTTGGATACATGTCGAAACCTAAAAGAACTCTCAACCTGCGGAGTTAGTTCACATGGCTTCTATTGGAAATTTGTGGAATCTTGTTCATTTTTATGAAAATCTGAATCGTCCACATTGTAGAACTCATGGAAAACTGTAGTTCTGTGGAAATTTATTCTAATCGAATAACAGAGTATATCATCGGAGAGAATTAGAAATAATTCAGGCTTATATTTATGAGATTGACAACATTGAATCAAACCCAAAATAACTCGATATACATGAGGTTGGAAAACCAGCCGGGCCGCCGCCGCCTTATTCCCACGCTGGTTCGAAGATGCGAAGTTTAGAGGACTGAATCATCCTTGAAATTCATCAAAAATACTCTGACGCTTGTGTTGTGATCGAGAAGAAAGTTTGGAGCTTTTGGATTTTCCACTCGACGCTCTCAATGCTTCCCAGGATTAGTCTAAGCGTAAGTTGTCAAAGGGTTCCGTATCCAAAAATGATGACCATGCATATGAAAATGGTTGCTTGATTTCTTTTCCCTTTTTTGAGTTTTGTTATCAGTTTGCGTCGTTTAGTAGTTTTTAAGGGTGCGGACTGTGAATTTTTTTTTTTTTTACTTTTGATGATTGGCTAATATTGCTAGGTCCAAGTCGATGCTTGAATAAATGATGTTGGTGGGATGTAAACCGGTCAAACTGAGTGGTGGGTTTTGCAAGCTTAGCTCGAAAATTTAACTAGTTTTGAAAAGTATGTTCAAACTTTGATTTGATAACTTAACAAGCTTTAAAATGTTTATTTTAATGAGCCACTGTCTTGCTGCCCTGATAACTTACACGTACACTGCACATCAGTACTTGTGATATGAGTTCATTTTTTATCCATTAATGTGTAGCATCAATGGATTAAATCATCTCGATCAATTGGTACGAACTCAAAACTTGAGTAGCTTGATTCATATGATATGACAACTCTAGACATCGGATCACAATTTTAGGCTGTTGAATTTATCACCCTCTTATTCCCTATATGTAGGTTTTTGGTTTTTGTTTTTTGTTTTTGTTTTGGGCGTTGAATGTATCCCCGAAGATCTGAAGAGGGAGAATATGAGATCCTTACGATAAAATCTACTCTATAATTTCATCCAATTGTGAAAAGACACCCTTTTGGGAAATTCAATTTAGCATTTGTTGGTTTGATTGAACAGTTGTAGGTGAAAAGACACCCTTTTGGAAAATGCTACTTACCCGATTTTCGTTTTGATAAAACAGTTGTAATTGAAAAGACACCCTTTTGGGCAATTCAATGTAGCATGTTGTTTTCGGTTAACAGTTGTAGTGGAAAAGACCCCCATTTTAATAATACAGTCTAGCTGATCATTGGTTTGATAGAACAGTTGTAGTCAAAAGACAGGTTTTTGGACAATACGTTTTAGCATATTGTTGTTTTGATTAAGCAGTTGTAGTGGAAAAGACACCCTTTTGAACAATACAATTGAGCTGATTGATGTTTTGGTAAAAATAGTTGTAGTTGTTATGCCAGTGTTAGCTAATTGGCTTTAAATGCCTTTTTTCTAATCTAGAATAAGATACAATTTCTTGTCTATTTGTGTGAACTTGAGAGTTTTTTCTTTTTCTCTTTTTTGTTATTACAATATTACCATTTGAGAAGCCAAAACCTCCCAGTTTGGTGAGCTTGTGTCTCGGAGTTGTTGGGAAGCATTTTGAGGATATCATTGTGGTTTTGGGAGACATTGCTGCCAGCTTTCCGGCTGATATTAAGGTTTATCTTTCCATTCCTTCTGATATTGAGTACAAGATTTTTTGTTTTGATGATTTCAATTCTTTGATCTTCCAATTGTAGCAGAAGTGGTATCACCAACTATGCTTTTAGGTTTCATTTTGTTAATATGATTCGATCTGAGCTCAGTTATTCCAGAATATTTGCTTAGTGAGCGTGAAGATATATAGAGTGATGGTAGAAAGAAAAGGAAACCAAAGATCGCTAGAGGAAAGAAAAACTTGCTGTTTGTAAAGCTATTGTTCGCAAGGATCTCCAGTCAATATCAAAGGAATAGCGAATTTTCAGTAGCTCTGCTGGCAGTTGAGATTAATTGGACCAAGCTTCTTTCCCCGTAATGCCAGAAATGCAAACTTAACTCAAAATTTCAAAATCCTGCTGTGTAAGAGCGTTCACAGTTGAGTTTCCATTTATTAGCTAGGTTTTACTGGCTTTGATGACATACAATTGCATTGGGAAAGGCTGAAAGAGAGGCAAATAGTAGTGCAATGATCACGGCATATTGAAGGCCTCCTTAGTGTTAACTGTTTAATATAAAAACAAGTTGAGACTTCACGCAACTTGTGTTTAAGAAACTCTTTTTAGTGTTCTGATCTGTGAAAATGTGTCTCATGAATTGCTGATGGCAATGGCAGCAATTGCAAGAAGAAGAAAGTTATTGAATGATGATGTTCATCATTGCATTGGCTGAAAGCTCATGGGAAATTCTTCATATATTTGGCTCAGATGTTTCTGATTTTGGGTTATCCAAAGTTGAAGAAGCGTGCAAAGTTCTCCGAGCTATGGGTATAAGGTATGGCATTTGGATCTTTACTGAGCAGCCAGTAGCAAAGTACTTTAGACCCTGCCACAAGAATGGATATGTCATAGGATTAGTTTCTTCCAGCATTCCCATTGAAAGAAATGTGCTTCCCTACCCTATAGTAAGTTAGTAACTGTTAGAGCATTCTAGGAATATCCTTCCAGAACATCAAAATTAAGAAAATGCTAAGGTTAGTACTCATGATCGTAACCAGACCCGATGTTGGCTCCCAAAACATACAGATGACTATAAACTTCAGGGTATGAGCCAGTTACAGCAGGTAGAAATGGCATCTCCGATCCTTGTGTTGTGTTCTCCAAAGTGGATACATGTTGGGCTCAATGTTTGCCCCTTGTGCTTAAGGGCTGGGTTAATGTGCAGATAGGTTTTTTTTTTTGCTACTGTCAATATGCTCTTTAGCTTTGAGTAGAAAGGTTTGCCTTACTATTCTGCACTTCATGTCATTCAATCATATGGCTATCACCTATTGGTGTGCAGCTGGTTTTTCTATGGATTATTTACATATCAGTGCTTATAAGAGGAACAAACGGTTCAAATATCTAAGTGAGAAGCGTGATAGCACCCACAAACAACTGGTTAGCCCAGCTAATGATTGGATAGCAATGAGTCATTTTCCAAGAAGAAAAAGTGTGAAGAAGCATGAAGGGTTCTGCAGGATTATAAAGTGTAAAGTTCCTTGAGCCAAACATCAGCTGCAATTTCCTGGAAGTGTTGCCGCTATTTTTGGTCTAACTGCATTGAGTCTCGTACCACCAAAGGATTCTGAAATTTCTAAAACAAGCCCCTAACAAGTGAAATGGTCCTCTGGACGCCGGCCATGAAAAACTTAAACAAAATTTGAGACTCTCCAATGGCCTTTTGGTCCACCCCATTCCTTGTGATCTGTGGGAAGAATAACCAAACACCAGTCACCGCAACAAATGCCAACGTTATCGGCCCTGAAACCACCCAAGGCAACCGCCATCGGCCGGCCACCGCCTTCTTTGCCGCCACCTCTGCTGCCGTGCACACTCCTTGTAGGACAAAGAACCACGTTACCTCCCATGTGGGGCTGACACGTGTCAAGTAAAAGTATATTAACTCATGCATGAGACCCGAAACCAAGAAAGTGGCCACCACAGCAGGTAGAGGAGCCCAACTCCGGCCCAACAAGCGTGTTGACATACCCTGGACCGGGCCATACACCGTGGGCCGTAGAATACCCGTAACCATGAGGTTCCACCTACGGCCCCAAAAGTCTTGTAACGATGTAGCCAAGTAGGGCTCGTTGAACTGCGGCTCGAGCTCAATGCCCAGAATGGCTCGAGCCAGGATTGCACCCATGGCTAGTATAACCTCCACAGCCAAATACATGTTGCAACAATATAAACCCCATATGATGTAAGGGTGCAAATATTGCCTATAGTTGTCTGTACGAAACAACATGGCCAAAAGCAACACCTTTATAGGCAGAAAAGCTGATCTCTGCCCATTTCTAGCACTATTTGAAGATGGGTCCTGATTGGATTTTGCATTTGATGGTGATTTTGGATGTGGGTCTTGTTTGATCTTGATGGGTAATAGTGCAATGTAGATGAAATGCAGGAGGGAATTTGATGGGTTGGTCAATGAATCTGATAAGGGTCCCTGGTCAAAGGAGAAGAGGAGGAGCTTGAAATTGGCAAGCCAAACAAGGTAGAAGGTTGTGGGTCCACCAAGGTGGAGGGAATGGAGTTCCAAGGGGAGGATTATGAATAGGTAGAAGATGGGCAAGAGGGAGATGAGCCTGGTTAAGCCTTTTGGGATGTGTTTGACTAGGAAATAACAGTAACAAATGGATGCAATTGATACTATCCATACCTTTATGAAGTTTTTGATCTCACTACTATCCATCTTCTTCTCCCTTCTTTTTTTTCTGGGCAAAAATATCTCGAGAAAATGCTTTAGAATTGGAAATTTTTGTTCATTTGGTAGTGCCTCTGATTCAGTTTATTGATCTGATCTTGGTCTCTGTTCTTTTTTTTTTGGGTATAATTAATGCTGTCAAAAGTAGTTTGACTCTGATCCATCAATTATATATTGTTCTAGGACAGAGCATGCTGCAGGTTGACAGAAAAAATGTGTTAAACAACGTAAGCCAAACGTGGTTTAGCAATTAATTACGGGGGGGGGGAAATCTACAATATTCTGACGTGGAGCTTGCAACGGTAATATTTGACACTAATTGACAATCCAACCCAGATGCCTTCTGTTAGGCCAAATCCTATGTGGCTTCTGACGTGGATGAAGGGGGGAGGAAGCATGCCAACTTTGACAACTTCTCTCCTCCATGCCAAATTTCAAAAAATGACTATTTGCATTTTGACACAAGGGTTGGAGAGGAATAATTTGATGTCAAATTCTATTAATTTGACATCAAGGGTTGGAAAAGAAGACTTTAATGTCAAATTGGAGATGTCAAATTGCCACGTCAGCTTTCAAAAAAAATTTGACATCCCCAATTTGATATCAAGGATTGGAGATGCTCTGAAGATCAAAGGTTTGACATCTTTTGTGGTGCAAACCTTGGACGTTTAGTGGGCAATCTGCTGCAACAAACCATGTTTGATTAAAGATATTTTTTATTTTTTACTTTTAACAGAGGAATAACTCTACGGATATACTACTAATAATCTTGAGAAGTACTTTCAAAGCTTTAGTATCGGCCCGAACCACTAGGCAACCTATGTGTGTTGACTAAAGATATTTACTAGAGCATCTCGGTTGTTAGGCAAAGTACTTTTCAATGTCAAGATCTAATGAAAAGAGGTCATCATGAACAGAATCAAAATACTGTGAATTTTGAGGATAGTCTGTCCGATGTGAAATCAAATTTAGGCCATGTTTCACTAATATTTTTTGCACTTTTAGAAACAAGTGTACGTTTTATTTTTATTCAAATTTTTTTCGTGTTTATTAAGTTTGCGCCTAATTTTTATTGAGTATTGATTCAAACTTAAAGACAATCAAAAATTTGCTTGGTCGTTTACTTCAAAACGTCCTCCAGGTGCACGCAAGTTAGCATAAACTTTAGACACCTCAGGAAAAAGAGCATCCCATCTCATAAAGTTAGACGGAACTAGCTTTATCAATGTCATTTCATTTTGACAATAAGTGGTGGAGAAGCATTCAATCATCAGAATTCAGCAATAACTTGAATGGCTTGAAACTATTGTAATAAAGAAGAAGAAGAAGAAGAAGAAGAGAGCCCTCCCGAAGTTCCAGAGTAAAAAGATGGAAGAAGAAATCAAAAACTTAATCAAGATATGGCTATCAATCACAGCATCACTTTGTTACTGTTACTTCATACCTTCAAGAATCCCCAAAGGCAAGTACAGACTCCTCTCTCTCCTCCCAATCCTCTCTCTCTTCACCATCCTCCCTCTCCACCTCACCTGCGTCTTCCCAACCGCCGCCGTCACCGGCATCACTTGGCTTGCAAATTCCAAGCTCCTCCTCTTCTCCTTCGACCTGGGCCCTCTCTCATCAAACCCACCAAAGTCCCTCCCTTTCTTCATCATTTTTGCTTGTCTCCCCACCAGAATCACCAACCAAAATCACGAATCCCAAATCCCAACAAAACCCAGAAATTTGACTCTAAGTTTAGCCATTGAAATAGTGATTCTTTCTCTGTTGATGGGTGTTTTACATGATTACAGAGAAAGATTCATACAGCATGGAATTTTATTGGTTCTTCTGTACTGTGTGGTAGTGTTTCTACTGGTTGATATTCTTTTTGCATTTTCAAGCTTCGGCGTCTTGCTGGGGCTGGAGATCGAACCGCCGTCCGATGAGCCCTACTTGGCAACATCCCTCCAAGATTTCTGGGGGAGGAGGTGGAACCTCACCGTAACGAATATCCTGCGACACATCGTGTATAAACCCGTGTGGGCAGGCACGGTGGGGGTATTGGGCAGGCAGTGGGCCCAAGTCGTGGGGGTATTATCGACTTTTCTCGTATCGGGCTTAATGCACGAGCTGTTGTTATTTTACGTGACGCGTGTGAGTCCCACGTGGGAAATGATCAGGTTTTTCGTGCTTCACGGGGTGGGTGTCGCGGCGGAGAAGTGTGTGGAGAGGGCATTGCCCGGCCGGTGGCGGTTGCACTGGGCGGTTTCGCGGCCGTTGACGGTCGGATTCGTGGTGGCTACCAGTTTTTGGTTGTTTTTTCCACCGCTGATAAGGAATAACGTGGATGTGAGAGCCATTGACGAGTTCAAAATGTTTATGAACTTCATGAAAATGAAGCTAACTCATATGTAACCTCTTGTTGCTTGCTTGTGTGTTTTTCCATTATAAATTTTGAGTTGTTTTTGCAATCGAAACTTGCTCAATATTTGGTTCAATTTAGCCTGTGACAAGCTAAACTGTCAAGGGTGAGTCCGGCCTAACTTTTCAGGGACTTTTTGGCAAGGTCTTTGTCATCGCTTTCTCTTGATCTTTACAAGATTTGGGTCAAACTTTTACGCTATATTTTTTTGTCTCGACGAAAGAAATCAAATAAGAATAAATAAACGTAGGCTAAGATTGAAAAAGATTCATATAGAATGACGAAAAAAGCTTTAAAAAAAAAGGTCGAAAAATCTGAAGTACAATAAAGGCTAATATTTTTGGTCCAAAATTTTATCTGGGCCGAACTGTCTAAAGAACTGGACTGCCCAGTCCAACTTTTTATCTGGGCCAAATTATATGATCGTTTAGGTCGGGTCTGAACAGTAGCGTTGGCGTCTGTGCAGGGGTCCGGTCCGTTCCGGTCAGGTTCGGCGTCGCGACATCCCTGAGACAACGACGCAGGGGGGAAGAGAGAGAGAGAGAGGGAGAGACTGAACCTATCTCTATTCCTCAGTTCTGGTGGGTTGAGTTGATTTCTTGTGGACTTCATCTGCTCACCTCTAACTGCCCTTTCTCTCTCTATATCTATATACCATCATCACATCCAATCTTCTCTCTCTCCGCATTCTACCTGTTTCGAGAGGACTCATCAGAATCTTTTTTCTTTATCGTCATATAGATCCGACCTATTCCCCCTCAATTCATCTCTATCGCATTGGTAAACTCTCTCTCTCTGTGTTTATATATTGATATATACTATACATATGTACTTGTCACCTTGTGGGAAAACAGCATTTTAGACGATTTTAGGGTTTAGCCAGAGAACTAGCTTTGGTTTTGGGACGTAAAGAATCTTGTCTTCCTTGTATGTATAGAAATATGTGGATAACTGAAGTAGTGATCAGACTGAATGAGTCTGAGGTTTGTGTAAGCTTGTCTGGACACTTGAGTTAACAAAAATAAGATATCCTCGTCAGACGTCACCTTGTGAAGAAACAACATTTTGTTCGATTTTAGGGTTTGTTCCTTGAAAAACTGGAAAGCTTACTTAGGTTTGTATGTTGGAAAACGTTGTTTCCTTATATTGGCATCAACTTCATATTTGGATAATTGAAGTAGTGATACATTTGTTTCCCTATATAGGCATTAAATTCATCTTTGGATAATTGAAGTAGTGATACATTACTTTGTTTTTAAACCAATGAACTATCATCTTCAGGCTGGATTAGTCGAGGTGCGCATAAGTTCGCCTGACACTTGAGTTATCAGAAAAGAAGAAGAAAAAATCCTCTGACTGGAGCATTTTCTATCGGAGTGTATATAACAGGGACTTTTTCTCTATGGGCATGCTTGATTCAGGGAAATATAATCCAATTTGATATGTATTCTTACCCAGCTATAGTGAATGGATTGCCAAAGCATACACATTTCGTATTCCATGTTTTATGGGATTGGTTATCCAATCGATACGTTGTCCGGTCCCTCCCTGTGTGTTGTATTCAAATGGTGCAAATGCAGTTCCTGTGGAAATTTATATGCATTCTGACCTATCAAACAAGCTCTATATGTTTTTCTTTGTTCGAAGTTCTCTCTGTTTGTATTGAACCTGCAACTAATTAGGGGGCGATGATAGTTTATCAATGTACATTGGGTGCATCTGAAGCAGAATCACCTTTACTCATGCTGATTTCATTAAGCATATCATGAGATCAGTAACTTCATCCCCTCATGGTTAGTTGTGGAACCTTGAGATTCCGTGTCACTTGCAACTTGCCTCAGCTCAAGATATCTGCAATTATGTACATAAGATTGATTGGAGTATTTGCCATTTGGATATTTATGTAGCCCCTTTGCAAGGTAGCAGCATGCTGCTGTGTTGGAAATTGAAACACTCTGGAATTTTCCCTTTGAAAACTTTTCAGTCGAGGTGGTATTATATCAAGTGAAACAAGTAGACTTATTTGTAGCCGAGATGTGGATCATAGGTTACAAAACTTTACACGATGTTGTCAATCGGCTGATCTAGTGACAAAGAAAAAAGTACGTTTTGCAGTTCCTAAAGAGTTCAGTCCTCGTCAGGTTTTGGGTGGTTTTTATCTCCAAATACAAGGTATTAACTATTAAGTAACCTGAAGCAGTGTTTTGCTTGTCATGTTTTTCATGACATTATGGTGTTAAGTAGCTGCAGCAGTATTAGTGGTCTAATGTTTACCATAATAATTAAGGTTCAAACCATTCGTCTGGGGTTATGGCCTGACCAATAAAAAAGGAAGAAGGGGTCTGATAAGTTTTTTTGAGTTTGGAATTGTATTTTCTTCCACGAATGTCCTTCATTTCAGTTCGGATTTTATAGCTCTGTCCTTTGTTGATATTATAGATTCTCAGGTTACATCCTGGGTCTGTGGTTTTTTCATGTTTATCTTAGGATAAGGAAACTCTGCATAATTGATAATGTTCTTAACGTAATATATTTTACGCACTCCTTTCCCCTAATTACAGAACATAATGGTTATGCTTTCAGAAATTGATGTCATAATATGCCAATTGGACGATCGCTGTTCAGACTTTTGTGAAACAAAAGGTGATGGACGACGTTGATGACGATGATGTGCCCCTAGTTTTCAGGCGCAGTAGTACCGCATCAAAGCAAAATCATTTGCACTTGGAAACAACGAAGTCGTCATCTCAAAGGCATGATGTACAGTCAAAGAAGCAGGTCTCTGAAGTCCGTTCTTCCAATGGTCAGAACTCCATTTCCCAGAAGGGTATGCCAGTTCTATCTAGCAAGGCATCAATAGTGAAATCTCCTGCAGCAAGCCCAAAAGAGTCGACTTCATCTGCCAAGGGGTCAGCAGTAAAATCTCCTTCAGCAAGCCCAAAAACCTCAGTTTCATCTGCTAAGGCATCTCCCGTGAAGAAGCCAGTGGCTGATTTAAAAGTGTCAACTTTGGTAGCTGATCGGTCAAACCATATGTCGCAACAAAATACATCATCTGCTATAAAGAAGGAGAAGCAGATGATTAATTGTTCTGGAGAACCACATAGTGATTCTGAGGATTCAGAAGATAATAAGCCACTGAGTGCTAGACTCTCTGCTGGATTACCAAAGGTATGTCCAAACAATACCAACAAAGAGCCAAACACTTCTACTCTGGGTTCACCACCTCTTGAAACACCAAGAGTCAAAGGTGAAGACTCAGATGATGAAATTCCTTTGTCCTCAAAATATAAATTCAAGTCAAATGTCGGACCATCTAGAAGCAAGTCCCATGTGTTTGATGAAAATAAACCTGTGGCACCAAAACTTAAGCAAAATGGTTCTACCATGATAGACAACCAAGTTAAAAAATCATCTACCTTGTTGAACAAGAGATCTGTAGCTGAGGCTAAGTCTTTGAGTCAGCCTTCAAATAAAAGACCAAAGCTTGTCAATGGGTCTTCTCCTACCTCAGAGAAAGTGTCTATGAAAGCAGAATCAAAGTTAGATGAGGATCGTATCGATTATGTCCCTATTTCTGAGAGGTTGCAGATGGCAATTTTATCAGGCAAGAAATCTTTAAGTCAGTCTTCAGTTAAAAGGCCAAAGCTTGCTGATGGATCTCCTCCAATCGTTGGTAAGCAAGTATCCATCAAAGCAGAACCAAAGGTAGACGAGAATGGTACTGGTTATGTTCCTATTTCCGAGAGGTTGCAGATGGCAATTTTATCAGGCAGGAAATCTTTAAGTCAGTCTTCAGTTAAAAGGCCAAAGCTTGTTGATGGATCTGCTCCAATCGTCGATAAGCAAGTATCCATTAAAGCAGAATCAGAGGTAGATGAGGATGATGATGATTATGTTCCCATTTCTGAGAGATTGAAGAAGATAAATGTATCAGGTACAAAATCAGCATCTGCAAAACAGAAGGTGACAAAAGTTGTTTCCACTTCGTTCAAAAAGAGTACTAAGTCCAAGAAAGTTGTGAAAAAATCAAAACACTCCAAGTCGTCAAAGGTGCCCCCTGGCTCTGGTGAAGGGCAAAAATGGACTACCTTTGTTCACAATGGTGTCATTTTCCCACCTCCATACAAGCCTCATGGGGTTAAGATGCTCTACAAGGGCCAACCAGTTAATTTGAGTCCCGAACAAGAGGAGGTTCTCTCTCTCTCTCTCAGTTGTCATGTATACCTTTTATTTCTCCTCATTGCTTTGGTCGCTGTGTAGTTTTCCATGCAGGTTTTGCTGTATCTGTTCTCACCTTTTTTTTCCTCAGGTCCGGATTGTCTGTTTTATTTGTGAATTTTATTGCAGGTTGCAACTATGTTTGCAGTGATGTTAGATACAGAATACATGACCAAATCTAAATTCAAAGAGAATTTTATGAGTGACTGGAAGAAAATTCTCGGGAAAAATCATGTAATTCAGAGGTTGGAAGATTGTGATTTCACCCCAATATATGACTGGCATCAGAAGGAAAAGGATAAGAAGAAGCAAATGAGTGCAGAAGTAAGTTCCTTGCTAGAAAACTTTCTGGCTTTGTGATGCAAAAGGGTACTGGCATTCTGAAGGAAACTGGAACTCTCACTTAAAATAGTTGTTTTTAAATCTTCATCAGAACAAAATACTCCTACTTTTCTTGGTTTGATTTTGGGAATTCACCATTTAACAAACTCAGTGTAGGCTCTGTAAATTTTATTATTTTGCTTTTATGAACTCAAGCCCCATCTAAAGTGGTTCCCCTGCTTCATTGAACCCCCCTTTGTTCTCATTCTTGCAGTGGCAAGATATAGTCGTTCATTTGTCATTTTTCTTGCTGTTTTCCAGGCATCAGAAACCACTGCTTCATTGAACCCCCCTTTGTTCTGATTCTTGCAGTGGCAAGATATAGTCGTTCGTGTGTCATTTTTCTTGCTGTTTTCCAGGCATCTCTTTGCCTACTACCGTTCGGATTCTACAAATATGTAGACTGAGAAATATGTGTTCTATTTACGGTACAATTACTGGTCCTTGTTATCAGGGTGTTCAGAGGGCTTGGCTGGGCAGGGACCCATCTTTGGGGTTATTTGCACACCACGGCTGCTCTCTGGATTGAGTGCATGTTCCAACACTTGGCTATCCAAGCGTCTAGCATTGCTCAAAGCAATAACTGTTTGTGTAGAATCATCATTCTTTACCAAGCCAGAACACGTTTGCACAGAGGACAAACAGTATCCTTCAGAGAATCAGAATTAGTAGACACAATCTTCTATTTTTTATTGAAAAGTTACTACCTTTAAGCATAGGTGAACAAGAAACTTCTCTATAGTCATCTACACCTAACACCATCGATTATACCTATCTAGTTCAAATCCCTGTGTAATATCATCCTAATTCTTAAGATCCTGTTTGTTGTGCTCTGACAGTGTTTTCTCTATAAGTTCTCGACAAGTACTAGTTCAGTTTAACTTAATGATGCCTGTTAATAGAGCCTACACAATGATTCCCTACTGCTGTGTGGTAGATTCAGATATTTGGTAAAACAGATTCACAGGATACCTATTGTTGCTACTTCTTACTGACATTTGTATAATTGTCTCATTTGTGCAGAGAAGTATTTAGTTGATTTACATTTACTTCTAGTATCTATCAATCTGAGAGTTTCTGTTCATGCAGGAGAAGAAGGCCTTGAGAGAAGAAAAAATGCAACAAGAGGAGAAGTACATGTGGGCTATCGTTGATGGTGTCAAAGAGAAGGTTACCCCTCGCTTTGACTGTGCATCATGCTTTGGAATATTGGGCGCTTATGCCTTCTTTGGATATGAAATTTACTAACTTCTTGTTACAACGTCAGATACTAAATGATAAATTTGCTACCATCTACATTTGTAATTTTTAGTTTATGCCATTTTAGAGTTGGTGATTACATGTTTATTTTAGGTCACCCCCCATCCACCCCAGGCTTTTCTATTTGCTTTTCCTCTTTTCCAAAGTGTGCCATGATTGAAAAAGCAATTTGAAGTGAATCAAGTAAGTCATTGGTAAGTTTCAGTTTAGGTGGTTGACAAGTCGACAATTATTCTGCAAAACTTTTTTCTGAATTGGAAACTCTCAAGGTATAAATAGGTGCATTTTTGTTTTGCGGATTTATGAGACATATGGACACATCCTGTGTTTTAGGTAGTTTTGGAGGATTGCTTTCATGCCTAATGAGCTCTTTTTTCCTTCTACATAAAATTGTTTTCATGTTGTACAAGAGGCATTACGGTTTTGATAATCTGTTTTTATTTTCTTTAATCTTACAGCTTTGATAATAGATACCATGCGACCATACGATAGACAAGTGATTATGTCCTGAGATTTGTAAAATGTGTAAATGCTATTATGTTTTTGTTTGTTTCTCTTATCTAAAATATGCGTGTTTCTGTTGTGTACTAAAGGAAGTCCCGGTATAGTTTCCGCATTTCAGTGTTGTAAGGGTATGTTTGGATGGAAAGAGTGAAGACAATCCACAGAGTTGTTTTTCTGGTTGGCTAGAGAATTCTAGTGTCAACAAAAAAGATAGAAAAAGAAAACAGGAGCCTATGATTTACAATTCAACCATTTTCCCATAAAGAAATGTTTAATCCCGATAACATAGTATTGATTTATGAATCTAATTAGCGATGAGATTCTTGGTAGTTGGTACTGGGTTCCCATTTATGCTCTTCGAAACCTGCCATGCAAATATATTCTAAGATACGTTGGGGTGCGGGTCCTTTGAAATGTTTCTGTTTGCTAGTTGTGGCATTGCTTTGGATGTAGCTCTCAGTATCCTCCTGGCATTCATGATCACTTCCCAAACTGCAGGTTGGGAACTTTAGAGTCGAACCGCCTGGGTTGTTTCGAGGCCGTGGAGAGCACCCGAAGGTTCTATACAAATGCTGAAGCACTTAAGTCTTCTGAAATGGAATATTTGATACACTGTAGCTGTATCGACAGTACTTGTCAACAGTTATCAAGTTCAATTCAATTCAGTACTTGATGTGATTTTTGGTTTTTGTTCTTCAGATGGGTAAGCTGAAAAAACGCATTCGGCCTAGGGACATTACTATAAATATAGGAAAAGATGCCCCAATTCCAGAATGCCCAATGCCTGGTGAAAGGTGGTTGTTTCTGGCACAATATTGTTTGAGAAAGATCAAAGGTTTATCTTTTTATAAGATGTTTTCTTTGTGAATGAACTTCAACGTATTTGATGTTCACAGATGGAAAGAAATAAGGCACGACAACACAGTTACATGGCTTGCTTTTTGGATTGATCCAATCAATTCAAAGGAATTTAAGTACGTGTTCTTGGCACCTAGCAGTTCCTTGAAAGGGCAAAGTGACAAAGAGAAATATGAGAAAGCAAGGCTTTTGAAGGTTATTTTATAAACTTCCACCTACAAGTATTCAATGAGTGCCAACTTGTCTTGGAAAAAATAGCAGTAACTTCTTGTCTAATACTGAGTATCCAATTGTAGGATTACATACAAGGCATCAGATCAGCCTATAAAAAAGATTTTGCAAGTAAGGATATCACAAAACGGCAAATAGCTGTTGCGACCTATCTTATTGATAAACTAGCTCTAAGGGCAGGCAATGAGAAGGTATGATGTTTGTATATGTCTTCTTCTATTTGTGCTTATAAATTTCTGTTCATTCATGGAAGACCCTTTACTTATCCTCCTGAAGCGTTTGTTGAGTATGTCTGCACGCCGCATGGGGTAATTGGTAAAGGCTTGCCCCTGTTTATTGGATCTGAATACCTTCACTGTGTGGGAAACATAGTGATGCAGATCGTTTGGCAGATGCTACCAGTGTTTTATTTTCTTAAATCGAATGACACTTGTAGATAACATTGTCTGGTCTGCTTTACAGGATGATGAAGAAGCTGATACTGTTGGTTGCTGTACATTGAAAGTGGGAAATGTAGAACCAATGCCTCCAGACACTTTGAAGGTATACAATATTAACATCCAGATAGCAAGACTGGATTTGGTGGCAGCAGAAGTGACACTAATATTACAATTTTGAGAGGTTACTGTATTGAGGTTTTCAAGTTTTGATTGACTCATGATGGCCTTTATGCTATGATACTGGAATTAGTTCTTGGAGTATTTTGAAGCTTCCAGAAGCATTAACCATGCAGGTTGTCAATTAATTGCAGTTCACTACAGATCTATTTCTTTTCTTATTTTTCAGTTTGACTTCCTGGGTAAAGATTCAATAAGATACCAGAATGAGGTTCAAGTTGAACTTCCTGTGTTTAAGGCAATTCAGCAGTTCAGAACTGGTTAGTTTATGGCCTTATGTATCAAAATGTAATCCCTCCGTTCCAATTTGGGAGTCCACCTTTCCTTTTTTGGGTGTTCCCAAATGAAGACCCAATTTGACAAGTTAACACAAAAATGGGTCCAACTCTCCCTTTTTACCCTTATTTAAAAAGGACAAAAAGTTGTGTGTGTGTGTGTGTGTGTGTGTGTGTGTGTGAGAGAGAGAGAGAGAGAGAGAGAGAGAGAGAGAGAGAGTTGTATTCAATTTTGAATGCTTGACTGACTTTTAATGCTGCCAACTTTGCCGCCTGAAATTCAACTTTGCTGCCAAGAAACAACCAGTTTCCATTTCAAAACCTATTCCAAAAATAAGGGGCAAAATTGGAAAGTTTAAAATCTGTGCAAGTAATAATTATACTCCCTTAAAAAGTTGGAATCCTGAAGCGGGGCTCTCAAATTGGAACGGAGGGAGCATCTTTCTGCATTTTATGGTCAGGACCTGTGAGTTTGTTCTTCATATTTTTTAACAGGAAAAAGTGGTGGTGATGATCTATTTGACAAGCTGGATACGAGTAAATTGAATGCTCATCTGAAGGATCTCATGCCTGGCCTCACAGCAAAAGTTTTCCGCACATATAATGCGTCTATCACATTGGATAAGATGGTAAGATTTAAACTTCGCTTTTCACACCCCAAGTTATTAGCTCTACTGACTAGCACCTGCCAGGATCTAGCCCTAACCAGCCCATCTCTTAAAGCTTGCTTACTTCAAGAGCGCCCAAGACTAAAGAAGAGAACATGTTTTACGGGAATAAATGGTTCGGTGTCAATCTAAGTTGGGTACAAAAGTGCTGTTCATAGTGAGGTCTTGGTTCTCAGACTCTTACCATCAAATTGTGAAATATGGGACACTGCCAAGTTGTTGTCTGTATATTAGATACTGCAGGTTGTTTGAAAACGTGGTACTAGGGTGAAGGTGCCAAATTCTGATGAATGTGAGTTGTGAAAATATGTTTTCTGTTACGTTGAAAAGAAATTGTTGTCGTTTGACTTTCTTGTGAGGAATTTTAACAATCTTCTTTTGCTGAAGGATCATATTTAATGGAAATCACCTCCAGTCTCTTTTTCTTTGACCCGTAAGGTAACTTCAGGGTGATCTGAAGGCACATTTAGATGCACTAAGTCGAATACATTTACAAGTTCATCTGAGGCAGAGATCGAGACTGTTTACATAGTTTATCTTGTGATGAGTGATAACCAGCGTATCTCTTGTTTCTCTGTGGTTTCTACGAATAACCATTTCATAGTGTTGGTCCTGTGAATCCTGGAAGGGTGGACTGAATAAGCACCTAACTTTCTGCCCTAATAGGTCATTGTGCCAATCCCCACACTTAAACCCATGTTTCCAGGCCTGTTGCGTGCTACCCCAAGGTTTCTCCACTGTATCAATTCTCTAGAGATGTAATTACAACTCTTTTCAAAAACAGGCGGTATTCCTCGTTCTGGACGCTCCAACATCACATGGTGGAAATAAAAGCAAATCTGTGTATTGTGTGTGCTGTACTGAAGACCAATTGAAACAGAAGGCAATGAATATTGTCTTAGTTAGGGTTCTTCCTGAACTTCTACACTTGATTAGTAATGTGTTGGAACTATCCACCATTGTGCTGTGGACTTAGAAAGGGAGAGCCATGTGAATGATTCATTTAGTGGTGACGATAGGTTTATCTGGTTATGGGCCTGTTAATCTTGTTTGTGTGCCTGACGTGGCATTTCCTCGAGTAAATCATATCTCTAGGGCTGTTGCAAACATATCGCTTTCCTTGTAAGGCCAGCCTTAGTATAGCACCGGGTGGACACTGCATCCAGGTTTGAGATCTACAAATACATATTGAAAGTCTGAATGGTCAACTGTGAGATCAATTGTTTGTCAGTATTGCGAGTTAGAAATAGTTGAAAGCCTTCTTATTGGATGTTAGGATGATCATGAAACTTCCCAAACATGGAAATTCTTGATCTATGGAAGAACGATGTCTGATGTCTCCATGTTTCTTCGATAACCAAAGCGGATAATTGTCAAATTTATGTCAAAAAAGTCCATTCTGGTCTACAAGATAGGCCTTGCCTTTTCAAATTTAAATCTTAGGAGTTACCCTTTGTCTTATTTGTTCTTTTCCGTAAGGTCTGGGATCTTACATTTTTGGGTTTATCTAAAGTAGCTAATTTACGTCAAAGACTTTATTTATAGTTGCGAAGCAAATGCTTTCAAACGGACTGAACCTTTGTCCCAAGTACTAGCCAGCTACATGGATCACATATTTGTCATGCGGGCATTCTATTCTTTGGCTACAGCAATTTGAATAATGATTCACATTGATGAAACGGAGACTGTTATAGTATTATAGAGTCCACGAGATGTATGCCGTCATTGGTTTTAATAAGCATACGATATTTCTATAATCAACAAATGAGTTATGGATTATTATCGTTTATGGAATCTTCGAAAGCCCATTATGATAGGATACGTGAATATGTGTTTGGTTTAAGGTGTAAAATGTCTACTTTTGTTTCTGTCTTTCAGCCTTTCACGTGCAAAAAAGTTTTTACATCAGAGGATTCTTTTGCATTCTTTGAATTGTTAATGGCGTGTTTTGTTTGTCTTTTAGAACTTTTTGTTTTGGCTGATGGCAGTTGAGTAAGGAAACAAAGGATGGAGATTTAGCTGAGAAAGTTGTAGTTTACCAGCATGCGAACAAGGAGGTAAAGGAAGTCTATTGCTAGGAAATTATTATGAGCCAGTCAATGTTTTTTATGAGTTTGTTTATGAAAATTCTGATATTTTTTTTGTTTTTGTAGGTTGCTATAATTTGTAATCATCAACGTACTGTCTCAAAGTCCCACTCTGCACAAATGTCAAGGTTGAATGAGAAGATCGATGAATTAAAGGTAATAACAAGTTTTTTGGATTCTAGGAATGCATCACTCAACTGCCCACGGGTGTGGACCAATGCCCTGCCTTGGGCTTGAGTGATCACAATTAAGGGAGTCCCGTAATTAGAGAAGATTACTCTCTCGCAACTGCGATGCTCTTGCTTCGTACTTAGAAATCTTATGGTATAATCATGTTTGTGGCTTCTCAGGCTTTGTTATATTGGCTGTAGGGCATTTTGGATGAGCTTGAAACAGATTTAGCTAGAGCAAAGAAAGGGAAGCCCCCATTGAAGAGTTCTGACGGGAAGTCAAAGAAGAACCTGAACCCTGAAGTGTAAGCACTGGATCTTATTTGTTTTTGTGGTAGGCCTTGTTGGATGCTGCCTCACTGGAGTTAATAAGACATTGCAGTTTGGAGAGGAAGATCGTTCAAACCAATGCAAGGATCGCGAAAATGGAGCGGGATAAGGATACCAAAGAAGATTTGAAAACCGTGGCATTGGGCACGTCCAAGATCAACTACCTTGATCCTAGGATCACTGTTGCTTGGTGCAAGCGACATGAAGTTCCAATTGAGAAGGTGTGAACCACTTTGCATTTTTTCCCGCTTCCAGTTGGGATAATTCCCGCTTCTCTCAACAAGATGATTCTCGTTTACTATACTTTGCATTGCAGATTTTCAACAAGTCTCTTTTGGAAAAGTTCACTTGGGCAATGGAAGTCGATCCCAGCTTCAGATTCTGAGGTTTCAGTTATTGTAGCACATTGTACTTCCCCATGTCGAACCTTCTAACCCGCTTTAATCCCTTTGTCTACATCCCCCTGAGAATTATTCCAATTTTTCGATATAATTCCCGCGGAGAGTTGTTGTATTCAACATTTTCATCAAATTTTGGGGTGAGTTTTCCCCTTCAAAAAATCTACCAACGGCGCTAAGAGCTGCCATTAGAATTGTTTCGCAAGAGACTTGCAGATGTTTCATTTATGTTCTGACATTTAGGTTGGTCTGAATACAGAATCCAGTTGATTTTTTATTTGTACTTTGATTTTCATCCACTTGTACTCCAACAATACATATTTATTCTGAATTCCATGACATTGCATAAAGGAACCTGTTTTCATTTATTCTGAAAAGTATGCAGCTGAATGAGTCCTTCCCCAAATCAAACAAACAAAGAAAGTAGAGAGATGATCGTTTTCGATTGCTATATTAGAATCAAGAATTTGAATAAGAAATTAAAAATAAGATGAAAAAGTTGAGAGATCTAACGATTTACAACGGTTAGATTTTCAAATTTTGTTATTTTATTTTCCACACTCGTATCGTTTAATATACTAGCTTAAAAAGATTTAGCCCTGCTATTAATCAATAGTGCTAGGGGCACACAAACAATTACACTCTACATTGTGTATTTGTGTATTTGTGTAATTGAGTGTGCATACTTAAACTATTTGTCTTTAGCATTTTAGGCTATTAATCTTCTCCTCCTCCGCCGGTGTTTCTCCTGAGATCACTTGGTTTTCGGCCTAACGGTGGCTTTTGAGCGTCTCTCTGGGTGGCAGTCTAGCGTGGTGGCTGGTGGTGGCGATGTCCTCTGCTGTGGTGGATGGCCAAGGTGTTGGTGGCAGTGGGTCTGTTTGTAACAGTTGGGCTTGTCCCATTATTTGGGCTTTGAGGCCCCTCAAGTGTATGGTCTTTCATGTATTTATCTAGGCTTTCAGGCTAATGGGTGTAGGCTTTGTCCCAATGGATTTTCTCGTATTTGATTTCTTACCAAACTTGGAGATTGGGTTTCAGATGGACTAGGATTATTTGTAGCTTTGTAGATCGTTTGGGTCTCGGGATAGGGGTTTGATGCTATCATTCTTTGTTCTTATTAATTTTTGTAACAATTTCAGAGATTAATTTAAAAAAAAAAAAAAAAAAACCTTCTCCTCCTGAGCAATAGGGGCTTGGCCTGTATTATAGGTTCTTTTGGGCCCATCTCCATTTTTCTTGGGCTGGGCCTTCAGCATGTTTTGCAAGAGAAATGATCCAAATTCGTTCCTCTCGAGTCTCCTTTCGTAAACTTCAGAAAAGTTCGTTAATCGAGATTGATCTAATCTACCAAAGCAAAATCGATATCGACGAGCTTCGATTTGTAAACAGATCAATCTACCAAACCAAAATCGAAAACGACGAGCTTCGATTTGGACATTCCGGGTTCTCCACAAATATAACAGGTATTTTTCATCTTCTTTTGTCGCTCCAAATTTTTGGAGTTGTTGGGATCTACGTTTTTCAGCAGCAATTAGAAATATTAGGGCTTGCGATGTGATGTTACAGTTTGGATACATTCTGTTGAGAGTAAATTGAGCATTTTGATTCCAGAATTTTGAATAGCTTGTGCCTTGGGCCGTGGCAGTTGGTGAGATCATCAAAATAAAAGATGGGGTTTATCGTAACAACCCTAATTTTCGTGGTGATTGGAATCATTGCCTGTATGTGTGCCAGAATCTGCTTCAACAGAGGGCCTTCTACGAATCTGTACGTTTCCATTGTTGAATCTCTCCTCTCTTTGTTTGGTTAAGATTTTCTTACTCAAATTTCCATATGTAGCAAACAGTTGTCAATATTGGTCTGTCTAAGTACTTTATTGTCCCCACAATGTTTGTTCACTGCCTCAGTTTGCGCATTGTAATTGGGTTATATATTTCATAAGTTTTTCAAGTTTGAATGGCCGCAATTTGGTGTTCGGTTTTAGTTTGTCTCAAGAACTGCATTAAGAATCAGCTGGATGGAACTTGGGTTTTGATGGTTGTTGGAAATCAATTTATTGGCTATTTCAGAATTAGAGTCTCGTTACTGCTAGATTAATATCCAGCGGTGGCTGGGACTGGTAAGGTTGGATGAATGCCTAACTTTCAGCTGCTGCTCTCTGATTCAAACCTGCGTTAACGTACTTGATAATCTGAGCTCTTACCATTGCACCAAGCAATGCCCCTTCCTTTACTAATATGGAGGCTTTAAATATGTGAATGAAATGAACAAAAAATACTTGCTCGACTGTGTAACTTGAAAAAGGTTCGAAATCCAACCTTCCGTGGAAATGTTAGTTTTATTACTTATATTCAGATGTTCAACTGCCTAACTGATTGGGGATACCAAAGGTTTTGGTTTTCGTCAATTTCAAATGTAGACAAGAACATATCTTATCGGTCGATGTGCATTCATTGTAGATGTGGTGATATGTTTTACATACATATGTATAAATATTATTTACATTGATAGTCTATTGGATCTTGGTTATTTAAAATTTGAAATCATGAAAGGGAGACATTTATGAAGTTCACTGAGTTTCCTAAAATGCCAAGGAAGATAAATTATTTGCTTTGCCTTGCTTTTGGTCAAGCTGTTCGAATTAGTTCATTTTTGTATCCTCACTGATTGGCTAATGCATATTATGTGATGCAGGTTGCACATGACATTGGTTATTACTGCAACAGTATGCTGCTGGATGATGTAAGTTTGATTTCTTATTGAAATTCCCTTTAGCGTAAATATCCTAACATATTCATCGCTTGGATGGCTTCATGGCTTCAGTTTCATTTTGGAAATCATCTTTCACATACTGACATACCTATTTCGCATGGCTATGGAGGACCATACTGCAAATGCGTTTAGGTTTAATGTAGAATCTTTCGAAGGAAAATAGTTGTTATTGTCCTATTTTTTAAGTGTTTGGCTGATGCCTTGTAGAAACTACTAGCATGTAGTCCAAACATTTATCAAAGAGTTGATTTATGTGGAAAAGCAGATTTTGAATTACACAACATGGAGAAAAATCAAATGGCAGAGGTTAGAGAAATCTTGTTGCGAAGGGTAGAGTAATCTTATTTAGGAGATTTTGAGCAAAAAATTCTTGCAATTGGAGAAATAAGGGCCGAAGGAAGTATTTTGTGAACTTTGGTTCTTCCTTGCTATAATATGATTTGCTATGGTTGAAGCTCATTTATTGACTTAATAAGCAGAGTTTTCCGGTTGGTACCATTCGAAGCACAAGATTGTACAGTACTTACGTCCAACTTCTGAGTTTGGGATTCCTATTTTGCAAATTCAGTTGCGATGCTAGAACTCTCATTTGCATGTTTCTTTTGCTGGCGTAGGTGGGCAATTGTGTATCTTGCGCAGATGAAGCCACTCATAGTCCCAATTTTGAGTGAAGGGGAGTGATGTGCTCTGCGCAAAATGAGTACAATCCTCTTACTTTTTGGAGGTGTGAGTGTTTTCTACTAGAGTACATGAAGTACCAAAGTCGTCTCTTATCATATTTGTGTGTAGCTTCTGATTGGTGACACAAATGGCTTTGAATTGGTTCTGTAAGCTGTGAATGGCCCTAGTATCAGTAAAACTGTTGTAATATATTATTCATTTTTTGGACCAGATGAGTAGAAGCTTTTCGAAATAATTGGCTTGCAGTTGCTAGCTTTGACACTTGATCTCAGTGGACTAATGCATTTTACACCTCTGGTCTTTTCCTCGAATTTGGTCAAGGTGTAACGTCAATTTTCTGTGAGCATTTTACACCTTTCTGTAACGCCATGGAGAGAGGCGGCAGAAAGAAGCAAAAATGTGTGTTGTTCAGATCGGCAGCAACAACTGCATTATCATCTAAGGGAATCAACAATAGGAAATTGGTATAGATTATATATAGAAGATGATGAGCAAGTCATATACAAAATTACGATAATGGAAACTGAGGATGATGAAAGGGCTAATATTCAGGCTCCTCAACATGATGCTTGGTCTTTTGATACTTGTGTATGTATATCTTAATGTAAATCAGTAAATGTGCAAGGACAGAGCTAAGACTATCAATATGTAGAACAATTATCGTGTTAAATAATAGAAAGAGGAGAATAAAAGTGCAAATATAGCTATGGGTGGAGGGCGAAGACAATGTGGCGGTTGGAGAGGGCGGTTGGAGAGCGAAACGAGAAGATTTAAAGGGAAAAGGAGAGGATGCGAAATGAAAGAAATATGACGGGATTCAGAGACGGATACAAAACAAAGAAATTTGGAAAAACGGGAGAACAAAATCATCATGGAGGGACAAGTTTCTAAAAAATATACTAAATCCAAAGTCAAAATTTCAATGGGAATTTGGAAAAGCCTCTTAAACTGCTTATGTACGGAAGGATGTCATTTTGATATTAAAGTGAATCAAAGCAACTTTCACACTTTCCCTTTAATAGCTCTGCCATACAAGAAATCATGCATGTCTCATTCCATTGCTCAGCTACACTAACAAAATCTGAAAATGCACTAGGTTTTTAATTTTTAACTATATCGAAAAATAAGAGAGGTGGAGGTCGAGATCATCGAAGGATGCTGATCTTCATAGTAGAATGCAGCTAAGGAAACGTGCATAGCATAGCTTCAAATGCTTTCATGCCTTGTTCCACTTTTCATATCATCTTTCGTTCGTGAAAACCAACTTTCCTTGTTTACACAATGTTGGTGGAAATAGCTGAACCACTACAACAAACTAGTGAAAGAAACAAAAAACAGGAAGACCAGCCACCAGCATAAGATTCTGGAAGTTTGGACCCATAAATAATCTTCATTCATTTTTTTTATATAGAAATAAGCACAAATCACAAGAAGAGTGACAATTACCTTTTGGGACAATCAAATATATCATCCATTATTTCCTACTAATTACAAGAAGAAAGACAATTCTGGCATAGGGACGAAGGATAGCATGCTTTCGCCAAAATATTCAACTAGCGACGGCAGCAAATTCCCTGCATCCATATCCTCCTTCCAGGTCTGAGCAAGAATAGTTGGCATGTTTGGAGGCAGACCACCTACCTTCTCCCTTCTGCTACTCATTCCTGACGTTCTCTCATTCGTCAGCTGCTGTGAAATTGATGGTAAGCCAGCATCAGTACCCATTGGAGAATTGGAAAATCCTCCTTGCATGTCTCCTGGCATGGAGTTAGATGGTATTACACCCATTGGTCCCTCAATGGCGAGTTTCTTGAGTGGTGGTTGGTGCTTCATGTCATCTGTGCTTGCTTTGTGTTTATCTTGTCGGATTTGTAAAATGGAAGAGAATAATGTGAGAAATGGAAGAAGACAACAAACTCAGAGTCGTCCGCATTCAGAAGAAATGAAAAACAAACAGTATAGGAATATTTATGCCACATGCGCACTGCATTCATGGTAAATCCTCAAATTGAAATCTGAAATCATTCACGAAACAGCTGTACTACTGATCACTTTATGTCATCCCTCTATCGATGTTATTAAACAGAAAAACGAAAACGACATAGCGATCATATCGTGGAACTTATAAGTGAAAGAGACTTGTATGATGTGCATACTTCCAAATTGTTCCCCAAAACTGAATTTGCATCAATTTGGCAGTTGAGCAACTATCAGTCTCTTACCAGCTATGAAGCATTTGTATGGGTACAGTACTGGTGCTGCAGGTTACGTCGATACGGAAACAACTAGTGAAATCAGGGTACAGGTACTACTGGAATGAGTGAGGAGAGAAAATAGGATAATAATTGGAGATAAGGGGTAATGAGTGGAGAGAGATAGAGAGAGAAATGAGATTAATCATTGGATATAGGGGTAATGAATGGAGAGAGAAATTAAAGTAATGATTGGAAATATAGGTAATAAGTGGATTTGGGTTTGGAAAATTTTTTCCAAACCCACATCCGAACAAGGGCAGTAACTGAAAAAAACTGTTAGATGACAAGATCCAACATCCAACACACAATTTAAAGCCAAAAGGTATAGACCAGGGTTTGATGTAGTTACCTGAAGAACCTACAAAAAAGCTTTAACAGAAAATCCTATTCTGGCCAGGGTACAGATTTAGTAGATACAGAGTAAACTCTGGTCTACGGCAACACCCGGGGGAAAATGGTCTGGCGTTTCGTGAATCCCGTACAGTTGTGGAAGCACGATTCAAAGTACAAGTACCCAATAAATACCTAATATGTCCACCATGTTTTCTAAAGTACCCATGCTTCATATCTCAAGAGGTATGAATGTAGGAAGACATCAAAGAAAGTGGCATTTATGTCAAGAAAGCAACTCATACATAAATCAAGAAAACAGGTAAACAAAGTCATACTTGGCATGGCTGTCAGCACTTTTGCTTTGCTCTTCCAGGTCATACGTGGAGTTGGAAATAGAACCTTAGGGAACAGATCATACATGCACAGACCAGCTGCACACTACGAGGTGTGTTGCCTTGTTAGTTCTGTTAGGCAACCTTCACACTGGGATTCAAATAGGGGGAAACAAAACTTCAGTTGAGAATCAAAAGAAACTCACTGATAAAGCCCCGTATGCACGCCAAGCTTCATGCCTCTTCATCTTTTTCTTTTGCTTATCAAGTTGCATCTCTGTATCCAGAAGTTGCAAATACGGCGCAAGATTTGGTAGTACAAGCAAGCGAACCTGACAATGGTAACGAAGCATTACAGATTGCAGAAACCAACAGAGAGTCTGAAGATGAAGTGAAAACACAAAATGGGAACAAGCGCTCTTGCACACATAAAGGAGGAATACAGCTTGACATGACCAAGCAAAATTGAACTCAAGGTGTCATACAACACAGATACCACCAAAAAAAGGTCATATCTGGAGGAAAAAGTGGGAGCCTTAATCGAAGAGGGTCCCAGATAGACGTGCAAAGAAAATCTCATAGAATGAGAAGTTTTTGTTTTTTTTTTTTGTGGTTTCCTCAAACGCGGGGGAAAAGGGGGAATCTGCCACACCACTGCTTAGTATTATCAAACGTTATATAACACAGATTTCTAGACCTAGATTAAAGTCTTCCCAAATGGTTAGGCACCAGCTTGAGTAGCTAGCTGGTAGTCAACCATGACACATGATTTTTTGCTTACCACACGGGGTCCAAGGGCTGCAAGACCTTGAATGGCACCATAATGTTGAGGCAATGATTTTGTTGGGTCCAAGAAAGCATGGAGCAGAGTCCTCGTCACACGAGACTGAAGATTGTGATACACATGACCAAATCTGCAATAGTTATGATAAAGAGTGCATGAGAAGAAAAGATTTGATTGCGTCCACAAGTGGCTATATTTTTTTTTTTGTTTGTTTTTGATCATCATAAAATGCCCAAATGGCTACAAAGACACAAATCCAGAGCCCTCCATTGGGAAAACGATGCTCAACTTCCGGGTTATCCATATGGATTGGGTAGGATCTTACCAAGTACAATAAAGCAATATCCACAAAGAGTAGGAAAAGTTCCACACAGGGAGCAGAAAACTCCATTAAAGGAGATAAACAAGGAAAAACTGAAACGAGAAACGAAAAAAGAAACCTCCGGTCACCGGAGCCGCTGCCTCGGATCTGGCCACTTATTTGCCAGAGGAAGTGCCAAAACACCCTAAAACCTTGCAATCTCAGCAGATCTGACCCTCCTGAGGTTAGGATCGGAGCCGAGGGAGGTGGATTAGATCCTCCATCACTGTGACGGATGGAGGTTGGACAATGGAGGCAACGGAGTGCTTCGAATGGATGAGATCGCGAGGTGGAGAGGTGGCCGGCAAGAAGAGATAGGGTTTAGGGCTGTGTTTCTAGAGAGAGAGTCTTGCAAAATCTACTAGGTGGCTATATCTCAACCTCTCAACATTTTAATATAATAATAGTACAATGGGAGATGGATAAACACGGGTTGAGCAGTCACCACAATCAAAATAATAAAAAGTGCACCAAGTTTAGCCTCGATTTACGGGGCTTTGGAAGGGTTGATTGATTGGGTACAGATCTGACCTTTGAATTCATCACTAAGATCGAAAGATCTATGAAAATGGAAAGGCTAATATCAAAATTTCAAAGGCATACGACCTAAACTCACTGGCAATGTTCAAAAACAAAACAAACCATCTATTTGTTTAGGTATGAAGCTCGGTTAAGGGTGAACTATTCATCAGATGGATGGAAATACAGTTTGGGTTGTACAAAATATAATCAAGACAACGAAAAGTACAAAATTCTCATTTAAGAAAACAAGGACAATAACCAGAAATTGCGATTATGGATCAACCACCACCACAAGAAATAGACGGAAAAAGTTCTCAAAAGAGCCATTTACAAGGAAAGAGAATTGTATATCTAGAGAACTCGCAAGGAAGAAAGCACAATGTGGTATAAAAACATATAATGGGATTTGACTCCCTCAAGCACATCAAGGTAGAAGATAATTCTAATTAAGATAGCTAAAACATACTCCGTATTTGACCAACTCTCTTGCAAACATATCAAGCTAAAAGGAAAACATGTCTTGCCTGGAACATTTCTGCTAAATATTTAAGAATAGTCAAGGTTGGAGGAACTACTCAAATCTTCAAAAAGCAGAGGTTGATATAATTCTGTTTGCTGAAAGTTGAAGATCTATGCTTGGTAGTTTGAATTCTTGTCTGTTGCCTTGTGGTTCCAGCTTGAGCTTTTGTTTTGAGAGTTTCATTCCATTCTAGCTTTTGTAGATACTATATGAGCTACCAGAGTACACATATTTGACTAATGTTGTTTTAAACAAGCCAGAATTGACTTGTAATATCCCTAAGCCAACGTTTATCAAACATGGACAATCTCACCTCTTGCATATTGAAGCAACCAGGTTAGCTGTGAAGTCTCTAAGTTCCCAGTGATTGTCAGAGTACTTATTGCCTAACCTTTTGGCAACAAGGCAGGTAATTACAGACGGCATCAATTGATGTAGCTGCAGAGGGAAAAACCGCATCAAAAAACAACGAATGTATATCAGGAAAGATACTTCTCCAATCCAAACAGAGTCAACTAAGACTTGCACAATTTTCCTTAGGGTTCCACGACCAACAAGGATCGAAGAAAAATATCCATTAAGGCATATGTCAGTCTCCATCTTTTACCGCATTGGAATTATACACCATGGACAGGTGAATGCATCCTCCAATATTCAATATATAAATATTGTGCTGGGGACTGAGAACTTACAACAGTAGTCCTGTAGATTGGTTAAAACTTACATATGGTTCGATGTGTATGTGTGGATTTTGGAGAAGGCTCCGGGCAAGCCGCATCATCGCAAAAAGAGGCGAGAAATGATCCAAATTCCGCGAAACCTAATATTATAGCATGAAACTAGACTGTTATAACTTATTAGAGGACAATTAAAGAAACCTACAAATTGAGAATATGGAATCGTGACTACCTACCTCATCAGCAACAAAACAAGTGAAATAAGGAACCAATGGATGGAGTCCCGAGTCAGTCGCCAAGCTCATTAATGCTTGTTTAAAAATAATGGAACCGGATTTATTTACTGCAAGTTCTGTGACCTTGTCGAAATAGAGCTGCAGAGCAACCATAAAAACCATAGCATATAAGTTTAGAATAACTGATATAAGAAGGATATGTGTGTTAAACATACCTGAAGCTCCCGAGACAGCACATGCTTAGCAGGTAATTTGATATCAACAAGGGCTCCATCCTCTTTGTAATCAGTTTTCTTGTGATCTGTAGGAACTGCAAGTGCTAAAAACAAACCAAAGTTACTGATCTGCACTCAACTGTTATACCAAAGAAGATCAATTCTGCGCTCAGTAAACCAATTCAAATGGGATAAAAAAGAAATCTAGGGTTACAAGGGAGAGACCAATACAACATGTGCGACCAAACCCTAAGTCCCTAACTTTTCCACTACCGAAACAAAGACAATATCAAAACAAGAAACATATGTATCCAGTTTAGTATAATGGAGTAGTATTAGACTGACAAAGTTAACTCCAACCATGCACCACAAACTATAAACATGTGGACTCGCATGACATTTGACAAATAAACCTTAGATGCTGCTGGCCTAGTGTTTGTACATATGCCTTTGCCTTTGCACCCCAAAATGCTTGCTTGGGAGGCCAACTTCCTTACTGGAACTGAACTAGTGCTAAGTAAGATTAGCGAAATACCTTCTATTGATACATTTTCTGGAATTGTAGGTTGTACTCCTTCAATAGCTAGCCAGTGAGCAACAACGGCAGTATCGAGCGGAGCTTTTGGTAGAGGTGCTTCAATCACCTGAATCAATTTGGCAGAAAATCATACCATAGCAGGAGTAATCCACACAATGAAGAGAGAAGGATGCTTCTGACATGATCATCAACTTCTTACATCTTTAAATTCAACATCTTTTTCCTCAACGTAAAACAAATCGTTATGCCCAGCAGCTCTCTTAAACCGCAATGGATCACCCGATGCAACACCATAGATAGGCTGAGGTGATGAGAAAACATTAGCTAGTAAATGAAAAGCCTCAAGTAAATGAAACATGAAGATAATAGGTTTGAATGGTCATGACTACAGAGCACATGCAAACAAAACAAAACATGTCCACACCAGAGAGCCTATACTACAGCCCAAGCACGCAAGTGGAAGAAACACGCTCGTGCACACTACATGAAAGCATGTGCATACATGGAGCAAAATTGCAAAAGAAGCAAAATAACAACTGAGTGTGCAATTAAGAGTGATGCATAGATAGACTATATAAAATAAAAAAAAACTACGAAAGTAACGTTCACAAGACGACCATATAGCGACCTTTCGGCATCAGAAACAAAATGAAATAAACGATTACTTGGGTTCTACGCCTAGTTAGCTCGAATGCCAACTGTAGCCCTATGAGAGAGGGGAATTGGAACATACAACACCATGTCTCGAAGGGAGCAATAAAAGTACGCTTCTAGCATTCTAAAGAGTATGATTAAATGTACTCCTTCAAAGCAATAGATGCACGATAAGTCGATAAAACTGAGCTTCATTTTGATAATTATTCATGTAAACACTTTTCTAGGCCATTTATGACCAACTGTGTTACATTTCGTCCTGCAAAAGCTCCACTCTCTATATTTTGAGTTCATTCCAACTGATTTTCTTCTCCAAACGAAAATGTCAAGAAACAAGTAGGAAAAACTTTGTGACCATTTTGTATCACCAAATTGACTTTTTCAGGATGACATTGTACCATATTTCAGTCACATATCTTACATTCACCAAAGTACTTACAAGTTTTGGTAACACATATGATCAACCAAAACAACTCAAGTAACTCAAAATCCGAAACCATCCATAAGGACCATAGGAGCAAAGCATGTATCAAGTATCAACCTTTCAAATTGTCAACACAAGAAAACATCACAAAGATAAAAATAAAAATAAACAGAAAAAAAGAAGCAAATACAAAATCATAATTGAAGAAATTTACCTCCACATTTCTTAACTTAAGTGCACTCTCCACATCGTCCGCAGTTAAAGTTGTTCTCTTTGAATGGCGCATGCATTTGATAGCCTCCTGCAATCACAACGCTCCAACACAAAAATCAACCAAAACTATGCAAAGCTTGCTGTTTCTTGTCCACAGGAACCATGACATGCAGGGGCAGAAGGAGCAAGATAAAAGTGATCCAGATTTCAGACAAGTGGGGTCACTTGACCCCACCCACTTCAATTTTGCACAAGAAAATTTAGTTTGTAGTCAAATTTTACTAATTTTTTACCCCACAAAATGTCTACTAATCTGTTCGAACTTGCTTCAGACACGTAGAAATCCCAATGGTTCTCTTTTTCTCCGAGAGTTGATTGTGTTAAGTCTATGTGCATCCTTCTCGAAATAAATGAAGTCTTTGAAACTAATTGTAAAGCAAAATACGAGGAATGCTACATGCACACCTTTCGACCACATGTCCGAACACAATGCATCCGGAGCCGTTCGATGCACGTGGGTTCAAACAAAGTGCTACATACACAACAATCCAAATACAACACCAAATACAACCTCTCACGTACATGTGGAATCCATACATACTAGTGCATGTGGGCCCACATGATATGTGAGAGGTTGTGTTTGGTGCTGTGTTCCTAGCATTTTTGGGGTTCAAATGCATCGAAGGGCTCCGGACGCTGTTGTGTCCGGAGTTGTGGTCGAAAGGTGTGTATGTACTATGTAGACTTTCGGATATCTACGTTACACATAGACTCTTATTCTGATACGGAAAAATATAAAAACTCTCCGAACAATTGAACAAGGTGAAGTGTAACACAGGTTTTCTTTTGAATGATATACAGAGACTGTATCCGTACCTGCATAATTTCACGAACGCGGTACTCGACATCGGAAGCGAGGGCGGGCAACACATCTGGAACCAAATTGCTAACGCCAATGCTCTGCGCAATCACCTCAATCGTCTCCTTCGGCACTATGCTCATCTTTACTCCTTCTCATTCACCTAATACAGACGTGTACAAATACATATGTGTATTTCTAGGCTTCTAGCAACCTAGTTCATTAATCCATCCCGCTATAGAGTTGTAAGAGAAATTTGATTAGCAACGGAGCTCGAACAACGTAGAAATGTCAGACACCGAACTGGTTCTCTCTCTCTCTCTCTCTCTCTCTCCGGCTATCTGTTTAGGGCTTCGGCCATCGTGGACTTTATTTTCCGGCGAGTAACGACTAATAACGAGTGAAAACGGAACCCACGGATACCGGGCATTTCCGCTAAAAAGTACTACTACGTACTAGTATCGTTCTGCTAAGAGAATTATAATTATTTGTTTTTTGTTTTTTAAATTAAAATAATATATTATGCGAGAATAATCGATCTCGTAAATTTAAAAATAAGTATTTAAAAAATAAAATTTTAGCAAAACAGGGCCTAAATAACCTAAAACTCATGTAATATCCTTTTGAGTGTAATAAATAGACTAAATGTATAAATATCAATTTCAATTTTTTTTATTGTTATTAGTGAGACTTTTCTAGAAAAACTAACATAACAAAATGAATATCTTTTTAAAAACTAACATAACAAAATGAATATCTTTTTTTGATAACTTTTCCAGACCAGCTTACGCGGACCTCCACTAATCTAGGAGAATCAATTCCACTGCCCATTTGCATGAGTTCCAATTAAGATAAGAGTAAAACTCTATGTGAACTTGTTTCAAAAGAGTTAATAGGAGTACTATCTAAGCGAAGTGAATGTTTTTTACCTTCTCTTAGAATGCCAATTAAAATAGTTTGGGATTGACCTGTACTATCCAGTATCAGTCATGAGCAACCGGCATGGACGGGTGTTTTAGATGGCGTTTCACTTTCCCTTCTTTTTGAAAAATTTCATTTTTTCCAAATTTCAAACTCAAATATAATGAAAATGAAAAATAATTTTATGATTTTTTTTGCACCAATTGAAAGATCTCAATGAGATCTATCAAACAAGATCCATATTGGTAGAAAAATTATTTGCATAAGCATATAATTTTTGACCTTAAAATTTACCTTCTTTTTCAAAAACCCACTTTTTGTAAAAGTGGAACAGCGTCTAGCCGAAAATGAAATTGAGGTTTAGGCTTTAGGATATTGGATTTGCTAAAAAACGATATGTGTCGTACATTACTCTACGGTGCGAGATTTAAATCCTTGTAATTTCACCTCTTTCGGGCTGTTTGTTGGGGTCAATGATTTTGGAGATAAGAACTGACCTAGTTGTTTTTGAGATGTTTCAGCATTGCACAGTGATACGTCAAGTTACTGAATCTAAGTGGATTCGGTAACTTGATGTGTCAATTTTTGAAGTCATTCTCATTTGCCTCGTAGAGGGAAACTACCAATCCAAAACCAATAGGTCAGACATGAATCGTAAATCTCACTACCGTACTTTCCTCCTGAACCTTAACAATGTCCTCCGCATAACCAGCAGAATTTCTGATTTCTGAAAAACGACACTGAAAGAGAGCACAAAATCTGGGGCAAAGGAAACAGCCTCAAACAGACAAAACATTTGATAATTAAAAAAATGGGAAAAGATCGATAATTTAGTGCTCGAGCGACCGCCGGTAACTTCTAGTATACAGGTACATTTGACTTAACAGTGCAAGACCAAAAGAAATCATATACTCCTACCATATAGTAACTCAAATATTTAAGTTCCAACAAAGCGGCGATAAAAACCAATTTCCATAGCAAGACAGAAATACGAAGCTGGAAAGATCGTTTGTGTTGTGATTGCATTACAAATATTTGACCAGCAAATATATTGCGACAACCAGCACCGCAATTCCAGCGACAGATAAGAGGAGGCAGAGGCAGGAGCAACCACCTTTGGTCCGTTTGTTCAAAATTGCCAGGTTCTTCTGAACTCGCTGTTCTCACAAAGAATGGACAAATTAGATAACAAAAACACAAAGAAAATGAAGCAATACTCATAAAGAAACGAGTCAATGTCATGAGTCATGACTTCTACAATAAGAAGAGATCAATCCTAGTTGAGATTAAGTAATAACACATGTTAGCTGTCAACACTATGACAGTAAAAATAGATTCGCCTTTGTAATTTATAACCTCTATAAAAAAACCATGCAAGATGCTCAGCTGATTACTTGTATCTTTTCACATTTACCATTTCTTCTTCAAAGGCTCCATTTGTTTGGACGTAAAATATTTTCCCGGTAAAATATTTTATCCATTTTCCAGCGTTTGGCTGTATAAATCACATGTAAATTGTTTTCCACCGTTCACGGGTGAAGCCATGGCCCAATTGAGTTTCTATCAATTCCCTGATTTACTACGCTGCCATGACCTCTGCTAGCTGCATCCTCAATTTAAGGCGCCCAACAGTATTCTCTCTCTCTAATACACACACATAAACCAATTGTTGTCACGACACATAAATGGGAAGGATAGCTTGATTGATAATGAATATTGGAGAAATGTTTTGTTGCCAAAAATATTTTCTGATTGCCAACCAAACACCATAAAATAGAAACGAAAAATTTCGTTTTCCTAAAATTCATTTTACGTGAAAAATACTTTACATTGAAAAATACTTTACTTCGAAACAAACGGAGCCAATAAGTCAACCAACAACCAAAAATTCCTTGAAGCAGGAAAACAAGAGAAGGAATTATGGCTTCCATACCACCTAAACAAGCACTGATTTGGATTCAATTTTTTTTAAAAAAGAAAATAGTTCAAAAGATGAACCAAACAGCGCCCATAATTCTACCTTTTTCTTAATATTAGAACTCTTGTTTCCAACGTCATTTACCTCATACTAGGTGGCTAACGGTCAAACGAAAAGATATAACACATCTGAAAGCACTTTGTGATCCACACACAATCTTAGCACATGCTCAATGCTCAAGCTTTGTTCATGATAGAGCATTTTTATTCTTCAACCAATATTCCGCATCCAAGCAGTTGCCATGCACATGAATTTTCATCTCAATAAAACCGTACCCCAATTATAAAACCCAGTTTAGTCTTCTGAGCATACATATTCCTCCACTTACCTAAGAGAACGAAATCTCTGATTAACATCATCCAACTGTTTTGCTACCCCTTAATTTCTGCAACCAAGTACAGTATGTCCACGAACTGACTATTTCCATAAAATTGTATACTTTCATGATTACTAGGATATGACTGACATTTAGACAATCCTGAACAATCAACCGGAATGTAGGATTCAGTCCAATTGCCTCTTAACATGGATATTCTTCATTTTTCTGCTGCATGCAATTTTATTTATCATACTCAAATATTCCTGTATGGATCATGATATCACTCCTATTTATTCCAACTGTTCAATACCCACAGCACTGAGTTTATCTTCTAAATTCCCAATTCCATTATATCATGCAATGAAGAACCCAAAACACACAAGTAAATTTCACCTTGGAAGTGCATCACTAACTACAAGGTCTAAATTTACCAAAGAAGATCACATTATATTCAGAAAGCAAATCACTAGGATAAGCATCACCTGTAATCGGGAGTCGGTAACATCCACATGTCGGTCCAGGTTATCCTGCACGGTGGTAGAGGAAGTATCAGCTTCAAGATTTCTTTGATGATCAAATTAGCTTTTTTGATGAGAAGGTCGATGATGAAAAGAAGCATGCAAATAAATGAACCAAAGATGGAAACACATACAATTAGTCTAGTGTGTAGGTCAAGTTCTTCATTGACGGCCAAAGCAATATGTTTTGTACTTATCACTGTCTCCTCCAATTTGTCAAGGCCTTCGTCTTGTTCTGCTTCAAATGAAGAATCCATGTTATTGAAGCCAATTTAAAATTACAAAAAGAAGAGGACGAATATAAGTTGCAACAACTTGCCTTTCATTATTTGTCTTTGGAGACCAACAACACCGTAGTTATCCAAGCCACTTGCCCTACTCATGGCATCAGCTGGCTTGATTTCTGGTCCAAGCAAGCTGTCTCTGTTGGCAAAGTTTGACATGTTCAATGCGGACGCCATCTGGTTTACTTTCGATCTCAAATTTGAAAGCATATCCCTGCGGCGGTTCATCTCTTTCTCTGTTCTGTGTATCACAAAAAATTAGCTTCAACAATAATTCAAGGAACACAATAACAGAAACATTGAGCATTGTGGCAAGAGGCAGCATTCATAAAGACAGCCCAACATTTTCCAATTGAAACATTTTTGTATAACCGTAGAGGCAAATATCAAGATAAACATTCAGCAGTGACAGGCTGTGAGGCTGTGAGCCAATCCTGATTTAAGCAACTGCACAGAATGTCAAAAGGAGAGGCTGAGTACTCAAAGCTACTTATTCTAGCCCTTTTGTAAGTGTTTCTTGTAACACTGACCATAACAAATTCCTCCAGTATCCTGATGTTCTACCAATAAGTTCTTTAGTATTTACACCGCATTTCAATGAATTAATTTGAAGGAAGGATAACTACTACCCAAGCATATCCACTCAAAGGCGTATTGCTCAAATTTATGTATTAAAGGATACGATGGGTACAAGCAAGAGACAAAAATGCTAAACATTGTATTATTGGATAGCTCACAGTTGACATACATTCTTGGACCCATTTTCTAATAGCTCAAGCTTTGGTTTCTAAGAGATCTTGGTTTCTTGTACATTTTTTGCACTTATTTCCTCGCAGCTAAGCTTTTGGGATAATTTGTAACTTAACAGATTACCATCTAATACCTAAGTTATTACGTCCTAATCAGGCTGAATTCATCTTGGATTAAGTGTTGGACAAAGAATGTGGACTATAGAGAAAAGGAAAGGGATCCTACCTACAAATCCTTAGTTGTGGTTCCTGTGGTTTCACTATAGGGCATTGGAAGGAATATTTGTATGTGAATTCACTCTCCAACCCTCAAACTACTAGTAGTGGAGGGAGCTACCAAAATGAGAGATAATTTGATGGTCAAGCCAGGATTAGAAAAAATATCAACTAGCAAAAAAATGCAGATCTAAAAGCATACTTTCAGTGATGCGCTGAGATAACTTACAACGGCTGCTTGCTGGGAAGCTTTGATACGAGGGATTGCAAGCTATCGAGTCTAGTTCCCAATATTGTAATTTTTCTCCTTATGGCAGATGCATGCCGTTGTGCTTCAGGTCCTGATGCAGTCAGGGAACTCCTTTCGGACATCATGCCATTTATATCATCAGCAAGTTTTACGGCTTCATTATATTCTCTGACCCATGAGTCTGCAGAAGATGCCATTTATCTGCAGAAATAGGACAAATTATGCTACCCTTTTTTAGAGGGAAGGGGAGATAACATGGACATAATAACACGCCAAATCCTAAAGCAGACAGACGAGGGGATAACAAAAATGCAAGCAACATGTTAGTACACTTATACAACAAAAAACATATTAGACTCTAGCACAAGCTGCACGACACTTGCTCCAACACAAATAAAATCAGAACGAAGCAAAGAGTACTAGTGGCCTGTTTCCATTCCACCCCAGAAAGGCCTAACTCAAATCTTGCGTCAAGGTTGGAATGTTTGGTATTAAGACTGTCCTCGTGAATACACCACACAAGGTTCCATTCATAAAATGTAAACGGCCGTTATAATCTTTACAAGCACATGCTGCACAACTATTATAAGAATCTGACATAAACATCTTTGCTTGCATCTTGTCTACGATGATGCAATAAACACGCAATATTTTCCATAAATCAGTTTCTCTCTTTCCGTAAACATATGGCTGCATACTGGAATACTTACGAATGACTTCCAGTATGATGCAATATATCACGAGAATAAGCAAGAAAAAGAATTTCACCAACAACCCCGCGAGGTTAATCTTACAATAGCAGCCTTCCAGCTTGATTCCAATGTAAGCCTTCCCTTCCAAAGGCCAACCGGACGAAACAGATTTCACGTTCTCCCATTCAATTAAACACACATTACCTCGATTCCACGCCAAAACATCATATAGTCTAACTTCCAAACATATAAAATCACCCAACCACACACAATAACACAATGCGATCCTCTGTTTCCTAAATTCAAACTCGAGTATTACATTCCGGAGGTACAACAATCAATGCTAACATCAAGCTAAACAGTTTTAACATTGTCAGTCATGTAATATAATTTGCATAAACCAATTGAGATGGGAATGACGAAGGATCAAACGATGTAGAGGTCGTTACCTCTTCGAATCTGAATTGTTTTATCAATCGAACGCGAGAGCTCCGCTCCTATAACTGATTTTGTAAGGGGATCCGAAGCACGAGCGCGACCGTTCACCGTTAGATTTGGTCCGGGCTCGTCGTCGTCACAGCGTACATCAGAGATCAGATCAACCAATGGTTATGGTAGTAAGTAATTTAAAATAAATAAATAAACAATGGTGACATAACCAAACCAGGGTTAGCCTGGGATTGGTCGAACCAACCCCGGGGAAAAAGGATTGTCTACTTCGGGGTCAATGGTCAACACTCGGCAGTCAAATGTTTACCACTCAATTTACCTTACGAGTCCTACTATTGTCACCGACCGACCAGTTGGAAAAATAATTCAGTGCCGAGCGGGTACCACGTGGTGCCTGTTTAGCCATTCGAGCCGTCCATGACGTGTATGGACGACTCAGATTTGGAGAGAGAAGAGGAGAGAGAAAGTGTTAGAATGAGAAGAGAGAGTGTGTTTTAATCCAAGCCGTCCAAAAATGCATCGGACGGCTCGGGTGCGCCGAGCAGGTGCCACGTCAGCAATACCCGCTCGGCACTGAAAAATTCCTCAACTAATTGATGACCAACGGGAACCGACGGATACGTGGGATCCATTTCGGATCTTGTCCAAATGATTCAAGTGGTTAAATAAGTTTTAAAAAATTAGTGGGTTAGTGAAAAATTAGATCACTCTGATATGTGTAAGTATTCGATTTAATCTTTCCATTTAATCAAAATTAAGCTGACCGACAAATCTACCAATATTTTTTAGTACATGTATAGGGCGGCATACAGACGTCGATCTCATCAATCAACGATTGGGATCAAAAATCAATTATGACTGGTAATCGGTCATAATTAAAAATTATATTTTAACCATTCATTGTTAATATCAATGATCCGTGTGCCCCGTACAGAGTGCCTTGCAGGACCTTGCACTACAAGATTTGTCAATCCTATTTTTTAGGGCGAATGTGTTGGCATGCACACATCTTTTTGAACATTATCTTCTCTTTGAAGATGCAGAGTCGACTTTTGTTCAAAAGAGACGACCAAAGCACGGTATGATAAATTATTTTTTCTCTCTCTATTTTGCTTTTATTTTTTTTCATTAGAAATATGCACTTTATTTGGGTTCATGTATTATGTGTTCAACTATGAATTACCAAAATTGATGGGTGCTTAATATAGGGTTAAGTGCTCAAATAAAACCTATATAAAGCACAATTACTACAAACAAAAAATCAAGAAAAATATTTTGTGCCGTAATTTATTTATTTGATTCGCTAAATATTTTGTGTGGTAGAATAGGGGTTTTGGGCACCATGGGATGGGACACCGCCCCAGGGCATTTTTAAAATTTTCCCAAAAAGAGAATGTTGTACTGGACACCGCCTCAGGGCACCATGGGATGCTCCGTTTAGTTGTGAGGAATGTTGTATTGGAAAATTATTCTCAGGAAAAGTTAAGTAAAGTGAAGTAAACGAAAAAGAAATCTATTTTCCTATGAGTGTTCATTTAACAAATTTTTTTTTTGGAAAACTAAAGTTTAGTGGTTCATTTGCCGGGAAAATACATTTATGAGAAACTTCTTGATTTTTATTCCCATGGCTAATTTTAAATAAAATTAACTTTGAGAGCTAAATAATAGGCTATCATATTTCAAAAATTAACACATACGGAAAATGTATTTTATCTAATGCAAAGCCTTAACATGAAATGAAAAAATCGACTTGCAATTCTCTATTTAATTTGCTATATTCTGAATGGTTATGCAAATTCCCCATTTAAATTGACATTCTCAGTTAATCAACCGTATAAATGAAGTTTAAAAAATCAGTAGATGATAACTAAATAAATAAATATTAAACAACCATTCTTGATTAGTTGCCAATGCAAAAACTCATTGAAAATTAGTTAGTACAAAACAAAATTGAAAATTAATGACAAGATAAATAAATACTTAAAAAAAATAAACTATCAATTTTTTTCCAAAACAATTATTTCAGAAAGCACCATAATAGTCAAAATTGTTGTTGCTTAAGTAAATCTCAAAGTGTCTTTCTAAGAACTTAATTCGTATTTTTTTGGGTATTGGCGTCATTCACTTTTTTTTTACCCGCCAATTATTTTGGCCCCATAATAAAAAAAACTTTTCCCCTGATGCAAAATCCTATGCTTTTTGCTGGATCACTTTTGCAAGAAAAGTAAATCTTACAGGAAAACTTAAAGACAAATTTTCCACTATTTTTCTGTCAACTAAACAATACAAAAGTTATGAAAAAATTGATTTTTTTATTCTTTTCTTTACTTTCCTGACAAGTGAACAAGAGGCCTATTAAAGAAAAAGAGAAAATACACCCAAAAAATATGGGCGGTAGCGCGAATTGCTAAAACTTCGGAGCCAAAAAAGAAAAAAAAGAGAGCCCACAGGAAGGGAGTGAACTGTGAACCAGCATAGTAAAAGAGAGATCAAAAAAACTAGTACCAGTGTATATAGAAATACACTTGTCCCTGTGAGAAGTGAATATTTCTAGATGCAGAGGAGCGAGAGAGAGATTCCAAATCCGCCGCTCTCTCTCCTCTCCCGTCCGTCCGTGTGAGGAAGGGAGAGGGTATCTAGAGAGAGAGAATCTAGAGAGAGATAGAGAAAGATGTCAGACCTAGACAGGCAAATAGAGCAGCTGAAGAGATGCGAGCCCTTGAAAGAATCCGAAGTCAAGGCGCTTTGTCTGAAGGCCATGGAAATCCTCGTCGAAGAGAGCAATGTTCAGCGAGTCGACGCGCCGGTTACCGTAAGTCGCAATCGCTCTCTTTTTCATCCACCGTTGATGTTTATTTTGATGCCCTAATGTAGTAGGGAGTCGTGGCTTGTTATTTCAGATTTTCCGCGATCTAAGTTTACGAATTGATTTGGGAGATTTCTTTTTGCAAGAAGTTAAAAAGAAGGAGGAGGTGTTGGACTGTTTACAACAGTTGGAGTTTCCGCTGAGATACTATTATTCATTGGAATGTTAAACTTGTATTCACTCTTCCTGTGGGAGTATTATTAATTGCTTCTGGAGCACCACCACGTGGTACTCCGAGGTATTCTTGGACGTTGTTCATGTGGAAAAAATAGTATTTGGTGTTTTCGTGTTGAACTTAATAAAATGTGGAGTGAGCGTTTGTGATCAGGTTTATAGCTTCCGCTGTGCTGATTTGAAGAATGATATTACGGTAGTTTGGTGGCTGTAAATTTTTCTAGTGATGCCAATATTGTAGGACCAGTATGTATAGCGCCTTTTTGTTCTGTGGCCTTCTTTTGTATATGGGTGGCATTCCCTGAATGCCTTCTTTCTAATATAATTATTTACTTATCAAAAAAAAAAAATTGTACTTTTCTTTTTCCATTTTAATTGAGAAACCAAAACCTGGAATGTTTGGGTAGTTAGGACATTGGAAATCCATGTTGAGAAGGATCATCTTGAGTTCTACATATCAACGCCCGCCATGAGATTTAGTGGTATTAATGTACGTGAATCTTAGAAGTTTTGCAGCAAGTGGCTTCCACGAACTCACAAAGTCAACCATCTGAACTCTCAACAATCTCCAAGTAAGTGGGACTAATGCAGGAAAAAACTTTTCCAACAAGTACAACTACAAGTTGACAGCCTTGTCATCCAAACATTTTAATCCTTTGACATGTAAAAGTGAAAAGATAACCGGCTATGTAGCCTCCAAATTAGCTCTTCTTATCCATCTGTGGTTCACGATCCTGTCCCCCTAAATGAAGCATATCGTGCACAATAGCGCAATATGCCATCCTTTTTCTCCTCTTTGTAGGCATCCGACTACCACCTTCAGAGTACAAAGTAGATCGATGTGTGGAAAGACCTGCGTAATCTGAACCAAGTCTAAAAGACAGTCCCGCATTTGCTTAATGGCTCCACTACGGTAGTTGAGAAGGCGATTGGTTGGATCCCCGTTGCCCTCCTGTACCCAACTACACAAGAGTTGTCGGGACAAACGTTACCCCTCTTCCTAGATTTATCCGTGATGAGGATCTTCCGATTAGCAGTTGTCCACGCAAAGTATGCCACATTGGAACGTAGTAAGGAACATTTCTCTCGTATAAGCTCGGAGAAGTATGAGCTGGAGAGCTTGCCATGAATTCAAATTCAACAGAAGTCTCATCATGGGTTTGTTAATTTCCTGCAAGTTGAAATTTCATTTCAATATTACCTGACTGTATTAGTCTATGCATTTTGGAGCTTTCTTGGTGAGAAAATTGGTGATGTGGATTCTGGTCTTATTTTATTAGGCAATTTCTGAGGCATAGCTTTAGAAAGAGAATATCCCCTGTGCTTTTGGGATACTGGGAAATTTTTGGTTTCATTTCTTTTTACGTTTACTCTCCTCTTTTTCTGTCCAATAAGCAACAAAATGGCATTCATTTGGTTTCTATTAGAGGCCGATCTTTCTACTTGGTAAATTTTGAAACTGTAGCACCTAACAACTGGAGTAGTTTTTAACTTTCAAGCTGTGTAAGATATTATAGGTCCCTAGTGTTACCCTTTGACTTGGTATTTCCTTTTCTTTTTCTTTTACTTGTATATTGGTGTTTGTAGCCATTGTGGCTTATTCGTAAAATTTCTCTCATTTTTGTATAGATATGTGGCGATATCCATGGGCAGTTCTATGACATGAAAGAGCTTTTCAGAGTAGGCGGTGATTGTCCAAAGACTAATTACTTGTTTCTTGGAGATTTTGTCGACAGAGGATTTTACTCTGTTGAGACATTTCTGCTTCTTCTAGCTCTGAAGGTATTATTGCTGACCTTTTTTAGCCTTATCTTTTCTACAGAATCTCCAAAGTTGCATTAGGTCAAGGGAAAGAAAAGGGAAACAAAACTTTTTTATTTCATTAGGTCAAGGGGAAGAAAAGGGAAACAAAACTTTTCTATTTCTAGAGTGTGTGTTCTGTTGTCCAAAATGTTTTCTTCATGATCTTTATTGTTTTAAACTGAATGAGAAACACTAAATTGAATCATATATTAGTTTTTCCCCTTTGCTTCTAGCCATTCATTTCGGTAAATATGCTTATGATACCCCATCGGCCATCTATTCCACAGGGCCCAAGTTGGGGAGGAATTTCCTATGATGATATTTGGATTTCCTGGATTTATTACCAATATGCATGTGGTCCATGATTAACAACTTTCTCCTTATAGAACTGAGTACAATTGACTGACGCAAGGTTTTGGAGCAGACCTGGAATATTGCGAACCTAGTGAAGTTACCCAACCATTCCAACCACCTCATATTTGGAAGTTAACTTAAAAATAGTGGTGGGCAAAATATATGTGTGTGCGTGTGTGTGTATATATATATATATATGTAGAGAGAGAGTTAATGGATCTACTACTTCTTTTTTTTCCCGGAGAGAGAGAGAGAGAGAGAGAGAGAGAGAGAGAGAGAGAGAGAGAGAGAGAGAGAGAGAGAGAGAGTTAATGGATCTACTACATTTTTTTTTTCCCGGAGGATCCACTACATGGGAAGGGAACTCTTTTAAACTCATGTTGTTTCGAGATCTTTTTGCTCATCTTTGTGGGCAACATTAAGTGAATCTAGTTAATGTGACATTGAAGCTTTCAAACTCATGCTATATTTGGGCTAATCCATCTTAAGATTTTGCAAAGCACATTCCTGCGAACTTCACGTCAAATTCATGGATCACGCACAGGAAGTACCCTTTGTCAAGTGGATTAGATAAGCTTACTTTGTAGGGTGTCCTGTTGGGCTTTCCCCATAAAAGCTGCTAGGTATTGAAGAAATCTAATGTAGATTTTAGAAATCCAAGTATTTTGGAAGAACTTGTAATTCCTACTTTCCTAGTTATCATGGAGACATGGAACTCTATTAGGTTATTGCAAGGTCACATTTATAAAACCTTCTTAGAGTGCATCGGTCAATTGTGAAGCTATTAGCCTATTAGGTACCAAGTTTCATTACTGAAATGAAAAATACATTAACAATCAGTTAGTACTGCAAAAGATGAGGCAGGACTTTCTCTCAAATCATGAAGCTCAATAAGTATTGCATGTGTTAGGAAAGTCTAACTTCCATACTGTTATCGACTCATCATGGGGCTTTGTGAGGAGACAGTTAAATTTTGCAATTGACTTCAATCTCAATCCCTTTTCCGTCTTAACTTGCGAAACTAAAATTCCCAAGCATTGCTCGATTATTGGTATGTTGAAATTTTTATTTAGTTGTAAAATTCTTCCTTTTCTTCTTTCCCAAACAGGTCAGGTATCCAGATCGGATAACACTCATAAGGGGGAACCATGAGAGCCGCCAGATCACACAGGTTAAGTCTGATCAATTAATCTGTCAAGTTGAGATTCTTTTGGTTTGCTCACTTTTTGCTTCCTCAATCGTCAGGTATATGGATTCTACGATGAGTGTCTACGCAAGTATGGTTCAGTGAACGTGTGGAGATATTGCACTGATATATTTGATTACTTAAGGTTTGTCACCTTCCTTACAGATGATATGGGCACCTGTCTGGTGAAAGGCATAAAACAGCAAGTTGTTGGGTTACATTTGTTGGTGTTTTTTGGCCCGGTCACTCTGTCACTGTCAATGTAAAGGATTACTGTTGGTGCTACCTAGTAATTCTTCACCTTTGGAATGGTCAGCATTCAATTGCTCTAATTGCCTAACCAAAGATTTCTAAAGCACAACATGAACCCAGGTGTGATTCTAAAAATGAATCCACTTAGAATAGGAGACCTTCAAAACTGTACTTTGTGACTAGGTCTGCTTTTGCCTAGTTCCTTTGCTTGATAGCTCATATTTCTGATGGAAATATCATATGTATTTTTGGTCCATGGCACCCCTGTATACCCCCTTGCTGTAAATGACATGCTCTTTGTAAAGAGTTAATCAATCGACTTGACAGGTGCCCTGATCTGTGATTTCTCAAATTGTCGCTGTGTTTGGAAGCCTGTGAGCGCGACTTTCAACTGAACATTTTGTTGCAAAATTCTAGTAGAAGATCAACTTTTAAGCAATTGTTTAAACAAGAAATAACATCTTCTTTCTTTGAGAAATTCTAGCCAGCTGATTGATGTTCTCATGTGGTCAAAGGTTATCTTTTCTAGCGTACATAAGAGGAAATTATCATTAGTCTTAAGGTTTTATTCCAAGTTGCTTCCAAACACAACCCCTTTTTTGGCAAATATTCTAAACACAACTTTGACTACATCGAGGTTATATTTATTATGTCTGTATTGATGGTTTTGGATGTTTGTTGGCAATTCATTGCAGTTTGTCTGCTCTCATTGAGAACAAAATATTTTGTGTTCATGGCGGTCTTTCTCCTTCTATTAACACGTTGGACCAGGTCTGATTTCATCCTGCATCATATGGTGTTTTCAAGTTTTTTCTGTTGTACCTATGCTATTTCCATTCTCGTATTGCCCCACGCTCTTTCTAGGTTGCTAACATGAACTACTGGCCAGATTCGAACGATTGATAGGAAGCAAGAAGTACCCCATGATGGTGCCATGTGTGACCTCATGTGGTCAGACCCAGAAGACATAGTTGATGGTTGGGGCTTGAGTCCCCGCGGTGCTGGTTTCTTATTTGGTGGCACCGTAGTCACTACTTTTAACCACGCGAATAACATTGACTATATATGCCGTGCTCATCAATTGGTAATGGAAGGCTATAAATGGATGTTCAACAGCCAGATTGTTACTGTGTGGTCAGCTCCAAATTATTGTTATAGGTGACTTCTAATTTAAACTATTTTCTCCTTTCATGCATTCAATAGCCAAACTCCTTGTTCATATGCATCTATGTTGCAGATGTGGTAATGTAGCTGCAATTCTTGGGCTGGATGAAAATCTTAACCAGCAATTTCGTGTGTTTGAAGCAGCACCACAGGTTTGTTTATAACTTGCTTTTAGTCGGTTGGTGGAAAGAGTGGATTGCATCTATATATTCTTATCTTGACCAAGGGAACTCACATAAGAGATGCCCTGTGCGAAGTTTAGGAATGGTGATGCTTTTGAGGGTTCTAGATCGGAAGCAGAAATTTTCTTGTACTCTCTTCGTCCCATTTTAATACTCCCTTTCACACTGTTGGACATCTCAGAAAGACGTCTATAAAATCTAATTTAGTCTTTTTTAGATGATTTCAGAATTTTGTTTACAACAACTAATTTTGAGATCTTTCGAGTATTGGAAAAATGAAGATTTTTGTTCTTCACAAAAAAACACTGAATGTTGGCCTGATTCATGGGTATGCCTGCTGAAAAGGGACAATGGAAGTGGGATGGAGGGAATATGTTTTTCCTATTTTAGACCTTCATTTGTGGCTTTTGTCAGTGCTTTAAGAAATTAAATATGAAATGCAGGAATCAAGAGGGGCTCCTGCCAAAAAAGCGCCACCGGATTATTTCCTTTGAAATTAGGTTGCGAAGCTTGACCTTTGTTTTTTACTGGGTATGCTTGCATTGGTCAACAATGTGATTATAGAACTGCATGGCGTAGATTGTCTCGACTCTCAAGTTTTGATGGATAGACTAGTCGGTTGTTGGCGTTGCATATGGGCAACAGTCTGGTGGGTGCCTAATCAGTTTCGGATTAGGGGTTACCTTTGTCAGCTGGCTTCATTTTTCTGGTTTGATATTTCTTTACTTGTACCGATAGTGTGTATTACATTGTATTGTACTGTGTCATATGTCAATTAAGCATTGGAATATAAGTCCAGAATTCATGCAACAGGAAGCTCGGCTCCCATCTGTGGGAGTCGGAGTGGCAAAAGTTGACACCAGATTGGCAATTACTTGGATCGCTATTGATTAATACTCCACTTTCTCTCTTGAGCTTGTAAGATGAAGATGTTTTTATGTACAACTTTGACAGTCTAATTTTTTACCCATTTGAACAACTTCCGAGATTTCGCAACTCCTCCCCTTCAATTGACAACAAAATTATGGAACTTCCCTTCTTGTTCCTGAGTTGTGATCATTGTTCCTTACTCATGCTCTCATTGGGTACGCGCGTGGAGAAATAAAGTGCAACTTACTGAGATCATGTGCGGTTTCATTGGCAGTCGTGTTAAAAGGTGAGATCAGAGTTTGATATGACCGACCTCTTGATAACAATGGATCTGTCATTTATTCTCTGCCACACATGCCAGTATTCCAAGGTTCAGAAGATGGTTCTCCGTTCAAGTAATGAATAGGTAGCAACGATAATCTCAATCTAAAATGCAAACAAGTAGAACAGTTTGGTGAATTTAAGTAGCAAAACCTTTCCGCAACGACCCATACATTCATCCAAATTGAAAGCCAGCCAATGCTTTGAGCACGACACATGCAGTGAAGAAAGCAAAATTTGCATGAAATGAAGAGCGCACCATCACTACGTTTTAAGTGCAGCTGGTCTTGCATGATGAACACACGGCTATCCTTGGATGCACAAGGATGGAATCAACACTTTGCAAACATCATAATTGGGAACTTCAGATGAAACTGAAGAAAGGAATGCTATTCAGTAACCAAGTTTCACATCCATATTCCAATCCATGCAAACAAACCAGATGTACTGAGAAATTCGCGCCACCAAGGAAGTGTAACTAGCAATCCATAGTTCCACACTGCCAAGTATGAACTAAACAACCAAGCATGAATAAGTCAACAACCAAAATTACACAGCAAAGGGGGAAAGATGGAGGAGATCCATCGACCAACCAACCAAGCATGACACAACAATTTGCCATCATCCACCCAATTTCCATCAAAACCTGACAGAAAAAGATGGCAATATACCATTCCATTCTGTCTCAGAGTAAAGCCTTTCAGCAATGGATTTCCTTAACTAAATAGTATCAATCAAGAATCGAAACAGGAAAACCCTTGCAAAACCCAGAACCTCATCATTCCCTCCATGAACCTCAAAGTCGTCAATCATCGCAGAATTTAGGACATCCACAGCTCACACTGTGTATCGAATGAAAGACCAATTCCCACTACGTATCAATTATCAAATAAAGATAGTACCACATACATCGACTGGAGTAGTGTAGCGCAACCCAAATCGAACACATGATGTTAATATATCACTTACACCAACATAAGCATAGTAGTAAGTAGTGACACATAACAAATCCCCATACAAATAATAACCCAAATCCATCAACTTATTCATTTACTAGAAAACACAAAAAAAACCCTAAAGCTCATATCTTGTCAATATCCTCATCCTCAAACTCGATGTAATCATCACCACCCCCTTCCTCCTCCTCGTCGATCGCCGCGATCCCCTCGTTCAGCCTCGTGTTCTCCGGCAACTCCCCGTACGCCTTCAGCAGCCTCGCCTCGTCGGGCATGTACTTGAGGATGACGTCGGCCTTGTCGTCCTGGTAATCCCTCAGTCCGACGAGGATGATGTCGCCGGCGGCGATCCAGACCTTCTTGTGCATCTTGCCGCGGATGTGGCAGAGCCGCTTGGTGCCGTCGATGCACGTGGCCTCGCACCGCCCGTTGCCGAGCATGCGCAGGACCTGGGCGTACTCTTGGCCATCTTCCTTGAATACCAGCTCGCGTTTCTCATCGTCGGCCTCGTTCTTCCCCCGCTTGCGATTCTTTCCTCCCTTTCCCTTGTTCTTCGGCATGGCGACTGGATTAAGACAGAGAGAGAGAGAGAGAGAGAGAGAGAGAGAGAGGATATGGATGAATGAAACCCTAGCGGCCCTGTATTTGTTGTGTGTTAATTGCAGAAGTGGCCCCCAGATTTTGATGGATTTTAGGGGCGGTGACAAAACTGTTTGGCTGTTGGAAGTGGATATTCTGGAATTTATTGAATTAGGAATAACATATACTCCATGTTCTATTCGTTTTGTTTTTGTTCCAAGGGTTTGTTCGGAATTTTATGGCCAAAAAAGGAAAAGGAAAAGAAAGAAAAGTTTAAAAAGTTTTCCTCGGATTCCTCCTCTCGTTTGGTTTGAGGGAGAAAAGAAGACAAGATGGCAAAATTGAGTTCGTTGCAGCCTGCACAGCGAAATTTTTTTTCCCGATTTTCTCTCAATTTCCTCCGGAATTATTTTTCTTCCATTTCTCTCGTTTTCCACAATGCTCAATTTGAATGCCGTAATCTTTTGTAAAAATACGAATTTGATTACCAGGAATCAAATTCTTAGTAATTCAATACCCGGAGTAATTTTATGATTATTCCGACGTTTGATCAATTAAGTAATTTTCTCTGAAAATCATTTATTTTCCAGACAAACAATTCCCTTCGAAAATCAAAACCCCAATCGAAGTGATCAAAGCAGTACAGAGAAATCTGTCTTCCCTAATATAGTAATCCAAAGCCAAAACGCTGGCGAAATCGCAAAACAAAAACACAAAGTGATTTTTCTTCGCCGGTGAGGATGCCATTCCAAAGAGCAAACTCCCCCTGCCACGCGGAGTTCTGGCCACGGAAGGGCAACCGTTGACAGTCCAACGCAGCTTCGAAGCCACGGTGAGCAGACCACACTAATTAGAGGCAACAACCAAACCAAACCAGACACAGAAAAACTGGACGCAAAGTTATTTGCCCACCACCGCACCCTCCGGATCTAGGGAAAACCCAGACCAAAACCGGACAGGAAATACAGTCGGAGAACCAAGGTCGAAACCAGCCAGAGAAACAAAAACAAAAAATACAAAACACTCCAACCGTCGAGGAGCTGGAATTGACTCTTTTAAGGGAGGAGATGTATCAACATCAGAGGTCCAGTCTGAATTGGATTATGCATGGAGATAAGAACATGGCATTCCTTCATGCTATTGTAACCCAACGGCACCAAAGGATATATCTGTTATCCAAGCTTAAGAATGCTGAAGGAGTCTGGCTTTCAGAAGAGTATGACATTAACGAACATCTCTTTGACCATTTTTCCAATTTGTTCAAAACGTCAGGAGCTAGGGATTTTGATGGGGTTCTCCAACATGTGGAAAAATGTGTTAACTGATGACATGAATATGGGATAAATGTGTATGGTGACTGACAAAGAAATCAAGGAGGCTACTTTCCACCTTAGAGGTTGAAAACTCCTGGCCCTGATGGTTTTCCAGGCTTGTTCTTTCAAAGATTTTGGGACATTATTGGAATGGATGTTTGCAATGCATTTAAGAGATTTTTCAGTAAAGGGTATCTTTTAAGGGAGATTAACAAAACAAATCTGGTCCTTATTCCCAAGGTTCTCTCTCCAGAATCTCTCTCACACTTAGAGACCCATTAGTTTGTGCAATTTCTACCTTAAGATAATCACCAAGGTTTTGGCGAATCGGTTAAAAAGCATTCTGAAGTTCTTGATCTCTCCAAACCAGTCGGCCTTCGTTCCTGACAGATTAATTCAAGACAGTATTATTATTGCCTGTGAAGCTGTTCATTTCCTCCAACGTAAAAAGAAAGGAAATGAAGGATTTATGGCAATAAAGTTAGATTTCAACAAGGCCTTCGACCGAGTGGAATGGGATTTTTTGGGAGCTTTGATGGAGAAATTGGGTTTAGCAGCTAAGTGGATCCAATGGGCTATGGAGTGTGTGTCAACGGTTGATTTTGTGGTGCAAGCGAATGGGGAAGCTCGAGCTAATGTTTCTCCTCAGCGGGGGCTTCGACAAGGAGACCCATTGTCCCCTTACCTCTTCCTCTTGGTCAAAGATGTGCTACGACGGCTCATTCAAAAAGAAATCAACAACCATTAGCTGGCAAGTATGAAAATTAATCATCATAGTCCTTCTCTGTCCCACATACTTTTTGCGGATGATGCTCTGTTATTTTTAAAGGCTGAGTTGGAAGAATGTTGTGTTGTGAAGGATATTTTGAAACATTATGGTGATGCCTTTGGACAGCCTATTAACTTTGAGAAATCTGGTTTTTTTTTTGCTCTTCTAACTTGTGTGCCACAAATAGACAACTTTTTTGTGATTATCTTAATATTTCTCCTATGAAAGGTGATTCCAAATACTTGGGCCTCCCCTCCTTTTAAGGGAGATCAAAATCTGAGGCATATACTTTCTTGGTTGAGAAGGCTTTTAGGAAGATGCAAGGTTGGAAGACTAAACTTATCTCTTTGGCTGGGAAAGAGACTCTCATCAAATCCGAAGTGCAGGGGATTCCAAGCTATGTTATGGCTTGTTTTCTTCTCCCCAAAAAACTGTGTGACAAACTAGATGCTATTACTCGCAACTTCTGGTGGAAGGGGAATCCGGAAGATAGAGGAATTTGTTAGAATTTGTGGGAAAGCTTAACTGCTCCTAAATCTCAGGGAGGTATAGGTTTCAGAGATCATAGGAGCCTCAATGAGGCTATGTTGGCTAGGCAAGGATGGCGGCTGTTGATGAATCCAAACTCCTATTGGGGTAGATTCCTGAAAGGCATCTATTTCCCAAATACCTCTTTTCTTCAAGCAGCTAGGGGAAGTCATGTTTCTTGGGCTTGGTCTAGTTTTTTGCATGGGAGGAATCTATTGATGAAAGGTTTAAGGTGGCAAGTTCAAAACGGAAAGGATACAGATTTCAGGAATGATCCATGGATTCCTACATTACCAAATTTTAAACTGTCTTGCCGGAAGCCCCATGATAATGTGAGTGAGCATGTGGCAGATGTCATTGACATAGAGATATGGACTTGGGACAGTCAGAAGTTGGTTAACGAGGTGACTCCTGAAGTGGTTGAGGCCATTCTCAAGATTTCTTGACCTCTTGTGGGTAGGAAAGATCAGCTAGTTTGGCACTTTAGAATGGAGTTTACTCGGTGAAATCAAGTTATAGGGTGGCTGTCCAAGAAAACCCCACTCATAAGAAGGACAAACTTGAATCCTCTTTCAAACCGAAGGAGATTGTGTGGAAAGTGTTATGGAAGATGAAAGCTCAAAACAAGATTAAGAGTTTTTGGGAGAGAGCTTGTAAGAATAGCCTAGCCTCTAAGGAAAATCTCTTTAAAATGAGGTGTGCTCAATCTAGTATTTGTCCAATCTGTGATGATGAACCAGAATCAATGGAACACATGTTATTTAGATGTAATTGGGCCAAGGCTGTTTGGTTTGGCTTCAATATTTGTGCTTTGGGGGACTTGGGAGGCAATGCCTCTGTTCTCAAATGGACAACAGAAATGGTTTACAAGATATCTAAGAATAAGACTGGATTTTATGGGGAAAATGGCTCTTATTGCTTGGCACATTTGGAAAGCAAGATCCAATTATATCTTTTGTAAGTCAAGAAATGACCCAATGGCTACCATTGTTGCTATTAATCATGCTTGGTTAGAAGTTTCAAGTATTTTAGAGATTCCTAATGTCCATATGGATATCCCATCAACCCAAGAGGATCCTTTCATTTGGCGGGCTCCGGATAGAGATTGTCTCAAAGTGAATTATGATGTTGCTATTCCTAAGGGTGGAGGAGAGGGCAAATTGGCAGTTGTTATAAGGAACTGAAAAGGGGAGGTTTTGGATGGTTTAGCAAGACCTGTATTTGCAAACTCCAGCCCAAGTGGTAAATTACGTGCTATTCGAACAGCATGCCACATGCTCATCGGTTCAAACATCAAAAAGGCTATGGTGGAAGCAGATAACAAGCTAGCCATTTCTCTTAGTGTGTTTGAATTGGTGCCACCTTGGGAAGTAAATGTTGAAGTCTTGGATATCCGCCACTTTGCAAGAGAGAGATATTCACTTCAGTTGGGTAAGAAGAGCTGGAAACAAAGTTGCACATGAGGTTGCAGCTTTGGCTAGAAGAAATTCTTTACCTTGTTATTGGGTTATTAATGCTCCCTTGTTGCTTTTCTCAATTCTTTGTAAAAATCAATCTATGTAAGCCTTTAAGGCCTTTTTGCGGATAAAAAAAAATGAATTGAGAAAATTGATTTTTGGACCGGCTCGCAGAGTATACAAAAATCGAGTTGATTTTTCGTGTTTTGTGAGTCTAAATCGTTACGTTATTGAAATTGTAGTCAGCCTGATACATCATTTATATATGTTTAATCAAAACCAACAAACCCTATGAGAACCAACTAAAAATTGGTCTAATTTGTCAAGTAAATGCATTGGAGGCGCGTGCAAGGGGATAACTTTTCTAATTTAAAGACTACAAAGAAGTTTCAACCGGAAAACCTCTAGCCTTGGCTTCAAAAGTGGGAATGCCAAATTTTTTTGGAGGCTTGTGTAGTAATTTGTCACGTTAGAATTTGGCATCTCAACAATATCTACTCCAATCAACATACCTATTATATATTTATTTAAGGATAGTTATTAAGTTTTGGGATTAAAATAAAGAAAGTAAAAATTTGACATCACATGTCAAATTTAACATAAGAGAAAGAGATATCAAATGACACTTAAGCATTTGATACTTTGATTGGACTTGCTTCACATGTCAATTTTTTTACTTGGCATGTCATATCAGATTTAACATCTTAAATTGGAGATGCTCCATAAAACATTTCTTTATGAGCTATACATGGTAGAAATAGTCAAATACCTGCTACCTATTTTATATGTTAATGGGATAGCCTTTTGCTCAAATATTAGAGTCACTTATCTAACATACTAAAACACTGAGGTTAATTTTTTTTGCCATTTTTTTCTTTTTGTATTTTTCTTTTGTTTATTGTACTTGTTTAGACCTTTGGGTCCTTTATATATTAGTGGTATTATTTTCTACTTCCTCAAATAAAACTAGGGATCGGTAAGTGCAAATTTACCCGAGAAAAAAATTGAGCTCCCATCAATCATCGTAATCTAGTCATCAATGTTAACAAGGAATCCGAGAGATTTTTTAATCCCCTCTCTCCCTTTAAGAGTTTCAGAAAATAGGGTTTTTCGGGGGAGGGGCGGCGCCCGCTCGCC
>BPLS01000229.1:164220-180419 GCA_019656275.1 Rhododendron kiyosumense | reverse complement strand
CCTCCTCCCTCTCTCTCTCTCTCTCTCTCTCTCTCTCTCTCTCTCTCTCTCTCTCTCTCTCTCAGATCTCCCCCTAAACTCGGCGTGTTTCGACGTCAATCTTACGTGTGGGAAGTTGATGCCGAGTGACAGAGACTTCTTCTGATCTTCCTCATTAGAGCAGTCCGACTGTCTGCTCCTCATCCCGATTTTCCTCACTGCTTTTCTTTCCGAAGTTCCTGTAGCTCCATCGTTGTTATCAGGTCGGCCTCATCCTCGTTGCTCTAGCGGCGCATAGGTTCGCATCCTAACGAGGTCGTAGTTTCTTGGGATGGTGGTAGCAATTGGTGTCGTTGTACGGTGGGGTGTGGCTGTTGTCATGATTGAGGTTTTGGCCGGCGTTTTTAGGCCCCTGAATTTAGGGGTATGGGTCTGATGTAGATTTTGTTTTTGTTGATGTTTTTTATTTTTTCTGTTTTCTCCCTTCTTGTTGGGGCTTCCCTCACCCCTACATGGGTGTTTTACTAGTTTTGTTGGTCACTTGTACAGCGTCTCTATCAGTTTTGCACATTTAGTTGTGTGAGGTTTGGATGTTCTGTGTGGTGTTTAGGCTTTCTTTGTGGTTGCTATTTCCTCTCTCTTGAGATGATCGTCATTTTTTCGTTATTATTAAGGATAAATTACTGTTTATCCCCTCTAACTATAGGTCGGGGACACTTTACACCCTATAACTTATTTTTTTAGCACTTAACACCTCTAAGTAATGGAAACCTTATTTCTGTTTGACTTCTGTTAAGAACTGGATGTGAAGTGTCACGTGGTCCCATTGTAGGCGTAAATACCCTTCTCCTCATTAGAACCCTTCCCCTTCCCATTCCCATTCGAACCCTTCTCCTTCTTTTATACACACGTCTCTTCCCCGTACCACCGCGACAAATCTGTCTCTCCCGCTACCACTACAAATTTTAGTGACACCTAAAACCGCTTTGCATTCGAACTCGTCCTCCTCTTCTGCCTGCTGTGACGGCAAGACCCTCTCGTCGATGAACAACATCCCTTTGCGTCGGACCACCACTGTCTTCGAGCTCCGCATCAAAAGCACCGAGCATCAACGTCGTCGAATCTTCGCTAAACCTCCAGGAACTCCACCAGCGACGATAGTCGCAACTCGTCGTCGTCCTTTCTCCCTTCGTTATAATACCTCGCCACTACCAGCAGGGTCTTCACAGCGTCATCAGCTTCGGCTCCGGCGCCGAATTTTGGATTCTTGTGGGGTTTTCAATTTGTGGGTTTTCAATATTTCAGTGAATTTATGGGTTTTCAATTTGATTTTTGGATCTGTGGTATGTAGTTGTGGGTCTTCCAATTACAGATTGATTTGTGAATTTGTGTGTGTGTGAAAGACAGAGAGCTGGATTTGTGGGTGTTTGATTGCCGAGCAAATTGGGTGTTTTCTGGCAATTTGCAATGCTAGTGGTGGTTGAGTGGATTTGGGTTTTCTGGGTTTCGTATTACCCATTTCTTAAGATGGGTGTTTCGTAATACTCATCTGTGTTTCGTATTTTTGGGTTACTCTGGGTTCTCATTACATTTGTGTTTTGGAATTGCATTTGCCTAGGCTGTTGGCTATTCGGTGGTGAAGTTATTTGGTGGTTAGACAAAGTAGAAAAATGCACTTTTGGCTAAGGGAACGAAATGCCCTTCCTTTGGAGAGGCATATTTTTGTGAAGGGCAAATTCGTAACTTTATGCCTCTCCGTTAGGGAAGTCAGACGGAATAAGGTTTTCATTACTTAGAGGGGATTAAGTGCTAAAAAAATAAGTTAGAGGGGATAAAGTATTCCTGACCCATAGTTAGAGGGGGTAAATAGTAATTTACCCTATTATTAATGAAGTATCCTATCTCATTTGGAAAAAGAAAAGAAAAAAGGAATCCGAATATTTTGCGTAGATTCTTACAAATAATCCCTGGTCCGATCCACCCAATCCTTGGCGCGTAGATAACTATTCTCAATACTGAAGTTGGCAATCACACGACTTACCCGAGATTGTGGGATTTTTCCAAACTTCAGCTGCGAGCCTGCCACTGTATCTTTTTACCAATTCCCATCAATGAAACTTATGAAGAAAACTCCAATACTTCCATTTTCAACCAATCCCATCTTCCCCATTCTTTAATCCGGTATAAATAACCACCCCACGTTCCACACGCTGCCTTCAACTTACCAACCCAAACAGGATTGAATCATCTTGTCTTGTTTCCAAAAAAAATCCTGTTCTTAGCTTAGGTTACCGTTTCAGGCCCTTTACAGTTGAAAGCTCATGGGTTTTGATTCAATCCAACCATCTTTTTCATCTGGGTTTGTTCATTGTTGTTAAATTTGAATTTTTTTCATCAGCGTTTGTTGTCAAATATGACGAAGAACACGCTAGAAATCATGTTCTATGCGTAGGTGTCCATTTGCAGGTTTTTTTTTTCAGTTGGAAGTCAATGGTCTATGATTCAACCCAGTCATCTTTTTCATCTGGGATTGTTGTCAAATTTCATGGCTCCCAGTATGTCCTATCTTTTCTTGATTTTATTCCTTGTTCCTTCATATACCCATGTTCAGTCCACAGAAGAAGGCTTCATATCAATAGATATACTCGAGAAGGGTATTGGTTTTGCCAAAGATTTGCTAATAAACACTGGAATCTCCTCCTTGACTCCCCTTGAGGTTCCCCAAATTGAGAAGTCTGTGAGAATCCCACTTATTGGTACTGTCCATATTACTCTTTCAAACATAATTCTTTATCGGGTTGATGTCGATTCTTCGACAGTTACATCCGGTGATACGGGTATAGCTCTTGTTGTTTCGGGGGCCAAGGCATATTTGAGCATGGATTGGAGCTACCATTATGGTACTTGGTTAATCCCAAAAATTTCAGATGAAGGGGTTGCCTCGGTGGAGGTATGCAAAAAGTTTCATTTACTAGTATTGGATTTCATAGATATCTATATGCCTGGAGAGTCTTTCAAGATTTTGGTTATGTATGGAGGGAAGTGGGATAAAATCATAAAATGGATTTGGTTACTTTAGTCTGGACTTGCAAACTAGGGATATAATAACTTGTTAAAAATGCGAAGCAATTTACTTGATAAACCTCAAAGTGAAGAGGCAATGGTTGGATTCGTTGGAAGCATCTGGTTTATGCTGGAAAAACAATTCAAACAAATTACAGAGAACTTGATTTTGTTGGATAAGCTCTGTGGTCGTTATGATCCTGGATATCCAATGAACTTGCAACCTTGTTTCAGATGCTCGAACTGTGGATATGCTCATTAGACTTCTTTTGGACAACTGTTGTCTGTGTCTTGAAGTTACTTTTTGTGCCAAAATTCTCAATGAGACAACCTCAGTTGTGATGCTGGTAGCACATGTCTTCCAGATTATACTGGACTTCACCTTCTTAGCTCTACGAGAGAGGACACAATAGTGGGTAAATAAGAAACTAGAGGGCTAGTTGTAGCATGATTATTGAACACCACATGGCACAACTTAAAGTGTAAGATGGTTTGGATCGAGAGAGAAGAAAACATTGACAGTAGTAAACTCTTAATACTGGTCTTGTGAAGATGTTGAAATAACTTCCCAAACTCACAGTCAACAGCTCAGTAGAATACGAACTGACAAAAGCCTTATCATATTCAACCATAATGTAGACATGGGTTTTGTATGTAACCATCGATTAATCTCCCATGACAAATCACTTTGCCACCTGCTAGAATTGATAACACAAGTAGCATAGGGGAGAGAGCAGCTTGTAGTATTACTCTCTTTTGGGCATAAGTGTTGTATGTGCAGTCTTTTGTAGAATTCTTTTTTCGCCTTTGGGAGGTCTGGTGATCATTTCCGACATTTTTACCTGAGGAAATTGTTTTTGCTTCTTCCTCTAAGGTTAAAAGCATGGAAGTTGGGCTTACTGTAGGGTCGAAGAACCAACAAGGAACTCTTGAACTGTCTCTACTGGAATGTGGATGCCATGTGAAGGATCTTTCTATAAAGTTGGATGGTGGAGTATCTTGGCTGTACCAAGGGTATGCAATCCTAGTACATAATCTGATCCTTATGAGAAAAACTCCTCTCTTTGTATTTAGTATTAGTAGTCAAGCTTGAGTAAATTTTTCTTCTCTTGCCAGTGATCATGAGTTACCTAAAACGTTAAAAGGTTGCATATGATTGTTAGTGAAGATAATAGCTGAAGATTCTAGAAGTGGTTCCTTCTGAGTTATGAAGAAAAAGATTCTAGAACAAGCCTTGCATCCAAAAAGTCAATGCTTTGATAGAATTGCTTCCTTAATTCCTTAACGTGCTTGACGAGCATGCTACACGGGATAAAGGCAGTTTTGGAAATTTCAATTTGTAGATAATGCATATCATGTGTTTCTACATGGATTAATCTTTGTTTTTCTTTCCTTGTTTTAAACTTATTCCAGTCTTCCAGATAACTTTGTGATGCACTAAAGATAGGACACTGTCTCCCATGTCATCCTGGTCTGCACGAGAAACTCATGGCACATAGGATACTTTCTTTTTGAAAAGAAAGTAGAAGTATTCTTTTAGGTTTCACCAACGAACATGTGAAATGCATAGCACATCAACCCGGAATATGGACCAGTAGATCTTTGAGGCATTCAACTTGAGCATTTTGAAAAAGGTATAATATTCATCAACGCATGAAGAGTAACCCAAATATGGATCGATAGCTGATGATCCAATTGTATTGTAAAGTGCCTGTAGACCCAAGGGGGAGAGAATGAGTAGTTGAAGTATAACAAAATTTCTTGTGCATGAGAACTCGATGTCTGGGGTACTGCTTAACCTAGAAGAACTGTCAGTGCCTTGACAGAAAATTAGTCTTCTCGTATCTTGAATTTGAAATCAACTGTTTCTGCCTTATGGGGATGTCGTTAGTTGAATTCTGCAATTGATCTTCTTTCTACTTTTCAGAGTGGTGGATGCTTTTGAAAAGAAGATACGTTCAGCAATTGAAAATGCCATTTCCCAGAAAATTGAAGATGTTATTTTACAGCTCGACTCCAAATTGCAGTCTCTTCCAAAAGAAATTGCAATAAATAAAATTGCTTCCCTGAACGTTACTTTTGTGAATGACCTTGTTTTCAGTAATTCTTCCGTTGGCCTTGAGATTAATGGGTTATTCACAGCTAGGGATGAAGTTGCGGTTTCTGACAATTATGAAGCAAATTTGCATGCTTCATTATCCTACTCGCAAGCCTTATTATCCTGTGGGGGTCCCTCTAAGATGGGTGGGATATCAATACATGAAAATGTTCTGAATTCGATATCTTCGGTATATTTTAATGTAAGTCCTTAACTCCTTGTGCTCACAGTGACGATGCATTTGGGTAGTTAAACAGCATTTAAAACGTTGTTAATATACTTTCTTTGGTCAGGCAGATCGTATGCATTGGATTATTGACAAGATACCAGATCTGTCCTTGTTGAACACTGCTGAATGGAGAGTTATTTTACCGCAGCTGTACAAGCAATACCCAAATGATGACATGGATCTTAATGTTTCTGTAACTTCACCACCAATCATAGCGGTTGCACAGACAGACATTGACGGAGAACTCAGCTCAGATGTGACAATTGATGTTTTGGACGCTGGCAATAGAATACCAGTTGCATGTATCTCATTTGTAAGCTTAATTGGGTTTCCATTTAAAGCTTTGAGAGTTATACATGAATGCAGAGTTATCTGGATTCTGGAACATTGTGTCAGTTAGAGACTTGGATGTGACACTTGTATCTTCTTCTTACACACTCTGCTGTTCTTCTGTTGGTGGTTCAGGTGATTACGTTTTCAGGCTATCCAGAAATCTCGAGGAATAGTCTGGCAGGTAGAGTCGAATTGAATGATTTCACCATGTCCTTGAAGTGGAGCACGATTGGTAACTTTCATTTGCATCTGTTAGAGGTACATAATGGTTCAATCTTTAATTTCATTATGGAGATCAATATTGGAAATTTGGAACAACGTAAAGGATTGCATTCGGTCATCTCTTAGTTTCTATTACATTTCAAAAATGTGTCCGATGGGATTACTTTATAAATTAACATTATCTTTCTGTATTTCAATGTCTCTTCCAATCCTTTCCCCTTCTATTGATTTTCCCTGTTCGACGTTATTGAGACTACTTGCCTTCGGTTTTTTTTTTTTTTTTTGCAGCCAGTGATCCAAACTGCCCTGAGAACTGTCCTCTTGCCGTATGTGAATGTACTCCTCTGGAAAGGTTTTCCTTTGCCAAAACTAAAAGGCTATACACTTCACGATGCTCAGTTCAGCTTCACGGATTCGAGGATTATAGTTTGCACTGATGTCGCGCCTTTATCACAAGGCTATCTGAATCCTCTTGTGCCTTGTTACTAGACTAGTCTATTCTGTGAAAATTGTGATGGAATGTACAAATAAGTTGCTAGAGAATGTGAAATGTGTGTATTTTACCTACTTCATGTAACGTACCACAGGGTTTGCCTTTATATTTTTGGGAGCTATCCATTTAGAGTATTATGTCCATATCGGATACGGACATATTTGTAACATGCAGCTTTGTTGATAAACTGCGATCCTATTTATTTTTTTGGTTGAAACTCCTCAGCCATTAACCATTATGGTGCCAACAATGTTGTTTGCTTGTGTTATAGTATCGACCAAGTTCTTTTTGTTTGTTTGTTTGTTTTTCCACGCCTAATGTCAGATTTTCTATATTCTACATAGATAAATGAAAATATAACATTTATGGAGTGAAAAACTTTTGCCAAATTGTGTCATTTTACAATTTAGTCACAGGTTTGGAATTGCTATTTTTGCAAGAGTTTCGACACCCCTTTAGTGAACAACTTTCAAGAGGTTTCACCAATTTAACTTTGCCAAGTATCATAGCATTCTAATGACCGTAATCCAGTGAGCCTAAGCGACCTCTTTATGTGGACTCCTCTAGCCTGATTTCCATACATTTGTTCAGCATTGGTTCAACTTTTCTCCTGTGCATCCTAAGCCCTGATTTATTCTTGGAATTGGTTGTTTGGGTTGATCTTATCCCTAGAGGCTCTCATTTTTACATGACCTTCTTCTTATGATTTTAGTCACAGGCTCTCATTTTTATGATTTTGAGTACTTTCTGTCAGAATTTGACATTTCTAATTTTTTCGATTTTATTTACTCCACTCATGTTGACTAGCAGTTGACGCCCTTTGGGGTGTCAGAATAAAGTTCCGGATTAGTTCGACTGTCAAACTTATCGGAGTATTTGTTTAGACCCATTTGGTTAGTGTCCCTAACTGCTACTAGTACATAGTTCTTTAACATGGCATGCAGTTTGAAGTAATTACTCACGTACCAGAGTCACTACTACTATTGGCAATTGAATCTGTTAGACCTCTGCATGCACTACTCATGGCTTCCGACAGTTTTGTGTGGTCTGTTCATGGTTCCTGTGTTTGTTCTTTACCTGTTTTCTGTTCTTTCCTAGTCAGGTGGAGAATAATTGTCTTACAACTAATGGCTTGTATTTAATTGAGAACTGATTAATTTGTTTTGCAGATGGATATATAATGAATCAAGAGGCGTATTTCGAGACGTTTCAAGTTAGTTGATGTCGAAACGTCTTTTGTAGGTGTCGGCGCTATCTGGGCTCTAGTTTGTATCTTTTTCCTTGCACAACTTCCAGTAGCACCCTTCATTTTGGTGGTTTTTGTGCTGGTACAGAACTGTTTTGTATATCGATTTAAGGTTCCTGTAAGAGCTTTTACAGATTGTGAGCAAGTGGAATATGAATGGGCATGTCTTCTGCTTTGCTCTGTCAACATTCAGTTATTTATCCAGTAAATGTTTCTGTTTCCTTTTCAAATGATGTTGCTCATTGTTGAGCGGTTAAATCTTACATTCTACACACGGACTGGACCGGACCGGGCCAGGCCAGGCAAGGCCATTTATTTACAATCCTTATGGATAACTTCGGGCTTTACATACACGGGTTGAGGCCTATGCATCTCTGTTTTAGGTGGGCACTGTGCACAATGCACAATGCCATATTGTGCTGGCATTGTCGGCCCACTCCGAGTTCAATGATGTGGTCTGAACCGTCGGTTTAATAGAATTTGTTGAGGAGATCACGCGAGCTAAAAGTTGTATTAATCGGACATCAATATCTATAATCCAAGTTTAGCCCACGTGATAAGGAAAACAAAGCATGTGAATTTGTGGGTTTTCCAAAACATCTCCAACCATGTTTTATATATCCTGAAGCCTATAATCAAAGCCTAGCCACAGAAACAAACTCATATTGATGTAACTTCTTGAGCACAAAACAGTATGTCTCGATTTAATCGCTCTACTCCATTAGAATAATTTGAAAGAAACCCTAAATTTCATGCCCTTCTAGCTACCATTTCCAATACCATTGAACTCACAACTCAAGTTTCTATAATAGTACTTCAAAGTCAAGGAACATGATCATGAAATCGAATTCGAGGACCATGGTGTTGGCCCCATCCGGGCCATCCATGCTCGGCAATGGACAGCTCAGATATTGAATCCTTACTATCCGTGTAATGTGATGCAATAATTATCTTTCTTTTTTTTTCCTGTCAATTGGAGAGATGGCTGAGTGGACCTTGGTATAAAAAGCTAAAGAACATGGCAGAGATATAGGAGGCAAAAAGGGGAAAATCTCTGATACACACCCCTTGTTTGGGGTGTGCCCTACATGTCCACACCCTCATGAATTTTTTGCGGCCGGAGATGAAAATCCGTATCACACCATGAATACGAACTTTGTAAAAATTTAGGTTCATTTTTACCAACTTCATGCATGAGAATGACCTCCTTAATTACCCTTGTCCCCTGCTGCTGTGAACATATAATTGCATGAACCTGACACATATACAAGAAATGAATAAGAGTGAGAAATAAACTGCATGTTACTATATCCTTACCAGAAAAGTCTCAGTTATTTCTGACTTATGAGTAAATAATCCTCAAACCATTGACCAAATTCATCTTTCCTTAAGTTTAGGATCATTAAATATGTACATAAAAGGAGGACTAAGAAAAGCATTATATGCATGCACCAGATCAATAGTAGAGTCTATATATAGTATAACCTAAGCTAGCTAGTGAAGATTTCTTGAAGGCTTGTCCTCAACTGATAGCTACATGAGCTTGTCCCCATGTTCAATTTTGTCTCAAGAATCCAATAACCAAACAGTTTATAACATGGCATGCTTCAATAATTAGGGGAAGACTGTTCCCTTGTATGCCCTTGCAAGACCATGCTTGGGACATAGCGCCAACCAAAGTTGAAAATATTCACAGCAGTTATTCTTGAATAACAACACTGACATTGTAGCCCTGAGTATAGTCCGATTGGTTGGTGGGTCGGTTTGTCCGATTGGTTGGTGGGTGGGTTTGCTCCCCACACAAATAATCAGGGTTTGATTATAGGGGTCAGGCTGCAAGAAAGTAATATCTTGTGACTCTCCTAGTCCTGGTGTGAATGATCTTTGTTTGACCGGATCAAAAGGGGATTAGTCGAGGTGTGTGTAAGCTGGCCCGGCACCCTTGACTGTCAAACAAAAAAAAAAACATTGATTGCATTGTCGTAAGTTGAATCCTAACAGTCTGCCATTCTAAATTGTGATCATGTACTCTCTTTTTTTACAAATCAACCGCGGGCCCAATAGAGTGACTAATCTGATAAATCTGTCGTTCACTAACAAGGGGTCCAATTATATTCGGAACACAACACCATGTGATCTAGCTTAATACAATAATCGATAGCACTCGGGTGAGAGTCAGCCCTGGACCAAAGCTTCCTAAGGCCCTTGAATTGTTATTATCTGTAAAGTGGTTTATGTTAACTGAACTGAGCAAGTCTTGATTATAACTACCTGGAATGCACCTAGGTGGACTGGGTTGTCCTCTGCTTGGACAGTCTGGATCGCCAATGTGGTACTTGTTCGGCACCCAAAAACTTCTCCTAGTCAAAATCCATCACGGTTAATTTTACTCGATGATTTTTTCATCTAGTAATTGTGCAGGCTTCCTTTTGTATATAAATTCTTTAAGGAATGAATCAGGCACACGAGGTTTCATCAAAATCAACAGTTTGTTTTAAAAATCATACTTAATCTTCAATTTTGAATCTGATGAAATCATATTGCCCCGATTATCAGGCCCCAATTCGGACAGCGCTGTTATCCATGATCCAAACAGACACTAAATTAACGATTTTAGACATTTGAATTTGGAAGAATGTACGTACGTGTATCCAAACCCCAGCTGGAAGTTTGGCAAAGCGGCGCCGCTGAAAAGGCTTGGAATCGCTGCAGGTTTGTCCGGTCGTTAACTCCAGAGACTCGTAATTAGTCGAGATACGCACAAACTAGCCCGGACTACCGATTATAGTGTATCCATATGACAATATGTGGGAATTGAATACGAACCAACCACCATATTTTACCAGTGTGCCAAATTAATTTGGCTTGAAACCCAATCTTTTTCACCCCTTTTCGTAGACAAAGCAGTTAAAGCACAAATCTCCCACCTGAGTCTCAAAACATAAATGCTAGGAACAAAGAAAATTTATCCCGAAACTACCCCGAAAAGATCAACTAATAGTTGAGATTCACATTGATATGTGTGACACAATCATCAAAGTGATTATCAACCATTAATTATTATTTTCGGAATACTTTCAAGATAAGTTTTCTTTGTACCCAGCATCTCCGTCTCAGAAAAATTCCTTCCTACTGTAGTAGTAGTAGTAGTTTTTATTAAATGTAGTAATAAATTACGATCGCCAGATAGATTTCTTGCCATGTGGGGGGGCCATAAATGGTAAAGAATTATTAGACAAGAACTCGTGACAAGGGGGCATAAATAAATAACTACAATCTTTTTTGACCACTCCACCATCTCCTCCTCCCTACACTTTTTATGATCAGTTTATAGCTTTTTATCCACCTTCAATGTCAATGTCAAACCGACAATTTCAGCTAATGAGTGAACCCAACTTTTGAAAAATTATTACTCCCTCCGTTCCCATTTTTTCGGTTCCGGTTAGTGCTTTTTGTCGTTCCGAAAAGATTGTTCCATTTCGTAACTAAATATGGGAGATAGAGAACGAATTTCTTTTTCTACCCTTGTGTTTTTTAAATTAGTAGTGCTTTAAAAAGTAAGAGAAGACGGTGATTGAAGGGTAAGATGAGAAAAAACAAGTTTTTAAAAGTGCAATAATTGTGTTCTCTCTCTTTTTTTTTTAACACAAAAGGGGTAAATGAGTAATGCTTACCACCTCCACTAATCAACATGCACATACTTAGCCCAAATTCCTGATATGGGAGCCAGTCCAAAATCCCCAAAATGAACTAAAAAATGGGGATGGAGGGAGTACATGACATAATCAACAGATTTTTTCCCGTCTAGAGACTTTGTTTACTTGGGTTTCCCAGAACCACCCCCTCTCTCTCTTAGCGCAATTTTAAATGAATTTTCTATCCACTTACTATATATATATAATCTCGTCTCTCTATCTATCTCTCTTCACGTACTTATATATTATCCCGGAAACTTTTACCAAACCTCCCCGTCAAACGTTTCTGGAAAATTTCTAGCTTCTGCCACAAAAGTTATATATATTCGTCATGTATATCAACTACTGGCTAAGTCCAAGAGTTCAAACCACGAGTACTCTCTCATTGAATAAGGTGAAATATTGCTACAACACAATATCCTATTTGATCGAGTGTGAACGATATGATATGGATCTATCGAGTCGTCTTAGATTCTTAATATTTATGTAGAAATTTACGTACAAATGTTACGAGTTTCTATAACTATACAATAAAACATATCCATACCAAAGTTTGGCCCGAGTTTAATTAGATTAGGAAAAGTGTGACATAATTAAAATCACCCTCACGCTATTATCTAAGCATGCATGGCTAATGGTGTTATATTCTTACCTACTAAGAATTTGTTTGGAACCTATGGAAAATAAAAGAAGTGAAGAAAAATTATTTCCCCTCGTTTGATTTGAGAGAGAGAGAGAGAGAGAGAGAGAGTGAGAAGAAAACAAAACAAAGAATCAAAGCCTAATAAGTTTTCCTCCACACTTTCGTCAAAGTTTACTTTCTTACTCCTTTGTTTTGCCCAAATTTCAAACAAGACGTAAGTAAAATCTTTCCACTTGGGGTACTTTTCCCACAACTACCCCTCTCTTAGCACGATTTTAGTAAGTTTTTTCTTCACGTCTCTCTCTCTCTCTCTCTCTCTCTCTCTCTCTCTCTCTCTCTCTCTCAACCTCTATTAATTCTATCTAAACTTTCAACCTCTCATAGAGTTGAAGGATGCATGGTTGAATACTTGAATCCTAAAAGGACAAATTAAGCTACGTAAGGTTGGAGAAAAATTAACGGTCCGTCCTAGTATCACGTGAACCGGCGTCTATCACGGCCAGATGACTTTCCAGAGAGAGAGTCTGAGAGTGTTTATACCAAGAGAGAGAGAGAGAGAGAGTCTGAGAGTGTTTACCAAAAGAGAGAGAGAGAGAGAGAGAGAGAGGGTTGAAACATTCACGTGTTGGATAAAGTTGATAACAAGCTTTCCGGGTCTCTTGTGTTTTTAATTTATACTTTCTCCTTTAATTATTAATTAATTAAAACAGATTTTACTCCATGATTAAGCTTACCGTCAAAAATGCTCTTCGATGTTTGACTCTCTGCCTTCTCCTTCGCTTCTAGAACGCGTGGAAACGTAAATGAAACCATTTCTGAACTTGGCATCGAAGGGAACATCTGATCTTCAGTTAAACTAGTAGGTCCATGATTAGGTAAAGATAATTATAATTAATTACTCCTACTATTTATTTAACCTATAATTAAATGAGTTGACGGTCAAGAACTAAACACGGTATCAGTATTAAGAATAGGATTATGTGTTTTAGGCTCACTGTTTAGTCATTAGTGTAACCCAAGGTGATTGGTTTGGTGATCAAGCCTAAAAACTTAGGACTTTTCTCCTTCTAAAAGAGTCGGGTTTGAAATCTCTTACCTGCTATAAGTTCTTGTGGAATCATTCCATACAAAGTTTTGTTTCGGCTTTAAATAGGTCGTCTGCTTGTAAACGATTGGTCAAAAATTAGTCGAGGTGTCCGTAATTAATTAGCTGACCAGACATCCTAAGAAATGGAAGGAAACCTCACTGCATGAACGTATAGTGCTGTTGGGGCATCCAGAAGTTGCTTCGGAATAGTGCTTAAATTGGATTCTATAATTAGTCCACTAATGAGTAGTTTAAAGGAGTAATTAGGTAGCTAACTGAACCTCTTGATTTTTGAAATGACCGGATTAAACAATAATTAATCTATCTCTTTGTCTTTTCAACTGATCCCCAAAATCTTCATTCTTAATTTCTCCCCCAAAGGATCTCTCTTTTGCTGACTATATACACATTATTTTATACTCCCTAACTCTACAGTATAAAGCCAACAACATTATTATAACTAGCCAGGGTTCGATCATTGTGGCCCCAAAACTGCTTAAACGTACATGGACATTCTAATCACCAAATAAAATAGTAGTGCATGTATGATCTTGCACAAAGTAACATTTGTTTTTTTTTGCATGATTATAGGGAAAAATAGGACCTCTCTCCTCTCTCTCCCTAGCTAGAGTTAGTAGTCAATGATTTTCTTTTGCAACAAGTGGAATGGTAGATCAGTGGAAGATGTGTAAGAGTCAAATAATTCGCGTGCGCGTACGCGAACAGGCCAGAGCAAGAGAACGATCGTAAAAGTGTCTTTGAAATATTTAAAGTAACATTTGATCTTGCTCAAAGTAACATTTGTTTTTTGCATGATTATAGGGAAAAATAGGACCTCTCTTCCTAGCTAGAGTTAGTAGTCAATGATTTGCTATTGCATCAAGTGGAATGGTAGATCAGGGGAAGGCGTGTAAGCGTAACATAATTCGTGTGCGCATGCGTAAACAGGTCAGAGCGCGATTACGACCGTAAAAGTGTCTTTGAAACATTTTCCTAACTACTAAAAATGGAAGTGCTGTGCGAGCATTGAAAACAGGGGCGCAAGACATTTTGAAAAATTACGTGACTAAGGTAGGGGCCATTATACTTTTACGCATTCGACAGAAATTTAAACATCTTTAACTACAACTAACAATACTAACTTTTTCCGAGAATAAAAGCTTTTGCTTTTGCATAAAGCAAGAAACCAAAAATCTAATCAGAATAGCATATTATGATTAATGCTATATTTAAATAGGCGAAAGATGCAACCAAATGGGTCCGATCGACAATCAAATATTGTATATATATACTATATAGAGGATGCATATATTACAAAAGTTCTTTTTTCTTTTTGTTCGTTTAATAACTGTTAACTGCTAAAGATAGCAACCGAATTAACTAGATTTGAAAAAAAAATATTGGAATACTATTCAAACCCAGTTTAACAAAACTACCCCGTCACAACTAATGATCTTTTACAGTGTACCCAAGGGTTAAGTGTTAAGTACCTTTCGATAGTTCCTGTAAAGTGTAAACAATGGCCGGGAGGGGACGGTTTCTTTTTCTCTTTTGATTGGCGAAAGTCAGGTATTGTCAGAATAGCTTGATTAGTAGTTTGTAAAAAGAGTTGAACGATCGATCGATCCTGACAATATTCTACCTTGTGACACTTCAAATTGCACTCTTGAAGCCGTTGGACCGAAGGTCTTGGCGTCGGGAGACAAAAGGCTGGGAGAGTTACGGAGTACTCCGGCGTCAATCTTGGACTGCTTTTAATTCTTGTTGCATGCATGTGATGCCCATTTATGCAATTTTATATCTTATGCACCACTTTTTCTTACTTTACAGAGTAGTACTTTAGTCGTGCACTTCTCTTTCTGCACCTCGAACACAAAGAGGTCAGGAGTTCGAATCTGCATACGCTACATGCGTGTGGGTATTATTCTCTTTGTATTTTTTGTTCTCGGGCTACTTAGGTGTTGGTTGTGGAATTGTTTTCAATTTGAATGTAAGTTGGATATTTACAATTAATTATTCTCATACCGCTTGTGATAAAAGAAAATAATCATATTGATATAGCTTTGCAACACCTCGACGCAAGAGCGGAGCCAGGACTTGAGCTCGTTGGTGGCAAATTTAGAAGAAATCAATTTTTAATAAAAGATAATTATGGTAAATATTTCCGAAATTGTACACATCTCCCAAGAGTAATCATACATAATACCCAAAAATAAAAGTTTACGTGAAAGTCAGTCATCCATCGATGTAGAAAACTAATAGTGTAACAATCTATCAAAATAAAACTCAAAACGTTTTTTTAAACCGAATTTCAAAATAAAGGATTCATGCTTCCTCTAAATTTTGGCTTCTTCGTTTGAAACAAAAGCATTCCATGTGGTGTCCAAGTAATTAGTCGATTTTATCACACTGTCTTTTGCTTAAAATTTTGAAGATTGGTACATGCATGCGAAATAACTGGCATAAGGTGTTCTTCCATCTAATAAAAATGGGCTTCCCTAACGCCACAAAATAATTGTCGACGCTTCCGGTCTTTTCTTTTTTTGCCTTTTCATATGTATCTGAAGTGATAATACTATTTTTTTTTTCTCAAGAGTGGGCTAGATTGAACCAATGTAGCAATCCCCCGATCAATTGGGAACCAACCCGAACTGATGTTTGAACTTAAGGCATAGATAATCCGGCTGGGAGGAAATATTAGCAACAGTACTTAAAAATTTGCCACTACAATTTTCCCAAAAATCTTCTATATTAAAACACACTCCACATGCAATTGTTATCCACTACTTTGAATATCCATGCAAATGCATTCAATTACGAGGGGATAAGTGTAATGACCCAAATTTTCACGTCAATTTTTTTTTTGAATAAAATTAAACATTTTATTATAATTTTTTTACTAAAAATCATTTTATCATTTATTAAAGTGATTGTATTATTATAATTTAACTCTAGGAGCTAACCATTAAAAACTCTTTGATATCATATGATTTTTTCATATCTTGAACCTTGATATCCTTGTACCCAACTATTATAGAACCCTAACCTTAGGTTCATGATCCTAAAAATCTAGAAAAGATATGGGTGAATGTAGGAGAGATCTTGAGAGAG
>BPLS01000229.1:143136-164210 GCA_019656275.1 Rhododendron kiyosumense | reverse complement strand
AGAGAGAGAGAGAGAGAGAGAGAGAGAGAGAGAGAGAGAGAGAGAGAGATCTAGGAAAAGATTTGAGAAATTTAGGAGAGATTTAGGAGAGACATGTCAAGTACGTACATGTAGATAAGGAAAGAAATCTAGAAATTGATCTTGTAGTTAATACTAAGATTTGTAGTACAAATTCTTTTCCTCCAAGAAAGCCTAAACCTGGATTAAAATCCTAGATCTTCTTGTACTATTTGATTCTTGCATTATAACCTAAGACTAGAAAAAATAAATCTAAAACCGTAGTGTGTGAGTGCCAAAATGTGAGAGGGAGAGATTGGAGCAGATTTTGCTCTTGATACTATTGTACAAAATCCTTAAAACCCCTAAGGATTTGGCTATGAACACATAATTGTGTGATAACCCAATTTTCACCTTAAAGATTTAAAATACGATTATTGAAAAAATTTCTTGAAATACTAACACTGTGGTTAGATTCGAAACTTTTTTTGTTCTAGTCTACAGTAAAGTTTAGACAATTTTTCTGAGAACGCAGTTCAGACAGCGTAACCTTTTAGGAAGTGCACGCATTTAGACTGTCAACCAGATATTTTTCGAAGGCTTGGCAATGTCGGCAGATAGTTCCCAAATGAGATTGGTTTTTCAAAAAAATTGGTTTTTCAAAAAAAAAAGCTATGAATGTAGTAATATTATTCATGTAGACAAACTCAGTTGGGTAGTTATATAAATTAAGGAGCTAACATTAAGCGAGTCGCTTACCATTAAGATTTAGAGTGTATACTAAGTCATGACTTAAGATTTATAAAAATTAGAGTATTTTTAATCTATCAATTTCTATTTTACATATATCGCCCCAACCCTATTAACAATATCGTGGCTCAGAAGTGAGGCACGAGTCCCCATGAGATGGAAAGCCGAAAGGTTCAAAGAATATTCTGAAAAGAATCATATTAGATATACTTGGATTTATTAAGATTTATTTTAGATTTGACATATTATTAGGTAATATAAGATTATGTTTACATATTATAAGATTATATCTTATGATCTAGATTTGATTTGATTTCCTAGATATGACCTAGATTCTAGGTTCACTAGTATAAATAGCCTAACATCCATGCACACCAACTCACACTTCACTTCTTCATCCTTTTCTTCCTTGTTCTTGCATTTATTTAAAGAGAGGGAAAGTGAGGGAGAGCAAGAGAGTCGGCCAAGAGAGAGAGAGAGAGAGAAAGAAGAGGGAAAAAAAAATTCCAAGCACCACTACCTTGCGACCTTTCCACCACCATTCAATCTTTAAATTTCAAAATCTAAAAGTTGTTCGAATTCGTAGTTAAGAGAAAATTATTTTTCTTTTCATCAAATTCCAATCGAGGCGACGTCACTTCGTTTTGACCCGACGAATCCGTAACCCGCTATCGCCAAGAAGAACGGTAAAAACCTTCTATCTGCTCACCTAAGTATAATGTTGATGTACTATATGTTTAACTATTTATTTATTATTTTTATGATATCACACGATTAAATTGTTTAAGTTAAAATGTTGATTTTATCGTTGTAATGCTTAATTAATTGCATGTTTGTTGATAAGTTGTGATGTTATAATTTTCAATGTTGTCGAAAATATAAATGCATAAAATTAGTGATTTATTATTATCGCACGATTGTAGCTTTGAAATAATAAAGTGAACATGAGAAAATGATGCATGATCACAAGACACGAGAAATGAGAAGTGGAATACAAAAAGTAAAAAGAAAATGAAATGTGAAAGATTAATAATTGTATGAGCATGAGAACCCGATGGAATCTGAAAGAATGGTTAGCAGAATCATGGCTCAAGTGTGTGTGTGTGTGTGAGCATGAGAACCCGATGGAATCTGAAAGATGATTAGCAGAATCATGGCTCGGGTGTGCATGTCTGAGCATGAGAACCCGATGGAATCTAGATGATGGTTAGCGGAATCATAGCTCAGGTGTGCGTGTGTGAGCCTGAGAACCCGATGGAATCTGAAAGATGGTTAGCAAAATCAGTGTTTGGGTAGAAAAATTAGCCTGAGAGCCCGATGGAATCTGAAAGATGATTTGCGGAACCAAGTGCTCGAGGAGATATAATGGAAAGTGAAATCGATACTTGAAAAATGATGACACAATCTACGATACACTACGATAATTCTAAAAGGACACCAACACCTCTGTTTACCTCTATGATGTGAAATTTTTGCGAAATAATAAACTATTATATGATATTTTTGTTAGTGTATGGGAGATAGGGGTAGGAGTTAGCTATTGAACTTAAAAACTTATGGTGCTACTTTTGTGGCGCTGACATTTTATGTCAGATCTAGGTGACGAACAGAGTTTACCAACTGGATGAGTACGGTGCTGCTCAAAGACTTGCCAATGAAGAAGAATGACATGAGGAATAGAATTTACCCTAGTGCCCTTCCTATTATATTTGTTAAATGTACTTTGAAATTAAAGAGAATTTAGTTTGTAATGAATTTATATTTAATAAATATTAAAAATTTATTAAATTGACGTTCCAAAAATTGGGCCGTTAGAAAAGACACTCATAGAGCTTACAATAATAATCACTTAATTATAATAAATATTACTCCAGTTTTGCTAATGCTAGCTAGGATCCCTTCAGAAAATGGTCCCACAGGAATCCAGACTGAACATACGAGGGATACTATAACTAAACATCATAAATCCCCATCCGAAAAATGTAAAGAGCTAATTAAAGTCTCAGTACCACGTACGTACCCAAATGCATTTAGTTGCATTTAGTTGTATGAGGGTGGTAAATTACCAACTTAACCCTAAGTCCTGGACAGATCCAGGAGAAGAATTTTTCAAACAAGGGGGTCATTCTTGGAAGTAACAAGATGTTGAAAGGTTCCTATCTACTCACCTTTTGCATCTTATCCGGAAAACATTTATCTGCTTTTGGGGCACCGTCATGTGATGCTCTAACCCTTATGCTTGAGACAATTTCCTCCCGCACTCGTAATCACAATCGCACATTTTGTGGAACCCACAACCAAATTTATGGATCCTGCACGAATTGGTGATTGTTGAGCGAGTTAGAACAGCACGTTCACACGTTTTGTGGAACCCACAACCAAATTTATGAATCCTGCGCGAATTGGTGATTGTGGAACGAGTTAGAACAGCACGTGGCAATACCTCAAGAGTAGTATTGAATAATTACTCCTTATCCAGAGTACAAGCACAACCTTCCTTCTCTCTCTATAAATACACATACAATCCTCCTCCCTCTCTCTCTTACTCATTCACTATCAATATAACATTTGATAGCAACACAATAGCCAGGCAGTATAATGGCTCCCCCAGCAGCAGACAATGTTGTGGTTTCTAGCAACAAACTTGAGAGGTTGCTTAGCATGAAAGGAGGCAAAGGAGAGGCTAGCTATGCCAATAACTGCCAAGCCCAGGTTAATAACTTCTTCTTCTTCTTTTTAATTTTCCTCCAAAATTAGTACACAGACAGAATTTTCCACACAAAAACCCATTCAGGGATTATATGAGAATGAAAATGATAAGTTCCTATTTTTGTTTGAAACGAACGGTCGGAAAAAATTGTTGTGTCAATATTCTGTATGAAAATTCTGTTTGTCCATTCTCTAAATTTTTTATGTCTGAAATGCACAAAAGACACGATTCTTATTTTAAAAAATGATGTACGGAAATGATCATATGGTTGAGTTCATGAGTTGTGGACCTATCACCAACTTCTAAACAAAAAACCCGTCCACAAATTTTATAACTATCATTTTTTTATTAGCAAAAAATTAGTTCATAAATCTTTGAAAAAGATTACAAAGTTTTAACGGATCATGGGTACACCGGCAAACTCCACCCGACCCGAGAAACAAATTTAAAGGAAGGCAAGGAGCCAACCAAAACACCACCATGAAAAACAAAACCAAAACATCCGCTGAAACAACCATTCTGGTAAAAGATTCCGTATAATAATTCTAAAAAAATTCCTTTTAAAGATTTATAAACATACGTTTCATGCTATTTATTACACACATATATAAAAATCCTCACTCATATAAACTTTGTACATATCACATGTATATGTAGGCACAACATGCTCGATCGATGCTTCATTTGCTGGAAGAAAACCTAAATGGGGTCCAGCTCGACTCTCCGCCAGCGGCAGTCCCTTTCGTCGTGGCCGACTTAGGTTGCTCCTCGGGCAACAACACAATCTTCATCGTGGAAGTGATCATCAACCACATGATCAAGAGGTACGAGGCAATGGGCTTCGACCCGCCAGAGTTTTCCGCGTTCTTCTCTGACCTCCCGTCAAATGATTTCAACACCCTCTTCCAACTGCTGCCGCCGTTAGCTAAGGACGGCGGTAGCATGGAGGAGTGTTTGGCCTCTGATGGCCACCGGCGGTCCTACTTTGCCGCCGCTGTTCCGGGATCGTTTTATGGGAGGCTGTTTCCGGTCGGATCGGTTGACGTTTTCTACTCTGCTTTTTCCTTGCACTGGTGCTCTCAGGTTAGTTTTTTTCTTTTTGATCGTTTTAACAAGGGAAGTGATTTTGTCACTCCCCTCTTTTGTTAATGTCACTTCCTTTTGTGTCTATATAAGATTATTTGTTTTGTGAGAGAATAGAAGTAACATAAACAAAAATAGGAGTGACATTAAAAGTTTTGATATACAAGATATGAATAATATGTTTGTGTTTTTTATGTCTATGTATTACCTTTTTTTTCTATACATGTCAGACGAACGTAGGGGCTGTTTGGGAGTCGGATTGTCCATTCTGATTATCCATTTTTCAGGTTTTTCTGTTTGGGAGCTTAATTGTGATAACGCATTCTCTTACAATGTATTTTATGAACTACACTTTAGAGACACAATTTGAGAAACAGCCTTGGAGGAGCTTTTTCATTCTCATTTTGGATTATTTTTCCAAAATTAATTCATAATCTATTTTGAGCATTTGCCTCTCAAATTAATACTACTCTATTGCAAAAGCTGTTCTGCACATAGCTCTTAAACACTCTACCAGATTCATAATTTATATATTATGGTCACAATTTAAAATCAATAACTCACAATCTAAAATGCAAAAATAAATTAGCCTCCCAAACAGGCCTGTAATGCTATGATGTCCACGTTAGAGCATTGATTATTCTTAATTAGTAACTTTTTTGCATCATTAATGGGTAGCTTACATAGATCCTACTTCCTTTTTGGGTACTAGACGGAAATAATTAATAGATCCTACTTCATTCACGGATTAGTTTAATGTTGCATCCTAACTTTAGAGAAATTTACCAATATCGCATTTAAAATATGATAGTCACAATAGTCAGTAGCAATATATTCCAAATATGCATCTAAAACATTGAATACAACGTATAAATTTCAATTTAATATTTTTAAAAATTTCAGTTAGTTTCTTCTTCTATACAAACATCAAACATGAATACGACATATATGCGGCAAGTGGGGTGGTAGTCAAACGCAGATATCATATACTCTCATGCACAAGATTAAGGGTTAAATCTCGCTAACAACAACTAACGTTTTTTGTACATCTCGGAAAAAAACAAAACACACACACATATATATATATATATGCGCACATGTATCAACACATATATAGACGCGGGATTATTTGCATATAGATGTAGGAAAGTGAGGGGGGTTGTTTGGCTCAATGCTTAAAAGTCAAGATTTACACTTCCAGCTGCAGGGCCCACTTTGACATTCAATTCATCTGCTTCCATAGCTTTGGAAATATAATATTAGCGGATGCCTGTACTTAAAACACTTTTACTATTTGTCTTTTAGCGGGCACAACATGGGATAATATATGTTGTATCAATATTCACATTGAATCATATCCAGGTGCCCGACACCGTGTTAGACAAAAGATCAACGGCTTACAACAAAGGAAAGATTTTCATCCACGGTGCAAATGAGAGCACAGCAAATGCTTACAGGGTGCAGTTCCAAAGTGATTTGGCCAGGTTTCTCAGATCAAGATCACTGGAGATGAAGAGTGGCGGGTCCATGTTCCTGGTTTGCTTGGGAAGGAACTCTGTGGACCCCACAGACCAAGGTGGGGCCGGCCTCCTCTTCGGGACCCACTATCAGGATGCTTGGGATGATCTTGTCCAAGAGGTAATCATACCGGCCGAATCATTTCCAGTTTCCATTTGGGTTTGAAATAATTAGAATACACACATTCGTACACAGAGCCGAACTCAGACTTATCGAGAAGTGTCTCATGTATATGTGTGTCGATCATTGCTCTTGAGATAGTGCACACTTATTATGTTCAAAACGCCCTTGTTTGGTTGTGGGTTTGGAAAAAAAATTTCTAAATCCAAATTCACTTCTTACCTATATTTTTAATCATTACTTACATTTCTCTCTTCACTCATTACCCCTATATCCGATCATTAATATTATTTCTCTCTCTATCTCTCTTCACTCATTACCATTGTCCCCAATTATTACCCTATTTTCTCTTCTCACTAATTACCCAAAAACCAAAGTCAAAATTTTTTCAAACCCACAACCAAACAAGGCGTGAATGTATGTGACGTGACCCTTTTAAAGGAGCAACAAGAAATTCAACATTAGAAATGGTGAATGATACGTGTTGATTTTGTTACTACTTTTTTGAAATGTCTTAGATCATGATTACAACTTTTTCCAATTTATGAACCGTCCGATGGAACGATGACTACGTATCAGTTGACCTGTCTACCCATTTTTTGATTATCGTGTCAACAACATTATAATCATGGTAGGTACGTGGGTCACTCCACAGACCATTGTTTCTATAGTTTCTCATATGCTTTTGAGCACAAAATCATAGATCCAGGGTCTCTAGGGCAGAGGTGCACTTTAGGGGTTTAGTTGTATTTTTAAACTTTTTCTTTTATTTAAAATTAGGATTTCTTAGACTTACATTAATATGTTTTCGTGTTATGAGGAATTCATGATTATTGATCATATATATATGTCACTCTTTTGAAATCCCTATATATATAGGGCCTCATAACAAGTGAGAAACGTGACGATTTCAACATCCCTGTGTACGCGCCGAGCCTACAAGACTTCAAGGAGGTAGTCGAAGCCGACGGCTCGTTCGCCATAAACAAGCTCGAGCTGTTCAGAGGAGGGAGCCCGCTCGTGGTGAGCTGCCCCGATGACGCAGCCGAGGTCGGTCGAGCCCTGGCTAATAGCTGCAGAGCCGTGAGCGGAGTCCTAGTCGACGCACACATCGGTGACCGGCTCAGCGAGGAGCTGTTTTCGCGGGTCGCGAGCCGAGCCACTAGCCATGCAAAAGAGCTTTTGGAGCAGCTTCAGTTCACCCACATTGTGGCTTCTCTTTCTTTTGCTTAGGTTAGTGGAGCATGGGCAAAGGGGTACAAGCTAGGGCTCTCTCTCTCTCTCTCTCTCTCTCTCTCTCTCTCTCTGTTTTTGTTCTTTATTGTGTTCTTCTATATGGGGGACAAAATGAAAACACCCAAAAGGGAGAAGAAAGAGGCTACCTTTTGCAGTCTCTTCATTCTCTTTCGTGTGTGTTTGTTGGTCTTTGTGTATTTGGTGTTCCCTTTGTTTTTATTTCAAACTCTGTAAACACAGCTAATACTTTCTTTTACCATTACATTGTTGTGTTTTTGTTCAGTCAATTGCGTATTAGTCCTATTAAAAAAAAAATATTAGCCCACACAATTACGTACATTATTTTACACATCATAACTTAAACTGAGATACATCAATCGTGATTGCATTTCAAATATATTTTAGTTACGTCGGATTCGGATTTTAATAGGATCGGATTGGATATGTCCAAATTTGATCGGATTATCGGATTGGAGTTATTTTTTCAGATTTGATTGGATTGAATCTAGTCCATTGACAAGCCTAAAACTATGGTGAAGTGTGCAACTGTGCATACTAGGCTCCAACATGTGGTGTTTTTTCACTAAATCCCTTGTCCTTTATTTAAATGGCCATTGGCTTCACTTTCAAAAAAAAATTTATTTAATTGACCATAAAATCTATACACCTCTCTCTGAATTGGGTTAGGTGAGAGCGATTGGACTTCGCCGGTTATTTCAGTTATTACAAATTAGGAGCCTGTTTCTTCGTTCTTTTGATTGAGAAGATTGCTTCCAGATACCGTGATGGCTCCAGAGGCAAAAGGATCTTCTCCAGTAATTGTCTCAAATACACAAGCGTGAATTCCACAGAAATATCTTACCGATTAGAGCCTCCCAAATTGTAAAAAGAATATTGAACTCTAGCTACTATTACTGGATACCACAATTCTATCCAATTAGCTAGGCATTCGTAAACACAATTTTATCACACAAGGGGAGAGGCACAGTAAACCACATCATGGGTTTGGCCGAGCAACTTCGACTAAAATCGATCCATTATCTACAAAAACCAATGACCAAAGATGCAATGTAGACTGTAGAGTCAGAGAGATGAACAAAAATCCTAGGTTAAACTGTGAAACACACAATTAAGACCCTCACCAGACATCTTAACTGCACTGAAACCGATTATGCGAAACAACACCAGTGCCACAGCCTCCTTAAACCTCGCCACTTCCACACCAAATCAACCAGGCCATCTAAGGTTTGTGAGCCGGGTGGATTATTAGTGTTTTTTTTTTTGGGATTGTGGTGGATTATTAGGGGTTTGAAATTGTGATGGAATAGGGGGGTGGTTTAGGATTGGGGGATGTTTGGCTATTGTGATTGGAGGAATTGGAACGCTGGAAGGCTTTATGGCTCATTGCTCATAGGAACAGAGACTTCCCCAGGTGTTAAAAGGGCAATCTGTCATGTCATGAGTGGTATTAAAAACACAGATTGGCTTGTGCAGTTGTGCTGGAGGGATGAGTGGAGGGAAGAGACGTAGGAGTCGAGTTCGGACCAGGTGAGGGCCGGTGGAGTCTTCGAAGGCTTTGCGGGGATTCTCTTTCTTTGCGTCCACGAGTTTCAGAGCGGCTGAGAATCTGAGATTCATAGATTGTTTTCATTGTCGCCATTGTTGGGAAACAGACAACGGAAATGGATTTTGTTTTCGAAAGTAGAAAATCGAGTTAAGTTTTGTTCACCCTCTACTTAAGAGGGTGTCTCATTTCTATTAGTTGAAATTGTGTAGATCCCATCGCAAAATGATGTTATACTTAAAAAAAAATTGTATTGCATGGTAAGGATGACAAGGTATAAACAAATTACAATGTTCATAAATTTATAAAGCCCTTTGTTATATAGAGAAAATTTGTTGACATAAAATCGGTCGAAGGGTTGATACATACTTTGTTGAGTGAGATCATTCCTTGCGGCTTCGGCCACGCTTGTACATAGCAATCCATGCCTGAATTCCGTTTAATTGGCATAAAATGGAAATCGTATAGCCTGACTGCCTGAGGTGTTTTCTTGGGTGGTATGATTGTCACCTATAGTTCTGGTTGACTGGTACACCCGCATACCTTGAAGTTAGATTTATATATTTACACACTCCTTGAGGGAATTATGTGACTTGTTCTTAGCTTCAAAATTCGATGCCTAACGGATTATTTTGGCACCGAACTGGTTGTGTGGTGTCGGTGCTTGAGGAAATTACTGAGGTGGTGGTTATCGATCCTCTGTATTTTATGAGTACCGGCCAGTGGTTTGAGACGGCCAATCTGTAGGATTTCGGATCAGAGATGTTAGGGATCAGTTGTTTGACATTTCTAGCTTTGAGCATCTGCCAATGTCGTTTTCTTGTTGGAAGAGGTAAATTGTGGACCAAATTAAGTAGCATCCAAATTGAAAGGTGTTTGCTTCATCAGTCATTACTTGGAAAAGCATTTTTGTTTATGCTTTGGATTGGAAAAGAATATGATTTTCTACTCCTACTACTTATTTGCAGAAACTTGAAGGCAAAGCCAAACATGTCAGACTTGGATTTGGGCTGGCGACGCTGAAGCTTCTAAAGAGGAACAAGATGACAGGTCGGGTATAGTAGATAACTTAAGTGAAAACTTCTTTGCTACTTAATTTGTCTCGGACTTAATTTTAGCAACGTATGTACTTTGGAATCGTTAACTTCGTATATATGCATAAATGTAGATTATCAGATATCGATCAACCCACCGGAACAACAAGCCTCGGAAAGCAACGGGCACACTATCATTACCATTGGCTCAATCTTCTCATGAACATTCATGATCAATTCATCCTCCAAATTAATCAACGGGGCACGACTATTTCATTGCCTCTACCCTAGTCATACAAAAATAATAATGATATGTCTCTTCAGATCAACTTGATAATCACCCACGAACAGTTTCTCGTCATTGAGGGATTGTTAGAGATGAGCTAATTCCTACCCCTTAACAAACTTTATATTGCAAGTCCTTTTTTTTTCCTTTTAAACTAAATAAATATTAATAAAGAGTTTAATGAGTTTAGTTAGTGAAAACATTGATTCCTGGCTAATAACAAATTTTAGGATTCCAGCCTTTTCTAGTTCAACCAAAGCCATTTGTTTAATTCATTCTTGGCGTTGCACGATGAAATGGCAATGATGCTTCAGGCAAGGCTTTTGCCTTCCCGCTGCAAATATAGCTAGAAAATCAAACTAAGATCATATACTAACAATAAAAATTATCCACTTTTTAAGCAAATTTCTTTTTTTTATGAAAGCCCCTGACAATCATTATGTATTACTAGCTAGTACTCCCTCCGTCCCTAAAAGTTTGGCACTTTGATGCTTTTTCTTGTCCCATAAAATTTGCCCACTTTAAAAAGTCAATAACAAAATTTGGTGAATGTCTCATTTTACCCTTTGCCTTTTGCACGTGAACAACCAATTCAAATAGATAAAGTACACTTTTCAGATTGATGCAAGCTGTTTGGCACCAAAACATTTGTGTGAGAGACAAAATTTGGGCCACCAAATTTTAAATATTCAAGTACTGGTCATAGTACACAGGGGTATTTTTGGAAGGCTTGCATTTCCATTGTACATCAAATTTCCTTTCTTAAAAGTTCGAATTCCCAAAAGTCTCAAACTTTGCGGGACGGAGGGAGTATAATGGTAGCGGTTACAATTAGAGATTGAAGCAAATGTATTAGACCAACAAAAAAGTTAAACATTAAAAAAAGATCAAAACAAAGCCTATGGTGCTCTCACATGGAAGGATTACGAAGAGGTAAACCTATAGATTCAAAAAGGGTTTGAGTCTGGGAAGAATAAAATTTTTCAACCCCTCACACACAAATCAGCAACCCCTCCACAGCTTTTCTCACTAAAAAAATTGACCAAAAAAAAAGCGAGAAAAGAAACAGAGTGCAAACTATTTTCAATGGCATTAACACGTTGTATCGTCTTACCTTTATGGGAACCTTTGTTGCTTGCAGAGAGAGAGAGAACAGCGTTGGATGTGTGAGAGAGAGAGAGAGAGAGAGAGAGAGTGCAATTTTGGATTCAAAATTGGAATCGGTTTTGGAATTAACATGTGAGGGAGAGAGATGACTTTCATTCTTTCCAAATATATTTCTAGCCCTAGGACTCTTTGATCTCATCCATAGGATTTATGGGATAACTTTGGACCGTTGGATTTATGTATTTGGTTGCTACAAAATAGGCCAGATTCCATTTTTGTCCTCGCAAAATTTTTAGTTTCAATTTTACCCTTCTAATTTCTACCCGATTTCAATGTTACCCTTTCCATTGAATTTGAATGAAAAATGCGGACTAATAGATTAGGTGATGTGGATTATGGATTATGAGACCCTCAAAGTCTCAAACCCACTGAATAGAAATGTCTTAAACCCACAGAATAAATATCTCTACACACGGTCCTCAATAAATCATTTCAATTCGATATGTGTAAATGCTAATTCAATCTTCTATTTGTTCATTTTGATTTTAGATTCGTGAAAAAAGTGAAAGATTGAATCGAACATTTACACATATCGGTTTGAGCTGATTTTTTACTGGCACATTTTGGAATCTGCACAGATGATCCAAGCTATTCAATGATTTTAAAAAAAAATCAAGCAGGCCCATGAAATCTCAATTCAATCCAATATATGTATATGCTCGATCCAATCATCCATTGTTTCATTCCAATTTCCAATTCATGAAAAAAGTAAAAGATTGGATCAAGCAACTACATATATCGAAATGAATTAATTTTTCAAAGTATTATCCGTGCGAGTCTGGGAGTAGGCCACGTGTGTCCGTTGGTGGTCATGGTCGATTTCCTTAGAGTCTGGGCCTTGCACTACAGGATTTCCCAATTAATAATATGCTCGAATTTTAGCAAAAGTTGCTCTCCGGGGTCATATTGATTGGTTGAAAGGCTTGAAAGAGAATGCTGTAGGGGGAATGATACCCATTGGTACCAGATTCAAAGGATTAATTCCCCCTTTAATTTCCATTTGACGGGAAAAAAAAATTTAATCCCCCTTTAAGGCAACCTAACAACATTCCTTTGGAAACTAAAAAGCAGAAACGGTGGATAATATTCTCCTATTATAAGAAAATCTAGTTCCGGTAGGTATTGAGTTTACTTCTCTGTTTATTAATTAAATCCTTGTCAACGTTTGACAAAAATCTAGATGCTAATCTAGAACAAAATCCGGTATGGACAGTTCCGGCCAGAATTTGACCGGAACGAAATCATAAGAGTTGGGTACCGGTTTTAGGCAAATCTGCTACGTACGGGTCAGTGCAGTAGGGGATTCAAAACTCTGATTGAGAAAGTCTTTGCTGGAGACAGCATGAGCTTTTTTGTTCTCATATCTAAATTTTATCCTTCACTCGGTAACAACAATTCTCATAATGAATTACCAAGTTCAAAAACTAGTCTCATAAAAGAATTTACAGCTATGCCAAAAACAATTCTCATCGAGATAACATGTGAACAAAGTCCATAATTGTTAAGAGCCCTATATTTTTTTCCACCTTTCTTAGAATTGGATACTGTAATTTCCACCTTTCTTAGAATTGGATACTGTCCATTCCAATTTTGGTAGATAACAGAGATATAAGTTATAAGTATATTGGATTCAACTCCGAAACATTTTGGCAATACCAATTTGGATGGTGAAATGCTGGCCCCAATTTCAGAAGACAGGAATTCAAATGACTATTTCTACACAAAGCTTATACCAATTTTGAGTACGGTATGGTGGTACCGAAATTAATAGATGAACAGACTTTGATCATTTTTCAATCTGCAGTCAACTACATATAAATAAATTTCATGTAAGGTTATGTGGCAAAATGGGATACAGTAATTCTGACATTGAAAATGAGCCAATTAAAAAGAAAACTCAAGAACTTTACAAATCAAACCCATAACAAATTAGACAAGAAAAAGGATAAAATTTACTGCCAAGCCCAAATCCACAAGACCAAGCAATAAATTCACTGACCTGCGGACGGATTTGTCAGTAGTTCGAGTGATTTTATAAGGTGATCCACTGCCACAGAGACGTCATCAAACGCCAAAGCACCAACTGCAAACCTCGCAGCCTTGTGTGCTTCAGCAATTTTCTCAGGTGATGGCTGATAATTGCTGTCGTATTGGAACGTCGGGGTAGTTGGTTTAGATTCTGGAACAGTTCCATTTCTGCTGGTTGAATTGGTGTATTGAGGAGTTGGAGCATAATTTGCTGTGGTTGGAGCGGAAGGAGTAGAGTAAGTAGCATCAGAGCCCTGATAGTAAGAAGGATAATGAGATGGGGCTGCAGGAAGGCTACTCTCCGTAAAACTGGGGTAAGATTGGAAATTGGGATATGTGTAAGCGGGCGGAATATCTTGAGATGGGTAGTTTTGTGGAATATGCTGTTGAGGGTCTTGCGGATAGGATTGATGGTGGTAGGGCTGAGGATAACTGGGACTTTCGGATATGTTGGTTGAAGGCGGAGGATGGAAATCATGGGTGGGATGATTTGAAGAAGGGTAAGGAGAAGGTGATGGTGAACTATTTGATGGTGATGGTGAACTATTTGGTGGTGATGGTGGAATGTCTGGAGTGTGATGCGGTTTAACTCCGTCATAAAACCGAGGTGAAGGATCGGGTTCTGATTCAGGTTTGAAAGTGGGATCGACTCTGCTTAGCTCAAGATCCTGAAAATAAGAGAACTTGTAAATCGTTTAAAAAATGAATACATGTAGACTCTTTCCCAATCAGAGTCCTAAGAAATAGTGTTCACACTTCACAGCAATTACAATGTCCTGTAACACTCCTATAGTACCTAGAGCTTCATGCATATATATGATTGCTTTGTTTATATCAGAATTTTACCCACCAAATGCAATTCAATCATGCAAGAACCACAAATGCAGCAAGTGCCTATTGAAGGGGAAGTTTGTATTTCTCTAGGAAAAACTTTCCAAACTTATTTAAGGCCATCTGTTGATTCTGTTCCCACGAAATGGAGTTGAATTAAAAATAAATAAATAAAAACTAAGAGGAATATATGAATCCACCGCCTTCTATTTTGGGGGTTGGCCGGTGAACAATGGTGGAACTTTCAACTTCCAACTAGAAAACCATCTGATATTGTCCTTCTAACTAGACAAAAACTACATCTTTCTACTTACATATTCACCACTTGATGTACCGGACAGTAATGACAGATCATTATCACCACCAGGGGGTCCTGGTACAGGTTTCCTTCCTTCTTTCATAGCCTTCCTTATATCTGCGGCTTTCCAGACTGCATACTTCTGTTTCTGCTCAAGCTGTTAAAGAGACAAATCATAAGCACATATGCTGGCCCCGGCTGGCCAAGTATACTCATTACATATAGAAATATATCTAATCAACTCTGACAAGGTTGGGTAACAAATTAACTGTACTTGAAAATCGTTAACGTGAACAAAGACTCACGTCAGGCTGAAGTTCACCAAACTGGTTAAGAATCTCAAAAAAGATGCTTGCTGCATAGAATGTCTTTGCAGTATTCCTGGAAGAAGGCAAGAAATTAATGCTCCCAAATAATAACCAATTATCACCGTCCTGATGGAGTGAAATGGATAGCTTGGATCTCAAAAACGGGTCAGTCAACAAATTTAGGCATGCGTACAAAAGTACAGGTATGACCACCAAAAAGTTCACAGTTAAGATTTCCGCAGTTCAATTATAATGCGAAAAGGAAGAGTTGGTTTCAAAGTAGATCAGTGATATTCTTCTCTCAATAGACATTAGACTCATATAAAGCAAAGACACTGAAAGATAACCTAAACAATGAAGGCTTAGTATGACACAATATATTTTCCAGAACACCAAAATTCAAAAACATCTTGATGCATTAATATAAGCTTTTAGAAGTATTAAGCCACCTTTTGTGGATACGGTTTTAGAGGCACAAAATAACAACATTAAACATTGTCATGTATAACGTTTTGGCTTGTTTGATTATTTGCAATGGCAACAATACAGAAATACAAACACACTCCACTGAAGTTGTATACTAGTTAAAGGTATTTAATAAAGGCACATAAAGTTTGAGATTTCCACAGGCAACGAAGAAACTACACATGAACATGAAACTAAACTTTTCTTTGAAGAAAGTATACATCAATGTGCCTTTAGTCAAATTATTTGTCTCATGATCGACAAAGGAACCTAATTTCCTTTTCAATAAGTGACAGAAAATTCAGTTGAAACATGGAGCAAACTATAAAAACATCCCAATCAACAAAATGAGGTTTTAAAATTTGCCACAAATTGAGACGTAGCTGTCCAAAATTCAGAAACTCTTTAAAGTTACACCTAGATGCGGACCTCAATCTGTGAGTTAATACTTCCCAGATAATCATAATAAAATTATAAAAAAAAAGAACTTATCATACAGATCTGCTCGACCAGCTCGATCTTGCTTATCTGCCTTTGCAAAAACATTTGAGGCGAATCCCTCAACGTGCAAGTGGTCATCAGGCCCCAATTGCAGTGATTTCTTGTCCTGCAAAAGAGATAAATAGGGAAGATCTTTAAATTCATGCTACATCATTGCTACGGCGTAGGCAAAGGTACAAATCCTCAATACAGGAAAAGATGAAAAGTCGTAATGATGTAAAGCAACCATTTATAGTGCAAGTTTGAACTCCCTTAACACAAAACTCATGAAAGCACGAACATTGTTGTTTCCTAGCATACAAACACTTATTACACTCATATGACTATAACTCAACTACACATAAATGTTCAAGGCAGTCTAAGATAACCAAGCAATTAAAGGATGACTAGATGAAAGATAGACTTCATAATCTTATGCAAATGTAACGAGTCTTGTTAAGTTATCATATTTGTGTCCAAAGGCAATCAGAAACAAATAGTCAGTTCGTCCCAGATCACATCAAAAGCCCTGATACTTGGAAAGACCACCACCATCACCACAACAATAACAACAACACCAGCAAAGCGCAAACAAGTCAAATATCTTAACCGTCATAGACCTAAGAGCATCTACATAGGAAGTAGTAAAATTCTAGACCAAAATATATTTGGTGACACGTGGCAAGTTGAAGAGCCACTTGCAACAAGTGCACCCCGAGAGACTCTTCAATTCCTCAAACACTATTAAGTTGTTATTACGGTACCCACTTTGCCAAATAAATTTTTAAGTTTGATAAGTCATTTTTCACTCTTCAAACTCAACAAGCGAGAGAACTACACTAAAATGGTGTAGCAAGTTTGCTATCTCCCTCAAAGTGCTTTTAGCTGACATAGATCTTCAAGTATGGTTTAGTTTTAATTTTGCGATGCTCCAGAAAAACCTTATATTGATAGGTGTTTTCTATTTTTTTAAGTTGAGTGTTTCTCATTTTTAATCTGAAAATATGATAAACTAGGGATTCTGGTTGATGAGAAAACTGAGGTAAAAGGAAAGAAATACAGTTCTAAATTCGCAAAAAAAAATTCAACTTGAAGGGCACCAAACAAAAGAAACCAAAATCATAGACAAACATCACAAAAGGAATGATTTTGGTGAACTCTTCAACTTGAAGGGCACCAAACAAAAGAAACCAAAACCATTCACAAACGTCACACAAGAAATGGTTTTTGGACCTTTTCAAGTTGCTTCATGAGGGAAATAAGGAGGGAATTAGTGGTTTTGGTACGCTCGCCCTGTGGAATCTTCAACCCTCGTTCCATCGCGTACAATCGACCTGAGAAATATAGAGATCAATCAAACTAAAACGACGTCGATCACAGCAAAGAATCATAAAAGCAATGAAGAGACGTATCATAATTAGGGTTTACAGTTGCTTAATGGTGAAGGTTTTGAATTTTTCAGAGAGAGAAAGAGAGTTACAGTAGTAGGCGACGAGGGGTTCGTGTTTCTGCAACTCATCGGCTCTTTGGAGGTACGGTAGAAGAAGCTTCGCCGGCTCAGTTTCGTTCGCCATCGTTTTAGAGAGAGAGAGAGAGAGAGAGAGAGAGGAACAGCGATTCAGCGAAGGGGAGAGGTATGAAGACGAGGAAGCTTCAAACTACACCAGTCATCCACGTCAATGCCCACCACGACGTCGTTAGGATTTCGTTTCTCATTTTTCAATTTTTTTTTTTACTCCGTAAGGTTTCCTTTTCTGTTTTCAAGAACAGAGAATCCAACCCAATTTGATATTGACCAAATTTTGGGAAGTTTTCCTTTTTTGGGGGTTTTTTGAGATCCTCGGTTTGGGAAGTTTTGATGCCTGATTTGTCACGTAAAAAACGATAAATAAATACTTTGGAGTAAAAAACTTGGTGGAACTGTAAATCTTAAATAAAGAATAACGGGGTTTAGCTCGTCGACCAAAAACAAATTGGTCAATCTACTCCCGGAAAATCAACACTCTTGATTTGTTTTGAGATCTCAAAACTTCTGGGCACGGTTTTCAATAAATTTTCTCTATCTCTCTCTCCATTCAATATGTCAAAAACCTTTCTCAAAATCCAAACCGAACGAAGTCCACGTTCGCCTATTGCTATTTGTTCATGTCAAAACCTAACAATGTCATTTTTCCCACATCATCCAATTCATTTGATTTGCATTTACAAATGAGATCAACAGTCTCTATTCGAAATCTTGCCAAAATAGGAGTACCAAATTGATCCGACATTGTCATTTTCTAGTACTCTCTTTTATTTTCTAATATCTTTTTGACACTGTATAAGCAAAAATATAATTTCAGCACCAAACGAGTGAATAATGTTTTCTTACCAAACCAAGTAGCTCATTTTATAGTTTGAACTTCTTGTGCTTTTTTTGCCTTGCTTTTTATTTTTTCCCCGTTTCTTTAGGTTTCACCCTACATTGAACGGCAAAACTAGTTCTGTAATCTAGCATGAAGAATGCTATGGCTTTTGGCAGCCAAATTTCTCTCTCTCTCTCTCTCTCTCTCTCTCTCTCTCTCTCTCTCTCTCTCTCTCTCTACCCAGAAGTTTGACAGAATTTGATCCTCTTTTCTGGATCAACATCAAAAGGTGCTAAACAATTTAGATCTCAACCAAATGCTACGAAAGACGATACTAGCGGCGAAAAGACCTTCTGAAGGGCAATATAATGCGAGCACCAAGTCCAACTCTACTCTCTATTACTCACATTTCAAACCAGTTTCCCGAGCACCAAGTCCAACTCTACTCTATATTACTCACAGTTCAAACCAGTTTCCCTACGGCAGCAACTAAAGCTAGTATGACGGTAATGACGGTAACAAAATATCACATGCACGTCAACCTAAACAGATTGCAATCGATTATACTATGGTGAAGCCGGGACGGTCTCGGCCGCAGAAATGTGAGAGGCGGCATCCTCCTTCGATATGGCAACGTAGTTGACGGGAGCAACAGGCCTGGTATTACTGTCCCTCTTCCCATCTCTGTTTATGGACCTAGAACCATTTTGATGAGGATTCATAGACAATCTTCTGGGAGTTCCATTTGCACCTCCGTTTGCACGTGGGCCAACCACCTTTTTGGTACCGAGACTTGCTCGAGCAGGGCTTGGGCTCGGCCTTGAACCAAAGATTGCTTCTTGTTCTGTGTTTAGCTGTTCATGGAACTTCTTCTGATCCTGCAAGTCCAAAGATTTGAACCATAATTAGTTTTCGCATTTTTGGGTTTGGGGGACAGAGACCAGAACTTGAGTTGACTAATTGAGGGAATGTGACCTAAGCCACTTGGGTATTGATAACGGGACGTTTGTGTATCTACTTATCAATTTCAGTTTCAATAACACTGGACTTACCCTCATCCTTCGTTTCTCTTCTTCTCTGTCATGTCTGAGCATTGCATATTCATCCAGCATCGCAAGTAGAGGAACACCATCATAAGCAAATGATAAGCCACGATCTTCTTCCCATGCCCGGGTTTTAGCAACCAACGTTTCCACAAGAGCTACATTACGTAAAATCCAATCAATAGCCATTGTTCTTCGTTACTTTTTGCATAAAACAAGAAGCAATAGCTGCATCCATTTTGTTTACAAATGCTTCTGCAAATGATGAAAGGCCAAATACTTGGGGTTCCAGATTTATGCACTCAAAGGTAACACACGGAGAAGGTTGTATCTAGAAAGGGATGACTGCATCCATAGCAAGGGTTTTAGGTCTTCTCTCCAATCATCTCTTCTGATATGATATCACTAGACAGTAGTTACACAACACAAGGGTTACCTTTAGGCATACCAGCAACCCAGAGCTTGATAAAAGGTTCAAGTCTTAGCTAAATTTCCATGGCCAAACTGAAATATTCATGTCACATGGCAAGATAGAAATATCCACCCGCTCAAAAAAATGTATGCAGAAAGAGTAATTAGAAGTTTCAGAAAATCACAGCTTTTCGGTTCATTTTTAACATGTAAGCCAAGTAGATACAGTTCTGCTGTCAAGGGCAAGGATTTCAACAATATAAAGGGTCAACAATGGTGGGGGGGGGGGTGGGGAAGCCCTAAAACAAGAACCACAGGAAGGATAGCTCTGTAAGTGGGAAAAGAAAGGAAAGTAATGTCAAAAAGTAAATACTTAAATATGAACAAAGCACGTATATATTTGATCCTTGACAAATGTCAAATTCCATAAGCAATGGTATATTAACTCTCTGGATACCTGGAATTTTGTTGACTAAAACACGGGCCTTCTCAGCTCGCTTGAGGTTTAAGTGTGCGCCTCTACTAGCATTATACCTATTGTCATCCTGTTTCACAGCCACAGTATCAGACATGCAGTAATCAAATTGTAGCATCAGAAAAAGGAACTTCAAGCATAAAAAATGCAGACAATGCACTGCCTAAAACATACTATTATTTTGCAGTTTCAAAAGCCATCCATTTCCAACCAAGAGATGAAATCTTCACAGGTCCATAGGGCAATTTGCGAGTGTGAATGTGACTGTAATTGTGTATTTCGAAAACAGAACCCAAAGAAGAATTTTGTGCGGGGGTAGTTCACATGGTTGTTGGGTAAGATTGATCAATGAGGTCTACAGAGCACTTCAAGAGAGAAAATGGCATTAAGAGCATTCACTTTTCGGTTAACAGAAAGGACTAAAGATACAGAGACAACCGTGGTTGACTGTAGTTGCAACAGATTTGGGCCAACTGATATAGGAGGATATAGAAATGGCGTCTCTAGTTCACTTGCAAAAGGAGGTAAAGAGACGGGCCTTGGTAATAATAAAAACCTTCCCCTCCTTTACCTCAGATTCCTTCCTTTATATCCTTTATCTAAATTCTCACTTCATTTGTTCAATCGTCTGTCTGATTCCTTGAAAACTAGATGTGTTCTTAAGAACAACATGGAAGGATTATAAGGACTATCTGGAATTGGAAAGTCATAAGGAAAGCTCACATACCACCAGCGCCCCCCACCCCCCAACAAAAGAAACAAAAACACCCACCCACCCACCCACACACAGAGAGAGAGAGAGAGAGAGAGAGAGAGAGAGAGAGAGAGAGAGAGAGAACAGAAGTACCCGATTGTAGTCTTCAAGCCAACTCTCTTCTTCACAAGCTGACATCCATTTCTCAACCTTATCCAAGATATCCTTCCT
>BPLS01000229.1:119778-133136 GCA_019656275.1 Rhododendron kiyosumense | reverse complement strand
TTTCTGCACGAAACACAGATGAGAGAGAGAGAGAGAGAGAGAGAGAGAGAGAGAGAGAGACGTACCTGAAGAGACGAATCAGAGAACGAACCAGAGAGAAGCGATTCAGTCGGCGAGAGAGGGAGAGGGAGGAGATCCACTGACGAAGGTTTTTCTTTGGTGGGTTATTCATCACTTGTTGGGTCATTTGACCCAATTGAAGCCCAATTGAGGCCCAATTAAAAAATGAATTAGATGGGTTGGAATTCATTCTAACCCAACTAATAAATGAGCTGGATTGAATCTATTTTTTAGTGAATGAGTTTGAATCTATTAATAGATTTGGGTTCAATTTGTCACCTATAGGTTAAAATGATCATATCAAGAGAAAATCATTATGCTCTTCTCTAGAGTATCGACTTGTGATGCTCCAGGTCCTTTTTCCATTGCATATTACTCCCTTAGTCCTAATTTAAATGTCTCATGCAGTCTTTCGTGCAATTTTGAACCCCAAAAAATATACTTCTACATAATATTATTTTTTATTTTCTTACACCAAATTAATGTGCTTATTGAGTACTTTAATTTGGTGTAAGAAAATTAAAAAATAATAGTATATGTAGAAGTATGTTTTTTGAAAATGCACGAAAAACTGTATGGGACATTTAAATTGGAACGGTGGGAGCATTTTAGTATGGTAGGGAGTTCAATAAAAGATTGATTGGAGAGTAATCCATCATCTTTTGTATTTGTTTCTGTAATGTTCTTGTATCATGGCATGCACATTTTTGCACACTTTCCACGTTGTGCTCCGTTCCTTAGGTCTTTGTTGGGCTTTACTCATCACCGGTGCCCTTGGGCCTTTTTGTGGGCCTTTATCTTTTAGCGATAGCATAGCTTTTGTGAATTTTGTGTTTTGTAGAGTAGTATTTAATTTTGTTCTGTCCCTTGGGCCCTTATTTGGTCCTCGTTCGTCGCTAGCGTGTAATTGAACAGGCGATAGCACAATTGTACTTTTCTGGCTATGTAATGGAGTTTCTTGCTCTGTTCCTCCAAAAAAGATAAATTTGTATGTGTGAATGGGGAATGGCAACGAGGCAGGACGGGTGGGTTTTGCCAAACCCTAACCCAAAAGTTTATTCTCGCCCCAAAACTCGACCGGGTAATGTATGGGTACCTCTGCCCCTATCGAATATTGGGTATACCCGCCCGACCACCCCGCTCTTCTTCTTTTTTGTCTATTGAGAAAGTATGTTCTAAACTCCAAAATAAGTGAGCACAAATAATAAAAACTCACAAAATAACTATTACAACTTAACCAAAATCTAATATCTAAAAGTAAAATGGAAGAAATAGTTAAATTTTTTTATGTACAGAGTAGTATTTAAGTTGTAAGGGTAAAAATACAAGAATATAAATAAAATTTTCTGCATAAAACATTTTCGGGACGGGTTGAGGGGTGGGGTACTGTCACCCCAAACCCTACTCAAACTCGGTTAGGTTTTAAATTTTTTATCCTGACCCTATACCAAAAAATGGGGTGAAAATCCACTCCGTTCTGGGCGGGGCGGGGCGGGTTCGGGGCGTAAGGGCCCAATTGCCAAGCGTATTTGTGACAAATTACATGCAACTCGCAATAGTAGCTTTCGATGTCGGATTTTATTTTTCATGAGATAAGACTTACATTATTAGTTTACGAGCGGCAAAAGGAAGAACATGAGAAGTGTGAGTAATCACTACTTAGTATTTTTTTCAATATACTCATATCTTTCTTAATTTTGACGTCATACACACCTAATCTTTCGTTTTTTAGTGCGCGAAAAGTGGGGTATTCCGCCAAATTCTTCTTGTCACCATTTTCGATCCAGAAAACATTTTCCACTTCCTGTTTTTCCTCGTCTTGCTGAATAAGTGAGATCGCTGATACAAAAGGTCCATCCAATCTTCCCACCGTCTTCAATCAATCGCCGTACTCTCTCTCTCTCTCTCTCTCTCTCTCTCTCTCTCTCCGTATATATACTTTTTGTTCTTTCTATACTTATATGCATCGTTATACTGTACAATTCGTAGATTAATGCTATTTTATTTTCCCCGTTTTTAAATGCATGCCCATGATTCACGATGGCTATCTGATTACAAATTCAAACAAAAGAAGCTCTTTATCTTTTCTTGCTCATGTTTCTTTCTTTCTTTTTTTTATTTTTTTATGCAATCTTGATTCTTGCTCTTGTTGTTATTGATTCAAGGAAAATGCTAAAGAAATCCCAGTAGGCTGACGTTAATGTTTGAAATGAGTTAAAACTTAGAAGTGTATAAAAGTGTGTGTTTTGTCTTTTATTTTTGCTTGGGCTGTCAATACTCAATGGAAGGACCCTTGATTCAATGTTGGGTGACGCTTCTGTTAAAAAAAATGATGGGTGATGCCAATGCCAGGACAATTACGGAGTTGCCAGGGAAAGGCAACATTTTGACTGATCTAATTTTACCGTGCCATATCAGCAGCCATCGTGGTTATTGTCTCTTGTCTTTTTCTCTCTGCATTGTTTTGTCCTTTGCTGTGTGACTAGATGTGCTACTTTTCTATAATTTCTATGTAAGGAGTGTAGAAACAATTCTTGTCTGTGATATTATGGTGATACATTAAAGAACATAATCACCAATTGTGAATTCTTTGTACCCATTATTCCAAGAAATCAAACAACCATTAAATTGTGATTTTGAGGGTTTACTCATAGTGGCATTGGTACTATGGATGTAGGTTTTCTAGTCTTTTCCTTGTCAATATTGTTGGACCACTTTCCACCATCTCTTCTAAAACCAATTGGTGTTAGCAATGGCTTTAATTAAGTCTTTTATGGCATTCAATATCGCACCCGCAAGTCAGTTTTTAGAGCTGTCGCAGGGAGTGACATTATGTAACCAAATCTATGGGGCACTCTGGGCCAACAATCCCTCCCTCACGATGACGTCCCCACGACTCGAACCCGACTTCCCGGCTCTGATATCACTTGTCGGACCGTTTTCCACCATCTCTCTTAAAACCAATTGGTGTTAGCGATGACTTCAATTAAGTCTTATATGGCATTTGACATCGTACCCGCAAATCTGTTTTTAGAGCGGTCGAGTGACATTATGTAACCAAATCCATGGGGGCACTCCGGGCCCAACAAATATTTTGTGTTTAATCACTTTGGATTATAAGTGGGCTTAAGGTAGGAAAATGACCATAGGGCACAAAAGTTGCAGGTTGCAGGATTTCTAGAGCTTGCTTTGGTAAATGCAAGAATGAGTACCATATCTCAGGTCACATTAGTTTGTATCATAGTTGCCGATCAGAAAGGAAAAAGTTGGAGAGAAACACAATGATCTTTCGGATAAGTTTTAAGATCTTGAAGGCTTTAGTGACAAAACCTTTTAAGGGGAGTCCTTTGTTCTTGATTAGTAGGGAATGAAGAGCTGTTTGTGGCTTGTTCCTCATTACTCGCTTTGTTTCATCATTTCTTTGTGTTCGGGAGTTGGACATTTTCTATGCTCCCTAGTTATCATGTTGTTTATTGAAGTTAGAGGCAGTGCCTTTAGTACAAACAGAAGTGAGTTCTAATGCCAAGTCTTTCATAACCTTGTGGTGTTTGTGTGCAAACTTACTATTGAGCAGATGTATAAATATAATGGCCAATACTCCGTGAAGTACATAAAATTCTCTGTAGAATCATATCTTGCCTATGTGCACAGCTACAAATTAATTGTAATATGTTGGAATGGTGTTTATTCACATACTTCCTAGCTATTAGAACCTTTGCACAAGAACTTCTCCATTTTCCATGGTTGGAGTAGTCTATTATTCAATTTTAAGCTACTTGAGTTTTTATTTCTATTTAAACAACTGGAAAATTTACTTTTTCCTCATGTAATGATGTTAAGCAAATAATGGATGCCAGGCTGTTCTCTCTTTCCTTCTTGGAATCGTTCAGTGAAAGAGAACTCTAAGAAACAATGCAAAGAGGTCACAGTGGTAGTGCACCATCAACACCCACTTCTCGAATTCGGCACAGGAGACGTTCAAATGAGGTTAGCATGGAAATTATATTCTCCCTCTCTATCCCTCTCCCCCTACCTGAATTTACAAGAAATTTGATGTATCTTTTGCACACAAGTTGGAATGAAAGTATTTTGTATTGGGGATTGCTATTGAACTGAGATTGATTAGAAGACTGATCCAAATTTTGTTTTGGTGTTAGATTCCTGCTGAGTTAAGCAAATTAGATGGAAACCATTTCCTTGCCGATGACGAGAACAAATACAAATCACTGTGGATTCGCACATACTCCACTCTGTGGATGCTTGCAGGCTTTGCATTTATTATCTATTTGGGTCACCTTTATATTTGGGCGGTGGTGGTTGTTATTCAAATAATTATGGCCGGAGAGCTGTTTAATTTACTCAGACGAGCTCATGAAGATAGGTGGCTTCCAGGATTTAGGCTCCTCAACTGGTAAGAAGATTACTCCTAAATAATTTTGTGCATTGATGTTTTGCATGTGAAAGCCTTGGTCGGCTCCTTACTATTGAGTAATTGAAAATAAAGCTTTTGGTGTAGTCATTTGATGCTAATTGTAAGCGTTACATGTTGTTTTAGGCACTTTTTCTTCACAGCGATGTTGTTTGTATATGGCCGCATTCTCAATCAGCAGCTTGTGGATACTGTAACTTCGGAGAAATTCTTCTATAAGCTTTTGAGTGGCTTTATCAAGTATCAGATGGTTATTTGTTATTTCTTATATATAGCAGGTTGGTTCATTTCTTATATGAGTAGTCACAGTTTTACACACACAAAAAACTGTATGTCAAGTGCACTTATGCGTCCATTCGATTTGAGTCATTTGACACATCTATCTTCAGGAATCAGAAACTGTTCTTTTCTTCTATCTTATAATTGAGTTCTGGTTACTTTGTGCTTGCTTTTGGCTGTTCAGTTCGGAAGTTTGTTGATTGACTATGTTAATGAGTTGTCTTCGAAAGTATTCATGATGTTCATGTATTTGGTACAGGATTCATGTGGTTCATCCTTACATTGAAGAAGAAGAAGATGTATAAGTATCAGTTCGGCCAGTACGCATGGACGCACATGATTCTCATTGTTGTCTTCACCCAATCATCATTTACGGTTGCCAATATTTTTGAAGGCATCTTCTGGTAATGTGATTCCCACAATAGTTCTTTCTTTTCGTCTATGTTCATGGAGTTGGTGCGGATATTTGTAATAAGTGTCGGATTTCTTATAGTCCCCACCTCAAGGACAAGCAGATATGCCACAATGTTCAATTCTCTGACATTATCTCTGTTATTTTCTCTAATCAATAGTGTTTACAAAGTGTCTTCGAGCGTTTCATGCAAAATTTATGAGTTTCACGTGTAGTGCATTGTAAATTCGAATTACCGCAAACGTTTGCTAGTTGAATATCTAACTATATACTCTGACATGGAGCCCGTACCCTTATCAGCGTATTAAGTATCAGACACAAGTATTCAAGTATCTGATTGCTTGGTAATTACTTCAATTCCTATTGAACTGAATCTCTTAGATATGTAAACTTTTTTTCAGTGTACTTCTAATTTACTTCAATCCACTGCATGGGCTGTTTTAGATGGTGTAGATATATATGCAGGTTTCTTCTTCCAGCATCACTTATTGCTATCAATGATGTAGCTGCTTATATCTTTGGCTTCTTTTTTGGGAGAACACCTTTGATCAAGCTATCTCCGAAGAAAACATGGGAAGGTTTCATTGGAGCATCGGTAGCAACCATGATCTCAGCGTTTGTGGTGAGCAAGCTAACTCTTCATGCATTAACTTATGGGGCTTTTTTTAAAATCCTGCTGGGGGCATTTAACTCTTCACCTAGTTGGGAAACTTCTTGCTGTTTACATAGCAGGGACCTCATTTGAGAGGTGTAATTTTCTTTTGTTTGTTGTCTGTGTCCTTTGTACCAAAACAAAGTTTTTGAGATTTTATCAGTACGTCATGGCATTGAGTCTCTATTTGGGAAAAAGAGACTTTGATTGGGTATCTTTAATGATGCTTCCACCATCTTGTATGCAGCTCGCAAACATCTTGGGCCGTTTTCAATGGTTGACTTGTCCACGGAAGGTAAGTTTTTTGACCGATCCAATCAGTCCACATGTGAAGAACTCTGCATTGCTATTCCAAAAATGTTTATCCAGAGGATGCCTGCAGGATTTATCAACTGGTTGGCTTCAATGTGATCCTGGTCTGCTTTTTAAGCCAGATTACTATTCTTTACATGGATGGGTTCCTCAATGGGTGAGTCGCATACTAAAATACTAATGTCTTATTTTTTGTGTCTTTACCTAGATGGTGAGCATCTACTTTATGTCCTGTTCATATACAAAAAATAATCATGTATGACGTTTTTACTATGCCATTTTTTACTGAATCTTGTAGTTTCCATGGAAAGAGATATCAGTTTTTCCAGTTCAATGGCATGCTTTGGGCTTGGGTTTGTTTGCGTCAATTATAGCACCTTTTGGAGGATTCTTTGCAAGTGGCTTCAAGAGAGCTTTCAAAATTAAGGTTCATCTAGTGTATTGTTTGTTTTGCTTAAACCTCATTATCCGTATGAGATCAATAGTAACTTATCCTGAGCCTTTTTCCACAATTATCTCAGGATTTTGGTAATAGTATTCCTGGACATGGTGGCTTTACTGACAGAATGGACTGCCAGGTCAATTGCTGAAGACATTTATTCATTTAAATTATTTACCTCAAAATGCCTTAAATCTGCCAATCTAGCAAGGCAGCCTCCTTGTATTTTTGTTATGCCTTGTAGAAAAGAAAAACAAGAAAAGCCATTGAAATCTAATTGATTCTTTACCATGTATCTGCAGATGGTTATAGCCGTCTTCGCCTACATCTATCATCAATCTTTCATTGTTCCTCAAATCTATCCAGTTGAGGTGCTTTTGGATCAGGTAAATTCCATGCCTTATACACTTGTGCTTTAGACCTTGTGGGAATGGTACGATTGGCGAAATACCTCTAGACTTGGAATACTAATCATGGTAATGAGATTTCATTAGATGTGAGGCAAAACTGATGCGTTTCTCACCTCCTCCTTATTTTTTGTTATCAGCAATGATTTTCCAAGAAGCTATTACGCATCAGGATTATTTTTTTCTTACATCCTAGTTTCTGAATTGTGATACTATGCACGGGCGTCAAACTATTAATCCGTGTGCAATATTGAGCTCTAATGTTCTTATTGTTTCTTTGATTCAGATAATAAGGAACTTGACTTTTGAGGAGCAGAAAGAACTGTACATGAAGCTTGGGCAGATATTCCAGGAGCTAGAGGCACCTTTTGAAGCATGACTCCTAGTGTTAAATCTTTGGACAAGCGCTGTGTTTTCGTTGACATTTTTTTCTAGTTATGCAGGAGTATAAAATTTGTTATAGGGATTTTGAAATATTTGAAAATAATTGTTTCATGAATTTTGTGTACAGTTCTGGTTACTCGTTGGTTTTCGTATTGAGATTGTTTGCCAAAATTCGTTGCCTTATTATGTTGCCATTTTGACCTTGCAGACTTGATCAGAGCGAATATGTTGTGCAATTTGAGTGTGCAAGTTTAGAGTTCTTTGAGTTGAAAAATTATTGTGAGGCTGTCTTTGAAATGTTGTTTTCGAGTTATTCATCTGAAAATTGCACGTTTCCATAGGAAGCACTTAAAAAGAGACAGAATTATTATAATTTAAGGTTTTGGGCCTTATAATTCATTGAAGGATTGTGCTGGTCATCACTAAAGTAAACTCACATGAAGCCTCCTGTTGGAATCGAATTCATATAATTCTTTAAAATGGTGGTTATTTCTTGTGTTTAACGAACTTGGTTTTACCTTTTTTTTTAAAAGTATTTAGGAGTAATTATTTATATCTACGAGAGGAATAAAACAGTATCAAAGTAGAAACCGAATTAACAAAAAATTTAAAGAATACATTTTAAAAAGACGTATGGATCAATCATGGATCCTTCTCCAAATCACCATATCATCACCTATCCAAACACCTGTGGGAATTTCAATTGAACATTTTAATTTCCAAGCAATTCAACTCTCCTTTTGTCATTGGGTTTTTCCCTTACAATTTTTTGAACTGGTTTTTCCCTAACGTTGAAAATTTAGTTTTTCCATTGCAGCATATGAAATGTCAGCACGTTTTGGCATTTTGGTCTTTGAATTATGTTCTCACCAATGGCTCAAAATCTCATAAATGCTGGGTATGAAGTTGAATTTCTTTACTTAATTTGTTTGAGCTAATGTACTGTTTCACTGACTTCAATATTTGTTTGTGAAGTTCAAAGTTTCTCTCTTCTGCTAAGCCTTGTTGGGTGTTAGAATATCATGATTGGAACTCATAATTGAAATGTATTGTATCAGAACTACCCTATGGCTATGCTCAGGAATGATATGTAATTACTGCAAAGCACTTTTGGTATTTACAGAGATATTGAAAGACACACACCTGAGTACTCTATAAATATTTGGGCGACTACATTTCCTCCTGTCGAAATTGATATGTATACAAGAGGTTTAATGGTGATTGGCATGTTTGTAGGCGCGACATTACTGTTTGGAATAGGACGGAGAGCAAATGTAATCCCTCCCTATCTCGCTGGGTGCAAAGTAAGGCAGTAAGTTGTTGGTATACTTGCTAAATTTACTTGTCTTTGCGGTATGAAGTATTTGGTTAGAGTCTTTGTTGCATAATCCAATGCCAACTCCTCCTTATCACTTTACAATTGTTGGTCGACTTGCAACCAAGGAAAATCTGTTTCGAAGACGTTGTGCTCAATCTAAAACTTGTCCTATTTGCATGGAGTTTGATGAGTCTTTGGAACACCTGTTGTTGTTTGAATGTCACGATGGAAACTACATGCCAGAGTTATGATGATGCCTATGAAAAGCCCGGTGTAACTGAGATTGCTATCGTGGAAGAAAAATGCAGGTTGTTTATTTGTCCTCCTGAAAAATTCCACTTCCAGTTTTGGGTGTTGTTCTAGTTTGGGAGCCTGTTCAGTATATTTCCAGGTTTTATGCTCGGTAATAAAACCTAAGTCTCTAATTCCAGCTATGCTTCTCGGTCAAAGAAAAAGATGCAATTGCTTGCTTTGCTATATTTTGTGTATCAGCAGACAGGATCGTCGATCATTAACAGTTATTGATAAGCGTATGGTTTTGAATTGCAGGCAACCAACAAGAACGCGTAGACCGGACAACCCTCAAGTATCAGCCATTTGAATTTGGATACGGGCTTGACTGGCTGCGATGACAACGATGTATCAGACATGAAAAACCAAGGAGGAGAAGTTGGGTAGAGTGGGCTCGGATGGGTTTGTGGCAGAGCTTGAGTCTTGGTGCCTCATGTGCATGAATATATGTTCTGGTGAAGACAGACAAATTCCTTCTCTCTGTAATTGAGCTCTAGTATTGGTTTACAGTTTATCTTCATATGTAAATGTAGTGTTAGTGAAAGATATGCAGTACTATGTAATGAAACTACCATTCAACATGTAATGATGGCGAATGGTGAATCGGTGATCACGCTTTTGAACCTGTTCAGCTTTGGGCGAACAAGAGGTTTCCATTGTGCCTGATGCATTTTGATTGTGTTTGTAAAATTTTCAATATTTTCGAAACCAACTGTTCTACGAAAGAAAGACGGAACCCTCTAATGTGATCAGAGTGTTGCTCGTTTGTTATAAAAATTGTAGAAGTGAACAACTAATAGGTCTTTGATGTTTCTTTTGATTCTTCATCTCTTGATTCTTTGTGGTGTTGGGATTTTAAAGACTAGACTACAATAGGGTACACGCACATGCGCAAAAGAGCTTTTGAGTGATTGTTTCATAATCTGAATGCGTGAACCTATTCATCCGAAACTTAATGAGATTAGCAATTTGTGATGCAATTCCAATAGGTAAGGCCTAATGGAAGGATTGAAGGGTTTTTGTGTCCATTGGAATTCTTATCGGGGAGGCTCCCAACTACTATTACTTGGAAATCCATTTATATTTCATCCATTGATTTGAAATCTGAAAAATCAAATGCCAACCTACATATATATATTTCTTCCTTGCTTGCACTATAGCATTTGTTTTTGTAGATTATGCAAGGCAGCAAACAGTTCCTCAACCTGGATTTGAGGCGCTTACCAGTGAAAGGTGAAGTATTCTCACAACATTCTCAACCAAAATCACGAGTGAAACATAAAAGTAAGCTAAATCCTGCTTTCCTACCCAAATTTGAACATTCATGCATACACGAGACGCTTTTTATTGGTTCGAAGAAGACTCTGAAAAGAATTAAAAAGACGGCGGGAAGGGGCAGATTGAAATGGGATTTGCAACCAAAACCAGTCGAACAAAAACAATTTACGCAGGTGCTTTGAACAACCACTTCATATTAGGAACAAAAAAAATAGTACTAGCTTTGTCATCTGATGAAGAGAGAGAGAGAGAGAGAGAGAGAGAGAGAAGAAACACGGCGAATTCTGTCCCTATCCAACCTACTCTATCTCTGAATGGTTGTTGGAGCTTCAAACTCCATCATCACAGCCATAAACACAGGTAATGGGAACACACAGAAAGAGAGAGAGAGAGAGAGAGAGAGACGAATAAGGAATGAGAGAGAAAGCTTATTCTCATTTATCCCACATCGAGCAGGCATACTAATCTTTTCTGCTATATTAAGCTGCACGATAGACTTTCTTACTGCCGGGCTGGGTAGCGCTAGCTTGTAACCCAAGTGGGGGTAGCAGGGTGATTGAACATTGGCCTAATCCAGATGGTAGGGCCTCTGGCTGCTATTTCCTGGCCCGCCCGCTCCAAGTGGAGAGTTGGGCTGCGGGGCTCGAGCGAAGGCTTGGGCTTCGTGGTCTCTAGAGCGGAGGGCAATGCGTAAGGCTGGCTTCACAGAGCAACGATCACCTCCCGTTCTCTACGGTGGAAGGATTACGGGCCGGTGCATCCGAGGTCCAATAAACGCCTGATGGATTGGCCTCATCGAACAGTCACCCTTTTGCACTTCTTTTCTTTTTTTCCATGTTTTTTCGTGTCCGAAAATAGGGGTGATTCCCGATCGGAGTTGAGTTCAGTTTGGGGTGAGATCAGACCGGTAGGGGAATACGGTCCACCCGAAATATAAAATTTCTATTCAATTTTAAGTATATATGTAATATATATATATTTATATAAATAAATAGACGGAAATTCCAGGAATTCGAGACCGAATCAGTTTCAGTTCGGAAAAATTCCGCCATCGAAAACTGATCGATTGGTCGGTTTTTTTGGTCCGACGGTTTTTGTAACACCCCACCCAAAGTACTTTCTTAAATTTAACTTCCAAAATTCTCGGTAAAATGCCATTTGGTTAGCAGAAACGTTTTAACGGAAATAATAGTAACATGAACATCTCGAGAGCAATAATATATGTCAGGATTGGGAGACCCTGCCAAGCAGGGGTGCTTGGCAGGGGTGCCGAGCGCATTTCGGCCGTCCAATAGTGTTTTGGACAGCCCGGATGCAAAGGTACCGAATGGATTATAAAAAAAAAAGGAAAGGAAAAGGAAAAGATGTTTTGATTCGGGCTGTCGATTTTGAGATGAACGGCCGGATTGACCGCTTGGCACCTGCTCTGCAGAGGTGCCGCTAGGCAGGGTCCCCGGGTCCTATATGTCATATTACACTTTGTGAAATTTATTTATGTATTCGAGGCATGTTTGAATTCGAGAATCAAACAATTTAACATACTAATACAAATATTTGATGATGTATATATAGCCAATTTGTTGCTCATATTGGGTAAAAAGTAAGGGAAGTGATTTTCGTACTCCCCAAATTGTTAACTCCCCAAAAGTAAAGGGGTCATCTCCGTTTGCGTTTTCTCCCTATGTAGAACTTTCTTTACTATACTTGGGTGAATATCTACCCAACCCTTGTGAATTCGTCCTTGAATGACCCGAAAGTTGAGGACTTTGTATCCAATGACGGGCTTTCGATGTTGGGATTCTGTAGCCTCCGGTCAATTTTTTGTTTTTTTTTTGAGCAATGAAATTATCTATTCGTAAAAAAGAAAGAAAGAAGAAGATAATTATGGGAGACCACAAGGGTTGAGGAGACAATGCATGCATCTTATATCTTTTTTTGGGGCATGAATTTTTTTTGTTTTGGGTAAGTATGCATCTAATAAATTCTTTATGCTTAATACAAAATGCCAGACAAAAACGGGTAGACCGAAGTCTAATTTTGTTGATTCATTCACCCAAAAAATTGGGAGTAGAGTTTATCATTAGAAACTGCAGAAATTTGCAATCGTGAAAGATTTATCTGTACTGACGTGAAAACTCTGTTGAAGGATAGGGAAAAAGCAGAGATTTGATTTCATTTACTGTTTTGCATTTTAATCCCATGATTACTTTATACGGAGACTACATCGACTCAAGAAATAGTCATAGCGGAGTCTAAGGACCGATGTCAGCAATGGTGAGATTTGATTTCGTTTACTGTTTTGCATTTTAATCCATGATTACTTTATACGGAGACTACATCGACTCAAGAATTAGTCATAGCGGAGTCTAAGGGCCAATGTCAGCCATGGAGAGTGAAACAAAAAAACAGTGAACGATGAAAATGGGTCTCAATAAACCATTAGCACAAAAACCAGGACACACAGCTCTATTCCAATAAACAAACCATTGGGCAAAGCGAAAAATACCACATTGTTCTATTAATTACAGGAAAAAAACCATGCATAAGTGAGAATTAGCCTCCCTCTGCATCCTGACTGAGTCGGTTTCTGGAAATTAATATCCACAAGAGCAACAAAGATAGAGCTGAACGACTGAATAATCTCCCCTATCATAAGCCAAATTCAAATTGAATTGAGAGATATAAAACTGGGTCAATTTTCGTTTGTCCAAATCTTTGTACCAAGACTAGGCACATCAGCCAAAGATTATCTAACAGGGGAATCGTGCTTTTTTCTGTTTCATAAAGCAGGTTTCATATGGCCTCGTAGATATTGTGAACAATCTTTCCTTCAAGATTCAGAGCCTTGGTTTGTCTCATTACTCATTAGCCACGTCTACTGTTACGCCTACTTCAGCTGGCCGAAGAACTCGATCGTGCAGGATGTATCCTGGCTGCAGCACAGAAAGCACATTACACCATTTTGCTTGTTACTGACCATTTGTAGACAACTACCTAATTTTATGCATTCTGAAATAGTAAATACAAAATCCCAATTGAGTGTGTGTGTGTGTGTGTGTGAGAGAGAGAGAGAGAGAGAGAGAGAGAGAGAGAGAGA